>VXBB01003612.1:79069-122999 GCA_013399915.1 Illadopsis cleaveri | reverse complement strand
CATCTTCGCAGCAGTGGCACATAATGCTGCTTTTGGTTCTCGGGGTATGACTTGTGTTTCTGCTCTAGCTCTGTGTTATTTCAGCTCAGCTCTTGTACCCATCTTCCAGCCCCAACCTGCTAATCCTTAGTGCAGCAACTGCTCTCCAGTCCCCATGCCAGCCCTTCAAGTGATTTCAACTCCAGCCCACAGTTCCCATCCCGGCTCCATATTGCCTAGACCAGCCCCACAGGGGTTTCACCCCAATTCCTACCATCTCTGTGTCTCCTGCAGCTCTGCTGTCTCAGCTCCAGCTCCTCAGCTTCCCACTGCCTGCAGCTAAAAGCTGCTCCTGCTTCTGACTGCAGCCCGCGGCTGTTGATAAGGCCACAAGTCAGTTAGTGTCATCACTTCAATGTCTTTAGTTGCTGTTCCAGCCACCCTCCTGGGTTCCCAACCTTGGGGACACTTGAAGCCTGAAGGCCAACATGGATCTTCCCCCTCCCCCTGGGTCTCAGCCCAGCACTTGTCCAAAGGCCCCCCTCACCTCCTCCAGGCAGCACCAGGGGCTGGAAAGAACCACTGGGCCCCTGCTCCCCCATGCCAAAAGGTACCAATAACAGTGCACCGTTAGCAACTCTGCATGATGATATGAATTTGCTGTAGAACATCTCAACAAGGGCAAAGTACAAATTTTTTTCTCCCTTAATTAAAACTAAATAAAAACCTAAATAAGATTTATTTCAGCTTGTCTCTGATTCCCAGCCAGGAGATGATTTGGGAACTGGGGTGCGAAGGGGTGGTCAGCAAGGCTCATTCACCCTTTAAGAGCCCCATAGGGCCAGTGCCTAAGTCCAATGGAGAATGGAGCCTGACCATGGACTGCTGTGGCCTGAATGTGGCCAGGCCACCACTGAGGGCTTCTGTGCCAGACATTAGGGAGTATTTTCAAACTAGTACAGATTATTAAGGTCATTTGAGGCCTTTACCAGGATTACTTGAGGTCACAGGGGTTGTTTGAGGACACGGAGATTGAGGTCATTTGAGAAGTTTTTGATTTTCCAGGAGTTACTTTAGGTCATTTTGAGGTCATGATCAAGGTTATTCTAGGTCATAGGGGTCATTTGAGATCACAGAAGTTACTTGAGGTCATTTGAGAACTTTTCAGTTTTCCAGTAACTTTACCCAGTCTGAAAAAGGAAAGATTATTTGTACACAGAATTTATACACAGCTTTGTTAAACTCCCATTAAATCAGAAAAATCTGGAAATTCTGGATGTAGAAAAGGCAAGTGAATCAGTTCATCTGTTATACAATTTCTGGCATGTTGTGAAGGATCAGAGAAAAAAAATCGGGGACAATTCTGTTAGTTGTAAACATGGGCAGAAATGGTAAAATGTAGTTTACAGGTGCATTTAAGTATGCAGCTGTATTCCAACAGATGGCATCATCCACAGAGTGATAGAGGCCCAGACTGGAAATGTAATGTAAGCAATTAGTTTTGGCAGCTACAAAGGAACTGGTGAAGCAGGAAAATCAGTCTCAAGAACTAATCTGTATCTGCACAATACAATGTCTTGATAACACAGCTAAACATGGCAGTTCAAACAGGCAGGGCAGAGGAGCTCTATGGATGCCTCAGAGAGCTGTCACCCACTAATGACTCCTAAAGCCAGGGAATTATCATCTGGAAAAGCTGGGAGGGAATACAGGCAAACCACCTACCATTAAAAAAGAAAAAAATTGAAAAACGTGCTTCAGTGAAAAAAAACCCCCCATCATTTACATTTCAATTTTACAGAGCAGTTTTCCCAAAGAACACTGTTTGCTATTCATCAGTAAATTTAAAGCGCTGTTTGCACTCACAGCACACACTGACTCTAAGCCCACAAATCACTTATATTTAAATTAGTGCAGACGCACCATTCCAACATAATTGCAATTTGTCTAAATGATTATGTTTTTCTGTGTTTTTACAGTACCTACAGTTTGCACTGTGAACTCCTTTGTGGACTTTGTAAAGGTTGAGCTCATGCTGCTTCCTGGGACATAAATAGGATCTCCCTGTTTGTTCAGCTATTTCTCCCACAAATAAACAAAACATCCTGGACACACCTCTTGTAATATCAGACCAAAAACTGGTCAGAGGTGTTGTAGATTTTAGGTAGAGGAGGGTAGAAGGAAGAAGAGGATCACAAATTAAATGCAGATAAATCCTGCTTCTTTAACAAAGCAATCTAAAAAAGGGCAGGTAGTTTTACAAGTCTTCAGCGGGGAGGATTGTTCAGGTCCTGATCTACACACAGTGAAAACTATTTTTAAAAATCACACATGTAAGTATCCCAATACGACTCGCACAGACTTTTTACAATATAGGAATTTTTAAAGGCCTATTGGTTTGAAATTGCAACAGAATCTGTAATTGCACAAAGCAAAACGTATGCCTGGCGATGGCAAAAGACTTTAGAAACCTATTTGAAATTTATCTTTCATTTACGATAGTTAAACTGGAAAGACAGAAAAAGGAAACTTCAGATTATTTGATCCAGTGGATCATCCTTGTTTCAAAAGTAGCTCAGTTCAGCCACCTCAGGCTATGGATCTCCGAGTGGCATTTATGTAAAAGCTAAAAAGCTTTCTTCTCTCTTCCCTCTGCTACCAACCAGAAAGAGAATGCCTTCCATAAGATGTCAGACCAATTTCAGATTTATTTTGAGAATTATCACAGCTTCTCTTCATTTACTTCTTACCTTTTTTGGTTTGAATATCTTAGCAAAGTATACAATGAACAACTACAGAGGCCGGAATTATTTATACATTCAGCTATGGTGAGACATCACAGCATCATTTCCCACAGGAACTTCGGTGAGGGAAGAGAAATGTTGGTTCCCTGTGACAATGACATCCCACAGCATGTGGCAGAATACCTCAGTCACCCCATGCCATTGCCCATACAAAGCAATGAGTCCATCTGCCCCAAAGGGGAGGTCATGAGGTTGATCATGCACCTACCGTGGGTTGTCTGCTCTGCCTCTCCCCTGTGCCTTCCAGATCTTCCTCCTTTGACACACACAAATTTCCTGCAGAACAGCAGGAATCACCTTAAATTCTGGATGCTGTCTTTCATCACCTAGATTAGTAGCCTTCTTGCAAAAGGCACTTCTGTAAATATCATGATGCCCTGGAATCAATTGTAGTACACACCCTTTAAATAAAACAACAAAGTAATTCCTAAGAATTTGAATCTCCACCAATGTGGATTCCTAGAAGCAAGATTTTAGTTCATCTCTCAGATGAAAAAAAATCCAACAACAAAACTGTCCCTGCTTTCCTAGAGACCAAATTTCCTAAGGAATTTGTGCTTTTCTGTCTAGTGTCTCTCACAGCTTGAATGCAGGAGCCAGGAAACTCAGAGCCAGTTCCTGAATCTCTGGCCTGTGGTGCATTCACCTCAAGCATAGTTTGCTAACATGTACCCACTATATAGTAATACATTTATTGTAAACAAACATACGTGTGTGGAGTACACAAATCATCTCAATCCTCCTGATTCTTGCTACCAAGTCATCATTTGTCATGTGGCAAACACAGTCTGCTATCAGCAGCAGCACAATTACCCAGTCTGGGATTTTTCTTTCTGATGATAAAACCATATTTTCTCCTCAGGCAGCCACTTGGAGCAGTGCACAGCTGGGCCTGATTCTGACAACACTGATGGAACATTGCTTCCAAGTTTGGTTAACATCACCTTTCAGAGCTTTCACCTGGCACCACGCAAGAAGAAAGGCACCAAGAAAGTGCCGCATCCACTCCTGAACTCCTTTCAGCTCAGCAGGAGCGAGTCTGCTCATATCAGCAGAGAAAGGGACTGCTGGGGAACAGCCTGGGAGAGGCACAAGGCAACCCAAGGCCTTCCAACACCTTCTGTGCACACAGAGAGGGCAACCCAGAGGAGCCAGAACATGTTCTCAGTTTACTAGCACAGCTGTGGAAACTTTTCTGCAGGTAAAGTATAGTTTCAGACACGTAGCACCAAAATCATGATTACTCTGGCACTGAAAATAACAGGGTGCCTTTAGAAAGTGCTAGGGGGGAAAAAAAAAAAGAAAAAAAAAAAGAAAGGACTTAATCCAGCACCCATTACTTCCCTAGGTGCTAGATCAGCAAACACACATAAGCTGTACACAGTAACCCTCACTCAGATTCCTCCTGTTCTTGTCCTCAAACCATACTATCTATACATGATTTTTAAAAAAACCAACCACAAACCCCCCAAGACTTCATGTAAATAAAAGCATAACTTTAAATAACACCTAAAAAGCAACGTTAATTCAAACTGCCATACTCGTGCCAGCTTTCAGGAGTTAAATAAAAATGCGGTTACAAATAAAATAGAAGCTTTTTTAAGTTTGAAATTTTCAGCCAAGTGGAAATACTTTGTCAAATGATGCATTTCAGGAAAACTTCATTTGATGAAAAAATCCCAGTTTGGGTAAAGGTGAGTGAGCCAGTTCTCACAAACGTGTGGCTGCCACTGCCTGACTTCGAAAGAACTCCCAGCAGGTACGGTCATTAATCTTTATGCTTTTCAGCAAAATCCTTTACTTGACACAATAAGTGCTGCACTAGTACATACTGGGTGAAATCCAGGCCCTGTGGAAACCACCAGGAATTCTCCTGCCAGCAGTGCTGCTGTTTGTTAGATTTCCTGCCACTGATGATTGCCCAACATCCCACCTATCAAGCTCCCTCTGCAAGGCCTCTCGTCCCTCGAACCCACAGCATCTCCCACTTCAGCATCCTCAGCAAACTCACTTTAGCATCCAGATCCTGGGCAACAGCATTGAACAGTATGAGCCCTTGGATTGAGACCCAAGCATTCCACTGGCAAACAACAGCTCTCCTCTTGTTGTAACACCTGGCCTGGCTTCCAGAGAGCCAGGAGCAGTGTGCCCTGTTCAGCCATGCTGGCAACCTACCCCCACCTGCCTGGCTTCTGCCTGAATGGGATTGCCTCTCCTGCACACCTTTTATTCAAACCTGACCAGCACTCAGGGCTCCCTGAGGCAGCTCCCTGGCAGCTTAAAATTTGCTCTCTTGAAATCCAGGGTGACAACTCTGCTTTTTGTAACTACACCAAAAAATTTAAATCAAACCATTTCATGGTCACTGTGACCAGGACCATCACTTCTGCCATGAGTCCTCTATTCACAAACCTTCATAGCAGAGCAACTTTCCTAGCTGGCTCGCTGAGCCCTTGGGATGAGAAATTATCCTCAACAAACTTCAGGAATTTCCCAGACTGCTTGTCACAGCAGTATGGTACTCATGTCTAGTTAAGTTACTCACTGATCCTAAATTAAACCTGGACTTTACATTCCGCTAGCACTCAGGAATGTGCTACTAGCATTTAATAATTGTGAAACATATGGCATCTTGCCACACGACCACTTAGCTTCAGACATGGCCCCAGAGCGTTGTCCATTGACCTAGGTAAAACAGAGGCCTGGCCCACACCCACAGAGGCTTGAGAGGAGTGATTAATGTTTAACATGCTCCAGCTCACGTATGTGAAATAGCTCCAACATGCCAGCCACGGGCAGATGGTACCTTCATTCACCAGGCACACTGGGAACGCACGAGCTGTGCCACCAGCAGGCGTGTCACCACACCCACACACCCGTGTCCCTGCCACCCTGGGGCGAGCACAGCCCAGCCTGGCCAGTGGTCAGACCCCACAGTCCCAGCCCCTCTCAGTCAGGCCCCAAAGATCTCCGTCCATGTGTCCCCAGCAGCTGTGATCCCACAGCTCTGGGATCCTCCCGTGCCAGGCTCTGCAGCCGCCACGGGCAGTCCATCCCAGGGCACAGAGCAGCCCAGGTGCCAGCCCTGGGAACACCACCCATGGTGCTGGAGAGCTGGGATTTCCCAGGATCATTGGCAGAACCCAGCTCCAGGCACGATGGTCCAGCCCCACAGCCATACCTGCAGCTGGAGCTCTGGCAGGGACCAGGGCCACCCCATCCCATGCCAAAGACAGCTCCAGAGCCTGGGCAGTGGGAGAAAGTGCTCATCTAAGTTGGAAAAGCATCAGCTGATGTCTGTAGGAAATAACTCACTTTCCACCGGGGATACTCTGATTTGTATATGTGGTGTTTTGTTTTTTCCATAATAAATTTCTGAGGAAGAAAACCGAGTTTTCAGGAGTGTTGTAGGAACAGCAGGTGAGTTCTAAACTTCAATTCATACAGAATTAATCCTGCAAGCATTAATTAAAAGTTGAGGTTTTTCTTGGTAAGCAGAGAGAATAATCTCTGAATCCCTGGATAAGCCTTGGAAGCAAATAATGTTGAAATGACTGCAAACTGTATAGTTTAAGAGTCTTCACTTGGACATGAAATTAAATAATTGTTCTTGATCTCTAAATGGGCACATTCTATCTCCTATTTAATCAAAACAAAAATTAACTCACCAAGATCACTCAAACAAGAATTGCACACATTGAATTGTTCTCCAGTACAACAGAAAAATTCCAAGAGGCTGGAAAGTGGTTTTTTTTAGAGCCAGTAGAAAATTTTAGCTTTTGAAATAAAAGCACTCCCAAACACACCAAGCTGATACCAATGATTCAGCAAAAGGGGGGGTCCCATACAGCATCAAAGGGCTCTGCAGTGGCTGTGACATATAACCTCTGGGGAGACTGATACAGACTGATAGAGCACGTACCTTTGGTCCAAAAAAAAAAATACTGAAACACCTCAGCAGTCTCTCCAAATACGAATATCAATACATACATATTTAAAGTGGGTATTTGCTAGAAATCAAACAGAATTTCCCTCCCTTCTCCCTTAGTTTGTGTTTCTTAAAAAAAAGGTTACTTTTCCCTGTTGGATCTCACTTCCCCATTAGAAATTAAAAGAAAAAAAAAACCATTTAACCAGCAAACTAGTTCTTCTCTCAAACACTAATACTACTAACACTGTGAAACAGTAAGAAATGAAACACAAAAAAGGAATTCTCAAAATAATTTTTTTTTAACTGTGTTCTGAGGACAACATTGTGTAACTGGGAAACCTTGAGAGGTTATAGCAATAGATTTCAAGCTCTGGTGAGCTGAACTGGTATGTGATTACACAGGCAGGTCGTGCATGCAGTTCCTAGTGGTTAAAGACAGCCAGATGTCTCCTTACAGAGCTGGGCACTCCTCCCCTCCCCACCCAACAACAACCTGTGTCCTTTTAAGCCCAGCTCAGCCCTGGCCACCCCCGTTTGCCCAGTGACAACTCCACGGTGTGCGGGACAAAGGTGGACACGGACCAGCAGGTTAGTGACTGTGTCTGTTTTCACAGCGAGGGAGAGGAGAGAGGCTGTTCTTGGTTCTCTAATGCCAGCGAACGCATGCCCTGAAGCCTTGTGGACAGCCCTTTCCTCGCGGGAGCATTCATTGCCCAGGGGACAGCAGCCTGCCCTGGCCCCATGAACCAGGCAACTGCCACAATCCCCGGGGCACCACAAGGCTCCTCGTGGGCCCTGCTCTGCCTCAGCCCCCTGAGCCTGCCTGGAAACACAGCATGGCCTGCAAGGGCTCCCAGCCCTCCCTCAGCTTCACAGCACACCCTGAGTGGGTGCCGGTGGCAGCTGGCACTCTGCAGCCACCCTTCAACCACGCAGTGACAGAGCTCCAGCCAAGGACTCCCAAAACAGAGAGAAGGTAACCTCTTGTCCCAGTTACTGGGACTCCAGTGTTCACACTGGTCCTGTTTCTCATACACTGAAGCTGCAGATGCTGGTACAAACAGCACATGGGGGCTCTAAAGTGCAGGCACGTGAATACCTTAACCTAGTCCATTACACAGTATTTGGGATTACACTTTAGCTAAAGACATTTGGGTACTCTGTGCCACGGTGCTCAGTGAGGACAGTACAAACCCACTGATTTCCAAAAGCTGATCTTGAAAAAGCCCTGGAACACAAAACAGGCAGAAGTGTCCAGGATCCAGACACCATCACCCTTGATCATCCAGAGGCTGAAACACTAGGCCACCTCTGATTCACTAACCACACCCTTTTTTATTTCTATTTTCTATTTCTAAGCTTTCCTCAGACAGCATAAAGATGCTGGCAGGCAGGCAAAAATTTTCTAGTGAATTCTTTCTGATCCATCACTTTCCCACAGATAATCATTCTATAAAGCTCACCAAATCTAATCCATGCCAAGGCACAACACCACCTATTTTAATTGCCGAGTACAGGAACCTCAGAGTCATCCCATTCCAACCACAAACTGGAAGTCCACTTACTTGTCAGTTTTAAGTTTCTCCAGGTAAGTCAGTCTAGAAGAGCAGCCTTAGGAACTCCAGAGCTGTTGTTATCCAGTAAATTTAATATCCAATGCAATGGATAAACTTCTCTAACCCAGCAGAACCCACTCTGAAGCCCTCACCACACTGAGAATCACTTTAGACTGAAAAACCTTTACAACGTTCCTGAGCCACCCTCACACCTGATCTCAATCAGGACTAATTAACTCCCAGCGTGCCTGAATACCTGTGCGATTCCCACACCAGTTTCTACAGCTTGTACAGTAGATTAAGAAGCCTTCTTTCCATTCTTTTGATACATAATGTTGCAATTCCCAGTGCTAGGTCAGGAATTGCCAATGCTCACTTTATTTTGAGCTCAAGATCCATACTTCACCCCCTGCTGTTTCTGTGTGCAGGTTCCCTGCAACACAGCAGCCTTGCAGCACCTAAGGGGCTCACAGGAGGGATGGGGAGGGACTTGGGACAAGGGTCTGGGCTCACAGGACACAGAGAATAGCTTCCCACTTCAGAAGGCAGGGCTAGATGGGATATTGGGAAGAAATTCTCAGCGGTGAGGGTGGTGAGGCCCTGGCACAGGGTGCCCAGAGAAGCCGTGGCTGCCCCATCCCTGGCAGTGTCCCAGGCTGGGCTGGACAGAGCTTGGAGCAACCTGGGAGAGTGGAAGGCATCCCTGCCCATGAGGGTGGAATGAGATGATACTTAAGGTCGCTTTCCACTCAAACCATTCTGGGACTCCCTAGTTTTGACACGGAAAGTTCCCAGTTATCCCTGGCCAGTTAACAAGTGCTCAGGCTGCCACTGGCAACCAGCCTCTGCCCACTGGAAGCAAATCCATTCTGGAGCATTCTCCAGTTACCAATGCTACAAGTGCTTTCCTTGTGGAAAGAGAGTACTTCAACTCCCACAAAAGCCACTGCCTCACTTTGCTCCCCACTTTAGTCCTTTTCATCAAACTATCTTTGAACACCTAACGATGCCTAATGCTCAGCACCTGCACCAACCTAATTACAGCCCAGCTGCACCTGAGCAGCCACAGCCTGCCCCTCAAACCTGTTCATTTGGATTACCCACAGGGACAGACTGGCAAAAAGTAACAGCTTCTTTTTCTCTGAGGTCTTGAAATCAAGATTTTGTGAAAAATGGTTCAGTTCAGCAGACCCATAGCAGACAGGACTGGAATAGCCATGGGAAATGCAATTTCATGCAATATAGGTTGGTAAATGAGTTGGTAAAACAGGTTAGACTAAATATGGAATCTGTGTGAAGTTTCCATCTAGCAAGCAAAGTGCCTGCAATGTCACACAAAACACTCGATGGCTCATTCCTTGTTGTCACCACTGTCTCCAAAACACTGCCATCACAGCTGCACTGTTTTTCTGTGTAACTGGGAGATTAGGAGCAGATGGATATAGAAAAGGAAAGCCAAGTCCAGCCCGTGCCAAGCTGGGTTTAACTGGCCTTATCTTGGCTACTTCTGGGCCCGGACTTTAAGCCCTCCTGGTGGCCAGGCTAGCTGTTGGGAGCTCCTCCAGTCACCACTGGGCCAGGGGAGGGTAGAATATCAGTATGGAGTTATAAAACCACTATAAAAACTTTGTCTTTGCAATTTTTCAAAGGGCCAAACTGATTTTTGGCTTTTCTCAAAAGAGCAAAACTAGCACCTGTGTGAGATGCCGACAGGGATCTCCTGAGACGTGGGAGCCAGGCTGGGGCTGCTCCTAGCTGTACTGCAGCACTGCAATTAAAACAACTAACAGTTCATTACAGCTGGCTGCAGCATGCCAAGGGCACCAAGTGCCCCGTCCATCCTGCCCCAAACTCTGCCTCAGACCTGCCCCAGGCCTTGGTACTGGGGCTGGGCTCATGGAGGGACAGGGGCAGGGCACAGGGCCCCTCAGCAGAGCCACCCTCAGCCCCGGCCACAGGGACTAGGGACTGACAGAGTTCAGGTCACCAAAGTCTCTTCAAGTTCTGAGAATTTAAACAGGAGTTTCACTTGCAGAGACAAAAAAATTAATGAAGTTGCTGATCCTCGTGTACGGCCCAGGGGACACTAACAGAGCTGGAAGTGCTCCCTCACACCCACCCTAGGGCATCCCTCGCACCCTGGTGTGCCCAGCACACCTGTCTGCAGAGCCAGCAGGTCACCTGGGGGAAGGAGAGTCGCCCTGAGGGACTGGTAAATACAAGTTTTTTGTGTTAGCCTTCTGCTTACAGCAAAATTGCTTAAATTCTGCCCACAACTTTTTGCTGTGGAAACAGCAGTGTTATGGATGGGTACGTTGTGAGCCAAACCTCATGCTCCTAATCTGAAGATAATTCCCAACCTGGATTCTCTCTGTCAGAGGGGGAATGGTTACAGGAAATGCCAGGACGGTCCAGAACTGACGCAATGAGTTTGATGATTGGGAAACTCAAATCAATTTAGTTTACTGATCCCCAGCAGAAATCAGAAGAGATCATGGCTTCCAGGTTAAAGACCTTTGCCCAACTGTCTGCTGCTCTGAGTTAATCTTTCTCTACCCAGCCATCGGAGTGACCAGCACGGGTAATATTTAACCAGTGGCCATTGACTGACAAGGATCACAGCATTTCTCCTCTGGGATCTGAGTTGTCTCAGCACTCATAGCCCTTACCTCTGTCCATGAGATTGTGGTAAATGTGCCCCTTGAATGCTGCAGTACTCTGGAATAAGCTGATAAACACCACCTTTGTCTACTCTGAGCCCAACAATTCCTGTAGCAATGTCCTCTCAGATATTATATGGCCATATCCAAAAGTGATGTGAGTCAGCACAGTCACTGACATTAAGAAAGCAAGGGGATAAATTCAGTTGCACTGTTGGATATGTGTAATTTTTCTCCATAAAAGATTCTGGCCTAAATCTTTGACCCAGATTTGTCTGGAAGTTTAAGCCAAGGGATACATGCCCACGGCTGGTGGGACCATGACAGGACTTTTCCATGGATTAAATAGCCAGCCCCAAATCAGTTGAAGAGTATTGATTATGTGCTGGAGTAAAGCCACAAAGATACATCTCAGGTTTTTGCCCCTGCAGTTATTCCTTCAGTTTTGAAGCTGTTCTTCCTCTGTTTCCGCACAGAAAAGACACCATCCCTGTGATTTCCATTTCCCTCAACATATCCTCCACATTGTATATAAGAAAAATGAGAGGAAAGAACTTTTGTAGGGATCAAATCGTGTCCTTTGTCTAGTGACACCACGAGCTCTGCATACAAAATGGAAGCAACAGAATCATTTAGGCTGGAAAGGACTTTTAGGGATCACAGGACTCAGTCCTCTGCTCCAGGCAGTGCCAGCCTTACAGTTAGACTGCACTTCAAAGTTAGATGATTTTGCTTGGGGTCGTAGCTACATATTTCCAAGGGAAGAACCTGGCCCTCAGGTGTATGTGCAACATATGTTGCATTATCTGTCCCTATGTCACCTTTAGTAACATTTAAACAAACCAGTTCCTTTTTTTTTTCCAGGAATTTCCCAATAGTTTGGCATTTCATTTCAGAGAACTGGACCCCAACCAGTCTGCAGCAGTACTGGATGTTGCAATGCAGTTCCAGACTTTCCTCAGGCTCCCTGTGGAGTGACCAGTGTACAGTTGCAGGCCCCCATTTTGAGGGAAACTGCTCTTTTTTTGTTCCCCAGAAACACAACCCACAAATACCAAGTAAGTGGTGTTTCTGCTGTGATTAAAGGTAGCACATTTTAGGTTTTCTCTGCTAGTTTTGGACAACATGTGGCATTTTGGTTTTGGGTTGGTTGTTTTCTTTCTAATATGAGGTCTTTTGTCCTCTTTTTCTGATGAAGCATAATGTCAGGTACCTTCTGTAGATTTCAAATGCACATCCATACTTTCAGAGTAGCATAAGCAGTTTGCACACAGGATGCTGATATAATTGTACAGGTCATTTTTAGATAGCTACTTCTCCCAAAACCTGTTCTACTACTAGGGCAGACTCTGAACTAGTAGTAGTAATATTTTTGTCATCTTTGCACTGTGTGCACGCACCAGTCCCAAACAAGAAATTACTATTTACATAAGAGGACTGGGATTAGAAATCAGCATTTTAGGAAACAGTAGATTGTTCTTGCCATGACAGATTTGCAGTCCAAGACAGCGTTAAGCAAAAGAGATGTATCATCAACTTGTAACAAAGAGGGTGTAAGGAGGAGAGGGCAAGACACAGAATGTTTTCCACATTTGATTTCATGGTGGTTTTCTGCTGCTGGATGGACACATCCAGCCAAAATCAGTAAAGTGACCTGGTTCCTCACTTTTGTGAAGTATTTATATTGAAAACTTTGCTTCCTAAACCCCCAAACTATTACTTCAGACAGCTCCAAAATGTTCTGATGGCACAGAAGTATGGTAATGCAAGTAAGTGATGAAACACCTGTTAGTTAACTAGCAAATGTTCTCATACCCAAAATGTGACTTTATTTCATGTTCAGAGAAAATCTCAGGTCCAAATCCAATTTTAGCCTCCACAAAAAAAAAGTGAAATTCATCAGTCCTCAAATGTGGAGGTTTATGCAATGGTCTCGTCGTTGGATGAGGTCTTGGGATGTGTGTACCATTCCTGGGTTTGCCAGTGGTGTTCAGACAGGCTCAGCCGAAGCCAGGCTTTCCCCCCCACCTCCTAGGCATGCTGGAAAGTAAAATCTGAAAATTCCCAAGCAAAGCAGACAGTACATCAAAATTTAAGAAAGAAAAAGGATTGGCAAGCCCCAGCAGTGAACATGAGATGAGCACTGTGACCTGACGAACTGATGAAATCAGTCTCACTGGCAGAAGTAAGCAATTAATATGCAGCCAGAGTAAACACTCTTCATCTCAGGGTTCAGCAAAACAAAGAGCTGAAACCCCCTTATCTTTTGGATTTTTCCCTCCCCACATGGGCTCTCTGAAGGAACAGAGAAAACTGAGGTCTCTGAGCTTTTTTTCCATTCTTTAGTCTGACTAAAGGTGACTCTGGCTCAGTGCAGCAAGGGTCATCTCCCTCCCCCAGATCAATATTTTAATATGACTTATCAGAACAAGAATGAACTGTTTACTTTAAAACCTCAGGATCCCATAAAGGGAGAGGGAAAGGTGTCCACTGGAAGCAGAGGCTTGCAGCAGCTGCCCACTGCTGGGAACTCAGAAAAGAAACCAGGACTCCAAAGATTCGAGTGCAGTCAGCAAAATGCCCTGCGAGAGAACCTCGGTTCTGCCAAGCCCTAACAACACACCAGAGGATCCTTTGGCTGTTGCCTTTGATGGTAAGTGCCTTCCTGTGCAAAATTCATGCGAGGAAAAGGAAATGCTAAAAGATATTAACAAAAATAAAATAGCACAGGTGAATTTCCAACACTAAGCAGTTCAGCCTACCAAAATATCTGTATGTGCCCAGGGCCTAACTGTGCAATTTAACAGGATTTAATGTCTTGGACCTAGGGATCTCTACCTGCACTTGGAAAGAGATTAGGCTTTTGTTAGGGCAGTGCAAACCACCCTGAATGTTTATTGTTTTTAAAAAATGCAGTGGTGGGGAAGCTGGCAGACTTCCTGGGGGTCAGGAACACCTCCAGGTCTGGCTGTAAGGGAAGGACAGGTTCTGTGACCCATCTCAGAATACCCTCTTGAAAAGCCTCTTGTTCTTCACAATGCTCCTCTGCATTGGAACATCCCAATAATGTTCTTTACACAAATGTCCAGCAGAAGAGAGGCAAAAAGGGGATTTTTCTCTGATGATTATGCTTTGTTTTCTCCCTGTAACTTTCCCATTATTTGGGGATTTTTTCCCCTTGCAGTACCAAAAACTAGTAGCCATTTCTCTTTCCTTCATTATATTTTGTCATGGAAATATTCCTATTTATTTTCTGGAAGCTTCCACGTAGCTGAGGGACTAGAAATTGCCTGTTTGCAGTGGCATCAGCTGCCTTGCTTTCTCCTTACATGTTCTGCAGTGAAGTCAAGTCCTTCTGCCAGGATTTCTGGGCTCTCCTGCTCTGCACAGGATTGCCAGGCTTTTCCTCTGGGAGCTTCATTAGTAGGATCTTGCCTGATCCTTCCCCTCTGCTGCAAAGAGAAAGCTGAATAAAATGTGTATGAGGAAAGGTAAGGGAAGACACCAACACTGGGGTGAATTAGAAAGCCAGGTACAGCACCTCTGAGCCTTTGGCATTCATTTCTCACTCTCACCAGCTGCAGCACAGGTAGATTTACCAAAACCAGCCCCATGGACCTCAGGGCTACAGCTGCATCCTTATTGACAGAATGTTCTAGCATGACTGGGTCTTTGCCATCATTAATTCCAAAGACTCTTCCATGTGAAGCTCAGGGTGTGCTGCAGCTCTTCTCCTTCTTCCAGAGATGCCTCCTTCATAGCTGGGATTGCGCAGGAGCCTCACCTGTAGATCTGCACATCTGCCTGTTGTGTGTGTGTTCAAATGCTCAGCTCTGTCCCACTGCAGTACTACAGACTGAAAACACAGACAGAACCAGTGGGACGTGAAAATCCCTTGGATGTCAGCCATACCCAAGCATTTCTAGGCTTGCCTTCGTGGCAGGGATGGGAATGCCAGATTATTACTGTTGTAATAATCACACTAGAGAAATGAAACAGTCTGATCTGGTAACCAGACACTGAAGGTTCATTTCTCTGCTGTTCTGTCCACCAGCAAAGGGCACTCAGAACCCAGCTTCTACTGTCAGCTCGTGGCACTGAGTTATCACAAACCCTTCCCTGAGGTTTGATTAGATGTAAATCAAGAATTAAACCAATCCAGAGCCCTACTAAGTCTGCCCTGACCTATCAACACTGGTTGAACTATATGACAATTGGGAAGAAGATCCAGATAAGATATATAGATCACAGGGTGAGGAGACCCCTGTTACACTGTGAAGAGCAGGCTAGTGGTTCAGGTGGGTCAGTACAGGTGGGCAGCAGCTCATCTGGGTGCCTTGGTGTCACCTCTGTGTGGGCACTTCAACACTGGATGCTGATCTGTGAGCACTGTACTCCCTACACAAAAAGGGATTGATGAGAAGGCTAAATCCAGGGAAGAGTTCTCAGAGAATGAGCTTTTTGTGGGCTTTAACTTCCTTGACACTCTGTTGCTAAAGCAGAACCAGATCCAGAAGACTACTGGAGAGTCTGGGTTTCCTACATATGGGGAGCAAATTCTCCCCAGTATGTAAAATGGGAATGCATTTCTGAGCTTAAAAATAAATGAGAGAGGAGTTGAAAAGCACTAAAACAAGACATTTCATTCTCACCTCTTGGCACAAGAAAGATAACTGCATCCCCTCCCAAGGGGCTTCTAACCAGTCTACAGAGGATTCCCTTTTGAGCCAGAAAGTTCAATTTTCAGTGCTTACAAAAAGGAAAGGCTACTGCTGTTCATCCCAGCCCTGGTTTCTAACCTCCTCCCTTCCATGTGCTCCTTCTCTGTTTTCTCTGCCTCTCTGTGGCATTCAGATGTGATGATGGCATATAAGTGAATTCCCATGGGTTATGAATCCCTGTGCAGCATGTTTGTGTGCCCTCAATCCACTTCTTAGTCCACATAATCTTTCATGAGATGTTTTCTACTCACTGAGCGTGTGCAGAAATGTTATTTGGCTAGCAGGCTAAACACACAGAGAAACAGTCTGAAGCACTCAGCCTGTGCAGAGGTGAGCACCACAGCTATGGAACCTAGAGCTTAATTCCCTGATGCACAGATGCTGATGCACAAGAACATGCATGAAGTAGCACAGGGGCACTGGGACCAGGAGTACAGACCAACTCAGCTGTCTTGTATGTGGGCTTGTACTCAGATATGCTGCTAAAAACAAGTATATGAAAGTCAAATATAATCCCCAGCATCATGATTCCTCAGGCCTGACATAGCTATAAAAGTCTGGTGCTGATTCTGGGCTGTCTTCACCAACTAGAGGAAGACACAGGCACTTGCAGAAATGACTCATCTGTCTCCTCAGGAATTTGTCTCTAGAATAGTACAGATCACTTTCCCAGGTGCTGTCCATCTCCCTTGTCTGTAAGGGCACTCAAAGCCACTGAGCTTTTACATTCCCACAGCTAGCTGAGACACAATGTTCACCTCAAAGCAATTGAGGATCCCGTGTCCCGCCTCCTTGTGAGAACCCCCATGTGCCACACATAACTATGCACAAACCTGATCTCGTGTCTGTTTTGCAGGTCTTTGAAACCCCCTCTGCTGAAGTCTGCAATGTGCCTCCATCACTCCTTCCACGGGCTAAGGACCTGCTCCCAGAGCTGTGGAGTGTGACAATGGTGTTTGTGTCCAGTCTATCAAACGCCATTATCACACTAAATAGTTCCTGGCAGACAAGGCATCAGCTGAGGAAGCCTTGGGACCTCTGGCAGTACATCTTCCCACTGTGCTGAGGAATAAACAACCGGGGTACCTGCCCAGCAGGATGACTCTGCTCTTTCTTTTAGAGGCAAAAGCACCAGAATATGTGAGAAATCCATACTCTGACACATGCACTTCCAGATCCCAATTGTAAAGCACACCAGACACCTTAAGGAATCATCACTGTCATCATTAGGAATGTGGATTTCCTTGGCATTAATAGGGCTGTGTTTACCTCTGAGAGGTCAGCTTGTGATTTTCATCCTGGTCATTGAACTGACCAGGACAATAGAACTGAAAGCAATTAGCCAATAGAGTGAAACTCCATCTCTGACTTTGGGACCAAACTACAACATACGTTTGGAATATTAATTGGCTGAGATGTTCATGATATTTTTCAAACAGAACACTTCCCAAAATTCTGATAAAAATCTATTGCCTCTAACTTGAAACACCATTTATCCAATGCTTTTAGCTTTGCTCCCATTCCACCATGCTCAAGTCCTTTGCCTTATGTTCTAAACCTCCTGTTTAGGGAACAGTCAAAATGTCCTTACAGAAATTCTTCTGAATACTATTGTAAAAAATAGGCATCATCTGTAGGAACTTGCAAAGGCCTAATGAAAGCCAAGTACTAGAGGTGCACTGAGGAGCCTAAATCCCACTGAATAGTCCAAGATTTAGGCTCAAGGGATGTTATGCTCTGATTTGCAAGGGAAGTGGTGACTTTAATATTCATCAGTGTGTTCCAAACTTCACCTTTCCTGACTTCTAAGTAACCCAGCATGCATATGCATATGCAATATTGTGCAAAACTTGTGCTTAGCATCTTAAATATATTGACGTTTTCACAGCAGCTGAACCACAGGGCCATGGATGTAGACACAGAGAAGATGTTCTTCTCCAATACCAACCCACAGAAGCCTAAGAAAATCCAGGAGATGGCTTAGTGTGTTTTCAAAACATTGCCCCAGTGTTAAATCTCAGGCACCAAGAGCACAGGATCAGCTCCTTCCTTTGTTGCTGGCATCAGCATCAGAATGATTCCAAAACAATGTCAAAAGGCAAAAGACTAAAGTTATCCCCTCAGGTCACTGGTGCGTGTCACTCCTCCATGTTCTCAAGAGTAGTTTCACAAGGTCGGATAGTGAGACTCAGTGCTCTGAAGAAATGAAGTCTCTAGGTTCTCTTGCCTTCTTGGGCACCATTTTCTTTACTGTTGATGAGTTTGGCAGATTTTTGCTTTTAGTGGATGTTGCTTTCCTCTGGTTTTGATGAGTGGTTCGGAGAGATTTCAGCCCCAGCATCTCACAGTACTCATTGCACTGGTGGAGGGCTCTGAACTGCTCAATGAAGGAAAAGGAGCAGTTGCCTTTAAACCCCTTGTATCTGCAGTAACAAAGGAAAAAAAAAAAAAACAACAAGCCCCCAGATGGGAATTCAAGATTCATTTTCAGCACAGGGAGGCAGAGTATGACTTGAAAACAAAAGCAACTTGAAAACATTAAGCAAGTCTCTTCTACCCATGCTGGCTTGAGAAGCATTGACTGCCACAGAAACTTAGACTGGGTCATTGGGAGGTGAGAGAAACCAGGGAACAAGTGGTGACAGAAGAGGGAAAAGCATTAGAGGCAAGGCTCTGTGGGCTGGGTCCTGGCACTCTTTCATGGCATTAAGTTGGGAATAAAATTGTCAAGTGGCTACCTTTCTCAGTAAAACGAATGAAATCCATGCTACATCATTCTCTATGATGGCCACCATGCAGAGACAAGGTTGTTGCACAAGGTGTTTCAGAACTGGAAGCTGTTTCCATCTAAACATGTACATCATTTCCATGCTATGCCGCTCCCCTCCCCTGGCTGCCTACAAGATCTCAAGGAGCCAAGCCCCTCAGGGAAGGATGGAAGGAATGTTCCTGAGGAAGGCAGTCTCATCCAGCCTCCACAGTTCCCAAGCCACCACTGTACCTCCCACCATCAGAGGTACAGGGCATGTGTATCCCTTTTCTCCTCACCATGCCTCTGGTTGCTGACAGTCCTCCCAGGGCCTGCTTTTTAAGCTGCATCAGCTTATTTTAAAAGGTGCATCTGCTCTTCAAATGAGTAATTTTGCTTAAATTCTCAGGATGGAGAAGGGAGAAGAAAGGCCAGGGTGCTCCTCTCCTTTCTTAACCTTAATCAGTGCCCATTCTACCCTGTTGTCTTGGTTTGCTGGACAGCCAGTGTCCTCAGAGGTGAACTGTTAATTGTGACTAC
This sequence comes from Illadopsis cleaveri, assembly GCA_013399915.1. Taxonomy (NCBI): domain Eukaryota; kingdom Metazoa; phylum Chordata; class Aves; order Passeriformes; family Timaliidae; genus Illadopsis; species Illadopsis cleaveri. Next base: position 104,059 of record VXBB01003612.1, on the reverse strand, counting down.
ACAAAACCAACCAAACAATATTTGGTACTGAAATGAACAGAGGATACTCATTCCCAGGATCCAGAGAACTTCCTTCTTCAGACTGCATAGTGCTGAAGAGAATATTGCTGCTCTGAGAAGGTCAGGCTCCTGCTGACAGACAGGGCCTGCTCTGGAGACCCCACCCAGCTGACTCTGAACAGCTGGTGAACCTCAAAGGGATTTTCCTCAGCTCTCCAAGTAAGCTGTGTGTTTGTTTAACCAAAGCAGGTTGAAGAGGGGTGTCATTGTTACTCCAAGACTATATCCTGGAGTCCAGCAAGATCAACGGTTCTCTTGCTCCCTTGGAGAAATCAGAGACTTCAGACTTTACTGAGCTGCTCTCAAGAGCAGGCAGGTATGTGTTGTGTTGGTCGATGCACCAGACACACCCACAGAACAGGAGTTCCACAGGCAAACACACCTGCCCTCAGAAAGGGAATATCTTCTATCCAGCACCAAAACAAACAAAATCTTCCTCAAATCTGAAGGAGAAGTGTTGGATTTGCCCTCAGGCTTAAACTCCCCAATGCCTCTTGTTATCATGTGGAGTAAAGCTAAACTTGTCAGCGCCCTGGAACCAGGCAGTTTCAGATCCAGACTTGGCAACCAGCACTCCTGTTAATGACCATAACCGTGGGTTACTGTGCTCCTGACTCCCTCCTTTGTGTCCGCCACTCCTGGATAAATCCCTAGGCCCTCACGCACAGTTCTAATCTGCTCACTGCGTGCACAGAGCCACAGACGGTGCCGTGGTATTTTTGTTTCCATTCGCCAGAGAAGCTACAGAGTAGCTGATTTTAAGGCTCAGGCGCTGCACTGTGATAACATTAAAAATGCTTCCCAGGCGTTCCTTTTCCTAGGTCCACTTCGCCCTCTTCTGACAGAACTGCACTGCAGCTCCTGCAGCACATTGACTACACCACTGCTTTGGGCTCCTCTGCTTTCCAGTTCCCTGGTAAAACACACAGAGTAAGGACAAAAGATCAAAATCCCTTCCTCCACACATCACGGACTCTGTTTTGGAGCACAAAAGAGATGTGTTCTGTGTCCTCTCTGCCAGCACAATTCAAGCCACACCAGTCCCACTCTGCATTTCTGGCTCTGTAGGGCCATGTGTCCTCCCTTCATGGGACCAGGCTAGCTCTCAGCAGCTTGGCTGAACACAGCCCAAAGCAGCAAGACTCACCAACACACAAGAGCTCTGGGCACTTAGTTGATTTTCCCCACCCACGTTCATAGAATTAAAAATCCAACCGCAGACATTAATACAGAGATCTTCTTTCCAGGAGAGGAGCATGAAAACAAAATATAGGACAGGAAAAATCTGTCATCCTGTATGAATACCGTTAGCTAAACAACAAACAAAACGATACTCAGTATTTTCAGGAGGTTGATCATTTAGGGAAATTATTTTCCTTTCTATATGCCTGAGGTGATCCTTACTACAGCTTGCATTGTGTGCTCACTTGCTCCTTCCCAACACAATGTGTGTTTTTATAGGAATCATTTCCCACAGTGAGCTGGACAACATTCACTAGAGCATTTTTATAAATCTTCTGATTCCTGAGAACAGCGTTGCCTAAATAAAACATTTATTACTTTTTTGGTTTGTAACAGGATGACATACACTCATTTCAACTGCTTTTACTTTGGATCCACAGCTGCAAGAGTAAATCAATCTAACTGAATGGATGCCGGCCTGCAAATGTTCAGAATATTCTAGAGTCACATTTTTAATAATCTAGATCATGATGTGAGGTTTCTTCTTGTATCCCAGATATACAGACAGGTCCAATTTAAAAAAAAGGCTGAACACATGATCAGATCTTCTTTCTCATGCCAGATTCTCAAAGGAGAATATGAAGTTAAAGCACTTACCCCCATCCCCTTTCCCTGTCCAGCAGCCACTGCCTACTCCTATCCACAGCTCTGCTGCCCTGTGGTATAACTAGAAGCCTTAATTAACTTAAGATAAGTGAACTAAGAAAGTTAGGATATTACATGCCTACATCTTTACACGTATGCTTAATTCTCCCCAAAAGAGCTGGAGCCTTTGCAACAGCACTAGAAAACAGACTAGAAATGTCCCGAATAATCTTGTCAAGGCTCAGAATTGCTGGTTTTGAGAGAGAAATGGGAGAGATACCGTCAAATCCCTTCACAATTGTCCCTGTTTTTCACGGAAGTGGCCAATACACAGCATCCTACTGAGAAGTCTTTATAAAAACTTGTGTCACAAATACATATCCCAAAGTTCTGGCACTTTTGCTGGCTGCAGGAAGGATTCCAGCTGGCCTTTTACCCCGGTCTGCAGCCACTGCTGCCCCTGCGTGTTCAGCCCTACCTTCCTCCAGCTGATGGATCACCAGGAGCCTTACCTGCTGTCACCAGAACCCTTCATGTCACTTGTGAAATGCCCTTTGGACAAGCCCATCTCAAGAGAGGCATGCAGGAAAAACAAAGCTCAGTCTACAGGGTAGCCCCACTCTTTCAGAACAAAATAAACGTGTTTCCTTTACAGGTGGATTTCAATAAATATGAACATGAAGAAGTTAAAATACTTAGATAAGGAGTGTTTTCTTCTAAAGTTATAGAAAGAATGAATTTTCCGTGCACCCTCCCCATCCACATCTAACTGTGAAGAGACAGATGAGTAAAGCACAACCATGCTGCTGAGAAATCACGTTCACTCACCCTTTGGCCAGGGTCGCTATGCCAACATCAGTTAATTTCATCCCCACACCTGCAAGGCAGCAAAGAAACAGAGCTTAGCTTACACTGGAATTTCTAGGACAATTCTTCACATGTGGAGACATTAAATTTTATTTATTGAGTCACCTTTTTCATTTTAATTATTTGCCACATTTTTCTCAAAGCATTTTAAAGCACGTCAGTTAAGATGTTCTCTGTGTCACTGGCAGTTTCTAGAAGTCAGGCCACATGGCACTATCTTACAGCTGTCAGGGTGATCAACAGAGAGCTTGTTTCCTGTGCAAGGATTTTGTTCTTTCTCCTCCCTTTAAATTATTTCAGGGATCTTTTTCAGATGCCTTGTTGCTACTTTTCCTGCCTTCACTTGTAAAAGAATATAGGATGTTTCCTAAGACTCCAGCTTTTTCTGTTTTTCTTCAAGAAGGGTCTGTCTTCCCCTGTCCCAAATACATTGCAGAACTGAAGAGGAGTCACATCCATGGAAACTGAGGTAGTATTTAGCAAACACGAGGGTGTTTCTTCACTATTCTTTTTGAAGGAATATATTTCTTCAAAACTAGCCAGGACCCAAATGTGGAACATTCCACTGCTGAGTGATTGTTGAGTATACAAATACAAGAAAAAGGGGAGGACCAGGGTGTCATTAACACCTGAAGTCTTTCACACAGTAGCCATTTCATTAACCTCTGGGTGGTAAGACAAAAAGCCAGATTTGGCTCATACTGAGTGTCCTGATTCACTATGGTACACGTGAAAGAACAACTCTTCCATTAAGAGTGTAAGATTTGGTTTTCTTTTCCAAACTGTCCTCTTACAAAAACATAAGCTAGATAAAAATTGCCCCTACCCAGACAACTCACCTTGCAGGTCAGTGACAAGCAAGTTCCCATTGGTCTTCTCATACACCCAGTGCTGAAAGGTGCAACACTTCTGGCCAGCCTCTGAGTCTCTTCTCAGGAAATTCACTTCCTTGCCATCCTTGACAGAGTATTTCACAAACTCCCCAACCAGCTCCTCCTCCACTGTGGCATAGGGGATGTTATTAGCAGGGCGATGAATAAGAAAAATCGGAATGATTCTGAAATCAAGGGATAGAAACTAATAAAACCCTGAGAATTCTTTCAGAAAGGGAGTAAGAAACAGACAAAAGCGGCCAGTGATCTCGGAGAGTGAATGAACAGCTACCAACTCTAAACCAAGTTGAAGAGCTGTAACACTGTTCCCAGGTTTCCTCTTTTTATTCCTAGCAACCAGTGGGCTGCCATGGCACAGGACAGTATATATAAGCATATGTGTATAAAAATATATATATTTGTACTCACTCTGGTACCTCTCCAAAGCCTTCCAAGGGTTCAGCTTCAGCTGCATATAACTTTGCATACTCTCTTGCAGTATTTTGGACATGGCATTCCTGTAATACAACAGACATGCCTATGGGAATATTGCTCACAACATTCAACAGATCATGTGTTTGAAAATGAGGACAGCTTTTGCCCACAACTCTGGCTTACAAAGGCCAGGGGCAGCTCACCTGCAGTGCCAGACTGTAGTTCTTCTGCAGCAGCTCGTCCCTGCTCTTGGTGCCGTAGGTGAGGGCGCTGTGCACCTTGAGCACGCAGGCGTGGCCGGGGGCGAAGGCGGGGGCCAGGCCCTGCAGCACGCGGCTGCGGAAGGCTCTGCGGTGCATCCCCTCGCCAAAGTGCAGCCCCTCTGTCATTATTGCTCCGTGCAGCGTCCCACCAAAGTAGCTGGAGCTGAGAGGATCTTCTCTGAACATCAGCTGCATGAATTCGATTTCTTCCACACCTAAAACATAACAGGAATCTCGGCAGGCACAGGGAGGGGTGGGCATGGGAGAGCAGATGCATCTCTTCAGAGAGGAGGGAAAAATGCTCAGTGGAAGCACAACTTGTGTTGCTGAGGGCTGGGACCCCAAGCAGCTCCTGAGAGGCAGCTGCTTGCCTGTACGATCCAAAGCCAGCATGGAGAAAGGTGGCAGCTTAGGATCATAAAGAGAGAAGACACAGTGTAGCAAACAAGACTGTTAGAGATGAAATCAAGGAAGATTCTGGATTACACCCCTTTAAATGATCACTGGAATCCAAATGCAAAAGGGGGAAAAAAGTTAAGCATTGAGAGAAACGAAAAAATTAACTGCACTTCAAGTGTCTCTAATGATAACATTTCAAGGACCACCAGTAAAGAAGATAAATAGGAGAACAGAACTACACAACAAGGAAGTCGTTCCAGCTGCCCCTTGCTGTTACCTCTAGTTTAGCCTCTGTGGACTATTGCCTCTCTTTGAAGCACAGAGGAAACACTGCACAGAGAAGGCCAGAACCAGAACACTCCTTAATTCCACCTAAAATTCTCTGATTAAAAGTTATACAGTGCTGCTACATGAAAAGTCCTGTCCTTATTTGCACAAGGAAATAAATGCCTAATTTTAATTCCTCAAGGAGAAGAAAGGTCACCATGGCAACTGAAGGCTTGGAACTTTGCAGGCTGTTAAGGAATGACAATCCCACTGGCAAGGCACTATCTTTAGCTGCAGCACAAGACACATGCGGGTGTCACTGAACACCAGTTAACACACAGGGAAAGCATTCCAAAGCTTCATGCCTGCCTTTCTCCTGGAGTACAGTTACACAGCAGGTGACCTGCAAGAACCATACGTTTGTGCAAAAGAGCTGCCAGTGCTCTGTGCGTGTGTCTCTGTCTGATGCCATGCAATGCTACTTCACTTTATATTTACCTTCATAACTTTGAGAACTTGAGAGACGTTCCAATACTAGGAGGAAACAAATAAATGAATTTTGTAGTAAAAAACTCTGAATGGAAACTGTCATTGACATTACTGTTAATCAAAACTGTAAACTGAGGCTTACCTGCAGCAGTCAGATGAAACTCAGCAGTCACCTTTCCATACATGTTATTCAAGCAGCAATAATACATTCCCTGGTCTTGGTAACTGGCTTCAGCTATTGCCAGAGAGACGGGAGAGTCATCCTGGGCACTGGAACAGAGCATTTTGTGCTATCACATATTTTACTTGTTATCACTGGAAAAACTGATAAATTTGATCTCTCTGCACTGTTTATTTGTTAAAACACAGCACAATCATTTAGCAAAAAATGATACATATTAATACTACAATGGGTATTGCAATACAACAATCAAAATCAGAAGAGTTAAAACAAGAAGAATCAGAATGGAAAGTTTAACCAATTCATGCAACTTTTTCCCTCCACTTAAAAGAACATCTAAGAAGAATCCTTCCTACAAGATTTTTCATCTTCTCAGAAGTGTGCATTCTGATAGAAACATCTATTCTTTTTTTTCTTTTGGGGAATGTTAACTTTGTATTTTTGAAACATTCTTAACAGTTTTTTAGATCAGAATGCCATTACTGCTACAAGGAAAATAACTCAGTTCATTAAAATGGAAAAGCTAGATCCTGTTAATTGCCTTAAGAAGCTTTTATTTCCACCCTTCTCTAGGTTAACTGAGGTTCAAACTTGTTTTGGTATTTGTTTGAAATCTGGATGGCACTAGTTTGTGAACAGGCTGAGAGGTGATGGAACACAAACTATGACCAATATCAATGCATTGTGAGAAGATCTGCCTCCTGTGAAGAGCAAAGTTACCCTGAAACTCCCAGTCCTTCAGAAACATCCCCTTTACCTTCTCTGCAGCCGAGCCAGCACCTTGGAATCTTTAGTCCATGTAATGGCGGAGTCACCATGAATGTCACCAAACTGACAGCACAGCTTAATACTTCCAGAGCAGTCAGGGAATAATTCTGCTTGGATCTTCTTCAGCAGCCTAGGGGCTTGAAACAGAAGAATCACAGTTTAGGATTTGAAGACAATTACACTGTTTTGGCATTTTAACATTTCACGTTAAGAACATGAACGCTGAAATCCCTGGTAAGTAATTATGACTTCTTGTGTCTCAATAAACTAGTAGAATTTTTTAGCTGATCACAGCCTGGGAGAAAGTCCCAGAAGGTCCTGCCAGCCAGGATCTCTGCTAGGACTTTTCACTGCCTCACAGAATGCTCCAGTGTCTTTGCACATGGGCATGACATGAGCAGGGGACTGAAAGGACTTGGAAAGAAAGGGAATCGACATAGAGAAAGGTTTTGGGATCACGACACAGCCCACCTCAAGTGACATATCCCTGATTAATGTCAGAGATGTAAAATGGAAGATGCTCTGTTTCCTACTGTGTTAATTCTGAGCTATTGCACTCTGAATGAGGTAGCACAGCACATGTCCCTCGGGGATTCCATTCCTGCAGTGATACTCCAGTAACACCCAACTCGACGGGACAGGCACGCTGCCATGGTTTTCCCCATTCCCTGTTCCAGGCCCCATCCAGTCCAGGTCTCCCGACTGGACTGGCAGCCCCTGAGTCCTGGACCATGTGAACCTTGCTGTATCAGGGCTAAAGTGACACAGACAGGACGTGACAGCTCTAGAAATAGAACTAATGGCTCCAGGTTCCTGCCCTGGCCACAGTCTTACCTCCTGCAACCGAAATAATACAAAAGAACACTGAGTATACTCCACAGCAACCAAACCAGCTTTCCCATAATGCCAGGGAAAGGGCCACAACAATGCTCTGGAGCACAGACATACTTCAGTCGAGTCTGAGGCAGAGCAGAAACAGGTGAAGAAAATTCAGTGTTATCTTATGCAGCCTGAACGCTTAAAACATTTTTCAAGCATAGCATCAAGTAATGGAAACAGGTCAGGCATTGCACAGTCACTGCAGTTTGCTTGCTCCGCTTTGAAGGAATGTGTCTCTCCTCCCACACATTTGGTTCCCTGGCAAAGGACACATCTTTGAACGGAGAAAAGTCTGGGGTTTTCTAAAATGTGATTAGAAAAGTAGAAGTCTCACAAGACCACACAGTAATTAGAGTGTGTGAAAAGCTTCAGTGATGTGCAGCCTACCTTTAGTCACTGTTCTACTTTTAGTCACTGTTCCTGCACTGACCTATTAAATCATTTTATGATGTGAATATAAAATGTCATGTCAAAAAGTAAAAATAAGATGTTGGTCCTTGCAAAATACCCATAGAAACAACAAATCCCTCATGCACCCAACTGTCACAATCCCGCTAGTGTTAGCAACCTTCTAGAGACCGACAGCAACTCGGATCTCCTTTCAATTATGTTTCCCATATCAGTTTAATATTGCTCATTTCATCCGTGTCATTTTTGCAGCAGGGCAAAGCAATGCAGAACCAGTCAGAAGTCAGCACATAGGACCTCAAAACATTGTTTATCTGTGGTACCCTACTGCTAACAATAATACTTTGCAAGTAATAAAGCAACTGTCCCCTCTTTGGTAACCAAGAGGGGACAGTTGCACTTGGAAGCTGCAATGCAGGAGCATAACTGGGAATGCAGCCTTGTGGGAACAGAACAAGTACTGGGCTTGCAGCTGCTACATGGTATGTAGTTATGTGGTACCATTATACTGTCCATCCGTGAAAAGTTACTCCAAGAGGCCAATGAGGCAGTGACTATTTCAAATAGGTTACAAAGCTCATGAATTGAATACACTTTCCAGTTGGGAAAAGGGTTCATCTCTGTGCCATGGGCACAGCACTCATTACTAAGTGCACAAATCTAGAAATAAAGCTCCATGAGGACAGGACACCTTTAGCTGACTGAGTCAGTCTGAAAGAGTCTTGCAGTGCCTTTCAATAAACTGAATTTTGTACTGTAGCCAGAATGATGGGAAAGGACAGAAAAGAAAATCAGTTTTCACTTACCTTTGCTATCCTTTTTCAAAATGAGTTTCCTTTGCTCTTTTCTATCCTCTTTTTGAATCATGCCTCCCTCGCTCTTCCCAGACTTTTTAACACAGCTGGGATCCTTGCTGACACTTCCCCTCTCCTCCAGCCTGGGTTTTTTGGACAGAGTTGCTAGTGGTAATTTCTTCTTAGCTCCAGCAGCCACGTGCCCGCTCTTTGTTGTGTCCTCTTTACACTTGGTGGGCTCAGGCTCTGCAGTAGCCAGTGGCGTCTGGCAGGATTTTGACCCTTCCTGATTTCTTTGACTTTCTATGTTGACTGGGAATGGATCAAGTGGGGTCCATGCCAAAGCGAATGATGGAGTTCTTCTGTGGGGTGGTTGCTCTTGAAAACATTGGTTGTTCCCTGAATCAACTGGTGGCAAATTAACTAAACCACTTACTACACTCTCTGCTGTCTTGACTTTCTCCTTTTTATCATACTCAGTGGACTTAATTGAATTGTCAGCCTTGGTTATCTTGCTGGAAGCGATCGAGTCGGAACAAGACTCCCCTGTGCTAATATTCATAATCTGTTTCTGAGCCTGGGAGCCAGTCAAAGTGTGCAAAGGAGCCTTTGTTTCAGCTTCATCTGGGTTATATTCAATAGCTCTTGGAATCTCATGTTCATTTTCACACAAGGCTGCTTCCCCTTTGGTTTTTCCAGGGACCCTCTGGAACAGACCCTGCCATGACTTGCAGGAAATTTCCAATGTAGTTAAATTCCCATTTACTTCAACTCCAGTTTGTACGGATCCAGTTTTTCCCTCACTGCTTGTGCCAGGACGCGCCACTGCAGATTCACTGGGAAAGCCCTCTGACTGGCTTACAGCTGTGAGGAAGGGCAGGGTTTTGTTTCCAAGCAGTTGTTGGGAATGTAGCTGATCCCCAGAACCTCCATCCTCCCCACCTGCTATGCTGTGGTGCTCACTTTGAGCCTCCCTGGGCTGTGGGGCACTGGCTAATGTTACACGTCCAGCTGCATAGGTAGGATGTTCACAAGAATCTGTTTTTAACTCTTTATCAGACTTGAAGGTGCTGTCAACCAAAAATGAATGTTGCTCTGCTGTATTACAAGGGGAAGCTGCAGTCTGACTCTCTGAAACCTGACTAACTACTGAGTCACAGGAAGTTTCAGCTCTGTGTTCCTCAGGTATGCAAATCTCTGTCTGTTCTCCTGCCTTACATGGTTCACAGCTAGGCATTTCCAGATAAAAATCTCTTAAAAATGGCTCCCCAGAAGGGGGAGGGACTACCCCTTCTTGTTTTGCTGTTTCTGTCAGTTGATCTGTATTTTGGGGTAGATTCTTATGTATTATGGTTTCATGAATCTGAATTAAAGTAGGCGATTGCATTACATACCTGTATTTCTGTGCATTAGAAAGAATTTCAAAATCCTGACAGCCATTATTTTTTGAAAGATGGTAGCTGTCAGAATTAGTGTCATTTGGTGCATTCAAGCCTGAGTGATTCCCTTTTTCTTGTAAATTCACTACATACCTCTTATGTATGGTGTTAACAGAAGAGTGCTCTGCATGTGTAAACTGACTGGTGTTTTCACTGGGGAAAATGTCTTCCTTTTCAGTGAAATAAGCTAGTTCTCCTCTTGCCGGATAACAGTCCTTAAATTGACAGCCTTCTCCAGGTACAGACTCATTTATCATGGATATGTTGTATTCAGTATGAAGTAACTGTCCAACTGTCCCATGTGACATACCTGATATGTCAGCTGGGTTTGCTTTGGGACATGTTAAATTACCACTCTGAGCATTTTGTAAGCTCTGAGGGGAATCTGCTTCACATGCTTGGGCAGCATTATTAACAGCAAGCTTCCCTTCCCAAGCCACAGTGGATCCATTCCTGTCTGTGGCCATTGGATTTGGCTCCAAGCACTCCTGGATCCTTAAGAGGACACTGTTTGCTGAAACACAAATGGATGGCGTTTCCCTCTCATTCCCAGTGCCAGCATCTAGACAGACACCATCTGTTCCTACCACTTGTGCAAGACAAATGTTTCCTATGGATGCACTCTCACATGCTGCAGCTCTCTGCAGGAGGATATCAGAAACATCACAGTCAGCTTTCTCGGTTCTGGGGTTATGAGCTGGCGCTGTGATGGGTTCCTGCTCTTCAATCAAATCCATTGGCAAACAACAATGGGAACAGGTCTCCCGCACAAAGTTCGGTTCTGTGACTTTGATATCTGTCAGCCTCGTACCTAAACTCAGGATGCCTCTGTTTTCAAATGGGATTCCACAGTCTGAGTCATCTTCATGAAGAAGTTTCCACAGCTTGTCATGCACTGCAGATATATCAGCATCTCCTTTGCACCCAGGTTCTCCAGATTCCAGGACTGATTTGGGATTAGCTTCAGAGACAGCCTCATCAGCTGATCGGCTGCAGAGAATATCTGGGTTACTGCTGTCATGTATGTCAATCCCAGACCTTTGCTCTCCCTCCCCTGGCTCATCACACAGCTTTGCAGAGGAGAGAACAGCACATAAGCACTCCTGTTTATCAGGAACAGAGTCCATATCCCATTGAGGAGAAGAGGAAATGTCATTCTTTGCCTTGTTGCCATTACAAATAATTTCTTGTCCAGAGAAGACTTGTTGGTGCCAACCTTCTCTCTTTTCACAAGGAGCACAGTGAAGAGAAGAGGTCTGTAAATATGCATTCTTTACTTGCAATGTGTTTTCAGCAGAGAGCTGGCTGGTTCCTGCATTCTCACAAGCCCTGAAGATGCCTTCCTTTTCTGTTCTGGGCTCCATACACAGGTTCTCACAATTCTGGGTAATGCTTTTAAGATTAGCACCTTGACTCTTCAAAGAAGGAAAATAGAGCAATGTAATTAAAAATTAGAACTACAGCTTGACACAGGTCTGAAGGCTTGCAATCTTTATTTATTTATTTATTTATTTGTTATTTTTGTTAGCAGTCAAGTTTTTGACTTGTAATTATCAACATAATGGATTGAAATCAACTTCCCTGGTGAGTCTGAAAGTGTTTCTGCTTAGAGAAGGATTTGTAATGAAGCTGATCAATTTTACCTCACAGTTTCTCACTGTTTTTTAAGCAGAAATAGTTTTGCAAGGTAATTCTTCTCTGCAAGTACAGAGCCCATGTTACATTTATATCCCTCTGTTTGCACCAATGGAGTGTAACAAACCATCCCTAGAATACAGACAAAATGTCTATCACAGCCTCTGGGTCTCAGCTCCCTCAAATTCACTCTGTTTGGGTCTGCTTTTACTTTACATTGTTCTCCAGCAATGCACTTTAGTGGATTTCTCCACTTCCCTGTTTCATGCAATGCCACTCAAATTCCCCTTTCTTAAAATGACACTCTGCTTTAAATGGCCCACCTACCTTGGAGTAGCTGCAATACCTCAATATCTGTAGTTATTTCAACAGGTGGAACAAAAGACCTGAGCTGCGCTTTGTCCTGCAGACTGACAGGCGCATCCTGCCAGCATCCTGCTATTCCTGCTCAACAGGCAGAAAAAGAGGAAGAACTACAATATTTGAAAGGATGGAGAGTGAGCTCTCTGCCAACAACATAGAGCAACAGGCTGACCATACACTGCTGTCAGGAGTCCATGCTCCAAAGCAGTACAGATTTTCTAAGGGATTTTTTTCTTGGTGTGTCTCCCAAGAAAGATTGAAACCAACTTAAGACGTGGACAGCAAAATAGGATGTTATCTGCCATTCCTAGGGTAGATCCTACTGAACGAGAAGGGCTGGTGTCATGAGTTGTAGGTACTCCAACCAGGACTCCCCTGCTTGCTCAGACACAGCTGCAGCCCCTCTGGCATGGCTCAGGCCCGGACTGTTCCCTGGCAACATCAAGCTCTCATCTCAGCCAGGTGCCCAATCACCTGGAACTTGTGTCAGGTCTGCTTCTCTCCTTTTTGAATAACAACATTTAAAATGATCTAAAAGTGATGTAAATTTGTCTTGGGAAGGTCAAACCAAGGATCTCTCAGATTTTATGTGAACAGGCTGTTCTGACATGAACAAAACCAGAATAATGGCTCTGTAACCCAGGAGTGACAAGGGTGCTGAATATTGACCACTGACAAGGACCCAAGGATGCCAACCAATGACTACTGATAGGGACAGGGTGCTGGCTGAACACTGAACTCTGACAGGAACAGGGTGCTGAATGCTGAACACTGAACACTGACAGGGACAGGGTGCTGGCTAACTGCTAAGAGACCAGCTCCACAGTGACGCCCAGCAAAGCCTCCTGGCTCCCTGTACACTATGTAACATCACACAGCTGGCACCGTTGGTGTCTTGGACCTATTATTAATGAAGCTGCTTTGAAGCACCAGGTACATAAAGAATTTCACCTGGGGCTAGGCCAAGAGGTTGTGAAAGGAGTGAGGAGCCTCCCACCCTAACGAACTAACCAGCACAGCAGGGGCTGCACAAGACACACTGCAAAGTTTGTTCCAGTTCGAACACTTGGTGCTAAGGAGAAGTGTAAATCCTTGGGTCATTAGTGCTGTGATCCCATGGCTGCTCTGTACCCCTCAGCAGACCTGATTCCCACAAGGATAGGGAAAATACAACACCCTTCCAAAGCAGTCAGCTGCAGGGTTTGCTGCGAGCCCCTCCCCTTGCTCCTGCAGAGCTGTCTCACGATGGGCTCCAGCAAACACCCCAGGGCACTTTTACAGAAACCCATGTACAGCAACAGATTCTTTCTTGCCTTTCTTAGATTACACAAGCAGAATTCTGAGGAGTTTCTGGCTTTACTATATGGGTGCTGTGAGAAGCTGTCCACATTTTTCTAGTGCTCCAAAAAACAGAGCAGTATTCAGACAGGATGCTCTTGCTTGGCTTATTTTCAAGACCACATAATTCTGAACCTACACCTGAATTTCACTGTCATACACACATGTTTAAAAATCAGGGTTTGGTCTGTGCCCAGCTCTTGCCTTTTCATGTACACCAATACTAATTTTTTACCCAATGTAAAGTTTTGGCCATGGAAATGCAGACATACTGACTACACACAAGAGTCTAATTGGCCACTCTCAAATTTATGCCAGGCACCTGACAGCTGCTCTTGGTTAAGAGCCTTCTGGGATTTAAATTATTGCACTGCACTTGGGAAAAAACAAAATCAAACAAGGTCTCTGGCAAACCATAGCCATACACCCGGTCAGGAAGCTCTGAGGATATTAATTCCTGTGAGGGGTATTCCCCATCATAAGGACACCATGTGCTCCTCAAATGGGATTGGAATTTTATGTACCATTGTAGCCCTGGTTTCATGCCTGAGATGTTTGGTTTCCTGAAATTTTTTTCCCAGGGAATTTTCTGCAAACAAGAAACATGTTTTTTAACTGTGACTTTGTTTTTCATTCCTTTTCCTAAGAGGGACTTCTTCTTGATGTCCCTCTGGGTCTGACCAATGTGAGTAAAAAAGTTTGCCTTTGTATCACCAATCAAATTGGTCTGTGTAAAATAGTATATAAAAAAGACACATCCCAAAAATAAAAAAGTCATTTTCAGCCTTCTGAAGTTGAAGTCTGTGTCGTTGTAATATAACACAACGTCATACCATAAAACCAAGGAAACCTATGAACACTTTACAGGAAGAAGAATTCAGTGACTGCTGAAGACACCTCAGTGGTGATATTAAAGTCACTCTACTGTGACACTACACCCAGAACTGGGAGATGTTTTTTGCCCAAATAATCAGATGAAGAAAAGCATGTGCAACTTGAAAAAATTTTTGCTGTGACAAATGGGTTTTTTTCTGCGTAATTAGCGATACATCTTCAAATCAGAAAAAAATTGTGACAATGAGATTATTCATGACTTAATAGTATTTATATATCTTGAGTCTTTACTATGTGAAATAAAAATGATGATTTAATTTTCCCACTTAGGAAAACTGGTAGAGCACCATAGCAGTCTCTACAACTGTAGTGATTTCTCCAGCTGATTTTCTACCAACAGCATAAAATATGCAAGTACATGGAGACTACCATGGAGGTTTGATCTTTTAATTGGTTTGTACATTTCAGCTGGAATATCCAACTCTCATTGTTTTATTTTTAAAAATCGCCCAGCTTCATTCACCTCTGTAACATGAGCTCTCTGCATTGAATTCCCTTAATTGTTATAAAACCAGAGCAAATCCCTGTTGATTTGGTTTAGGTTTTTGGCACCATAAGTGGAGGATAGTTTTGTTTGTTGAATATAGGTTGAAAAGAAAGTAAATCAAAGCATTCTCTGCTCACAACAGGTATTTGACAAACTTGCTGGGCTGAAAGAAGCATTACTTTGCTAAGACCTGTGCAATAGCCTCCATATCAGATTTCCTTATCCAGCTGTCCAGAGGCCCATTAGTGCCTCTCACCATTATCAGGCTCACTCTATAATTAGAACAGCTTAGGCTTTACTTGGGCCTTTTCTAAACCCAGATTTCCCTCCCAGCCGTAGCTGTCATTCAGAAGTAGATGAATAGTATCTTTCAAAGTAATACTGATTTTACATTATTTTGTGACAAACAGGAATAAATTGCATCATAAATTGAGATCAGCAGAGCAGCTCTTTGTGTTAAATGATAAACACGTTACTTACCCCAAACGAGATGTTCTCATCTGGCATCTGGTTTTGCTCAGACAGGCCCCGAGTCCTTTTCCCTTCCCAGTGACTGTCTTTATCAGCCTCCTCTGTTGGACACGGACCAGCCTGCCTTTGCATGCTTTCTGTCTCCTCGGGAACCTGTGTTGAACAGACACCTTCCAGATGGGGAGACGGAGCTCTGGATTCCCTACCCTCTGCTGCAGCCTGGAAAGATTGTCCTATAGTACTTACATATCTGCAAAGTTCTATAGGGTTTAATAGCTTGAAAAGGTTTCTCCTCAGACTTTCTGTTAAGGTACAGACAGCATGCCGTGCATTTCCCTCTGGCACATTCCTTCTCCCCTCCTCCAGCAGCAGAGAGCTTTCCCCCAGCACGTCCCCGTCGGGGCTGGTTTCTGTCATTGTCCCCAAAGCCTGATCTGTGCAAGCAGCACCTATGCCATTGGCAGAGGAGTCTACCTGGGCAGGGACAGAGTCCTTGGGCTTTGGTTCGTCCAGTGAGGAACCTGCGGCCAGATGGTCTCTTCCATTAGTCTCTTCTTCCCTTCTGGGATGTTCATTTCCAGTGGCTGCAGAAGCAACAGGCACTTGATTCTTCTCTTTGTCTTTCAAAATGGTACTTTTATCTCGGTGGTGTCCAACAGTGAGAGTCATCTCTGTCTGCAGAGCAGACTGGCTGTACATAGAGGGGTCTCTCCTTACGTTTACTCCTTTGATTTTTGACTGATGCCCACAGAAGCCAATGGGGGTATCCATAGGCGTAGTGTTATCTGACACTTGGAACACACGAGGCATTTCACTGAGGAAGTAAGCACACCCATCACAATCCTTACTCAGTTTTAGATCATCTTCATCATCACTTTCTAATAAAAATTGTAATTTCTTTTTCCAGATTTCATCTTCATGCATTGTAAGCACATCTGAACATTCAAAGTACTCCAGGTCATCATCAGAAAAGTCATCACTTACACTTGTTACTTTCTCTGCATAAATCTCCAGAACAGCAGCAGCTTTTTCAGAGTCATCTTTTCCAAAATCTCTGTGATTACCTACAGAAGTGTCTGCCTGCTCACCGAGCAAGGAATTTGTGGTTAGAGATCTGCCCAGCCCAGTCGTTCTACATGCCTGGACATCTGCCAGAGACTGAGGAGATCCAGAGTCTTGTGTGTTAAAGCAATAGTTGTCTGTGTGACAAGTGGTTACATCTGTGGGGTGGGAAGCCAGCTGTGTGCTGCAGTATTCCTCTGCTCTTCCAGCAGTAACATCAACCACACCGTTAAAATGAAGCAGGTCATCACCACCCTCTGAAAAATCCCTTAGGCAGGAAAAAGTTGCCTGGGATTTAACTACGTCTTTAACATCCATGCTTGTCTTCTGTGTTAGGCAAGTGTCTGAGGGATTGCTCAAGTGGAGACAAAACTCCTGCTTTGCTGAGTTTCTTAAGCAGTAAATGAATGATTTTTGAAGAGTCAGAACCAGATGAAATCAACACAGGCTCACCCTCACAGGGGCAACTCTTGCACTGTGCAAAATGTTTCCCATTTCGCTCATTCCACCCTGAAGTCTGCCAGGAGCTCATTTGGGACAACAACAAATTCTTTTTTTGTTCTTTGTGTCTGGTTCTGGGTCAAGAAAATTCATTCTAGCTGTCAATGAAGTGCAGATCTTGTTCAGTGCACCTGCAAGTAAAAGAAACACAAAGTTTAAAATTACTTCTGAAATGGCTATAGGTATTTTCTAAAAGGTAGTCAGTTGACACATACTTGCAAACACTTTCAAAACAAGAAATCATTATTTAGAACCCAAGATCAGACATTAAGGCAGTACCTCTAACCCGGCTGTCTATGCAATGGTGCTTACTGGCAGCACATTGCAACTGTCCGGAGTGATCTGTGCTAGGAGAACAAATCCTTCAGTGCAGCCACACACCCATGTGGTACCTCGACAGGGGCTTTAGTACACAGCCTTCCAACTTTCCTAAATGCAAACAGGAACCTGCAGACAATGCACATTTCCACGTGTACACCACTGCTACAGCTACCTGCTCTTTTAGGAGTCACATTGACACAACAGCAGGCGATTCCTTGAATTGGCATCACAGGGACATAAATCCCAAACTCTGTTTGTAAAAATACCCAGAACAACCAGCCTGCTTAGACTTTATAGGGAAATTTCTGTTTAAAGCAGTTCTCTTGTGGTCTGGCTTGATATTTGTCATTCCTGTGCTGAAAGAACAATGAAATGAGGCAGGTTGGCTTCAATTTCCTGCTCATCCCGAGTTTTCCCCTCAAGTGAGTGTGCAGTAGCATGGTGATGTGGCAATGCTGAATTCAAATAAAATCCAAGTGAAATACACCAAAAGGCTTCCACTAGCTGAATGCAAAGAAATGTGGAATCATCTCTCTCTTCCTGTAACAAAATCCTTGTTTCCTTAGCATTCCCAGATTTTAGGACTTCAGATACTTGAGACGTTTTTGTACACTGGTAGGGGCACTCCAGTTCATCGGTCACGTTGGTAAAGGTGTGACACTGGTCACACTGGAAAAGTACTGTAGCACTTTCAAGTGAATTTGACCTCCTGGAGAATGCCAGACTAACAGCTCTGAAAAAAGGTGACTACATTTATTCCAGAATTGGTGAAGAGCACCAGGAAAAGCTTTCTTGCCACGTAATCTGACGAAGCCATTTAAAGACACCTCTGCTCATTCTCCTTTTCCTTCTCTGTGCTTTGGCTGTAAAGATGTTTCCAGCTCGTGCCCTTGCCCTGGAAGCACAGTCCCCAGCCCCGCCCTTCCCAGCACTGCCGGCAGGGCCCCGCCGCTGCCCAGCTCCGTGTCGCAGGTACTGCAGGCTGACCAAAGGAGAGAGCGCGGAGCTGGGCTAGAGCCTGGTGCGGAACTGCAGCGGCTCCATGGCGGGCTGCAGTCGGCCTCTCCTTAAAGAGCACTAAGCAACCAGAGATATCTTTGTTCCCTTTGGGCAAACCTGTCACCGACACCTTTTCCACAGTCACCCGGGTGCTGAAAAGTAGGGAACAAAGTTGTCCAACAGGAAATTAGATATGCGACAAACAGTTTGAGTCCATGTACACCAAGGAGCACAGACAAACAGCACCTGGGGGAACCAGACCGGCGGCCTTCCTGATCACACTCTGCTTTCCTTTTCAACTCTAAGGAACATATTTAACAGAAGGAAAACGGAGCAGTAGGGACTAATCTTTTCATCATCCATTTTAGTACTATGGAATTACCCTCCAGAGTTCAGCCTCTCCTCTTAAATATGCATTTGCCTAATGTTTCCTGTTGCATTCTTTCAATTGCATCTCTAATCTTCGCTTTTCAGAAGACCAGATGTCTATCTCCTCTTTTTTGGAGGTTGTAAATTATCTGAAAAGCATGGTAATTTCCCCAGCTGAAAAGAGCTTGGGCAACATGTTTTTAATGCAGATTGACTAACGAAGAGCCTTTACTAACACCATTGAACTAGACAGTTATCATTGTCTCAGTTTGGCTGCACTCTGACATCGACGGGAAAAGAACTGTCAGATTTCTCCATATGAAAATTACATTGGATTTCCATGCACTGTCAGATGCAACCACAGAAATAAAAGCAAAATAATGTTCCAGAAGGAAAACTGCAATAAATGATGGGTTTCCACCCAAGACAAAGAGATACTATTTTTTTTTAATCTGGGAAGAAAATAGAAAGTACTAAGATTTAAAAAAAAATTCAATTTCTGAATTTAGATAGAAACTGGAAAGTGAACTTCTACTATGATACCCTCTCAGCTCATCAGAAAAACTTCTGACAGAAATGAAATTTACAGAGGGACGAGGAACGGGAGAGACCAGGATAATTTACCATCAGCTGTTGACTAGTAACCTGAAAATTAACTCACTTCCTGAGAAACTACAAGACATGAGAACATTCAGACATGCCAGAGTGTTGTGGCTGCTTGTCCCAACTCACTCTAAAAACCAATTATGAATCAGGTCCTGGCTCACAACAGGAGACACCAAAGCACAGCCACACAAGAGGGATTCACACATCAGGTTCGAGCAGGTCATGGTAGGAAATATGCCTGGTTTGGCTCTCAAATCTTCTGTAAACAGATTTTCCATTTCGTACTGACCAGAACCACGGGGAATTTTTGCCCTTGAGGCAAATGAAACACACGTTTATGCTCAGCAAGGTCTGCTGCTGCCTGACCTCAGTGCCTGGGAACTGAGATTAAGGGAGAACAAAGCTGGGAGCGGCGTGAGAACAGTAACCTGACCACTGTGCTTGGGTGTGATTGAGGAGAAATACTGAACTGATGCAAACCTGCAACAGTCAGATTAACAAGGAAGCAAGAGACAGATGGAGCTGCTTCACCAAAATCCTTTGATGGCAGGAAATTATCAGTGTTTGTGAAAAACAATTAATTTCAAATAATAATAAACAAAAGAATGGCTGGGAAAAGTATCAAAATGGCTAAAACAATCACCCAACGTTTCTGTAAGGCAAATATATAATAAAACAAATTCAAGTCAGTTTTCAGAGGAGATTTTTCATTTAAAATTCATACTTTGTCATAATTCCACACTGGTTGTGAAAAGCCTATTCACTATTCATAGTGAAAATACTCTGAAATTCCAGTTCTAAATATAAAATTTGACTGTTCAAAATTATTGTCCTTGAAATGACATCTTTCCCAATTTGAACCTTATTTTTATGTTTTAAATACGTCCAATATTTGCACACTTATTTCAATTAAGATCAAAATAGTTTTGAATTACACTTTTATACAGAAATTATATTATTTTATATTTTGTAGGTACTTTTGGTGACAAAGCACTTCTAGGAATTTCAGAAGGACCTATGGGATTATTCCTAATGTCAGAAAAAAAATTACCTGACAAAAATGTATAAACTTGATTAAACTTAAAAAGTGGCCATTAAATTTCCTCTCTTGCATCGCATTTTTTCCTACTTTATTAAACTATAACCAAAACGAAAATCTTCCTTTGTAATCAATTTTATATTCACAGAAAGTATTTATACAGGAAGCTTATGCATTTTAGCAATCCAAAAGTGAATTTGTGCCTTTCTGTGAGGCTCTCTAGAGTCAGTGGAAAAAATCCCTTTATGACCTCTCTGAAGCATTTTTCTCTTACTTATGATCTAGTCATGGAGTAATCTCTGTTTTGTGCGCAGGCCCTCCTCAGCCCACACCCTTTTCAGTAGGATTCCTTCCTATCTTCCAGCAGCACTCACTCGGCCCTGACCTTCCTGGAGCTGTCCACCCACCCAGGAATCACGTCCCATTATCTGTCCCACGCATTCCCTTGACACAACGAGCCCCTGGTCAATGCCCACCCCCGCGATGGAGCCAACCTGTGACCCCCCCAAAGCTCCCGCCCAGAGCAGGGCCTGCCAGGGACCTGCCCCACGCCCACCCAGCCCAAAGGAGTGCAAGGGAGAGGCCGAGTGAGCCCACACGGGAGATATCTCGGCAGAACACCAGGGAATGGCACTGATAATGCCACAATGGTTCGCATTGGGAAACAGCCCTTCATCAGCCAACACTTTGGGCTCTTTACACCGAGCTGACAGCAGGTCTGGGATACCTGAAACATGAGAGAGAGCTCCAGAAACACTGTGTGCCTCAGAGCACATGGACCTCAGAGCTGCAGGAACTGAACTGCTGCTGGCCACACCAACTCTGTCAGAACCCTTCGCCTTAAGTGATCGAGGATTAACTTTCACCAAAGCTGTACACACAAAAAGGTCAGCCCTTCTCCTTTGTACATAGGAGCACCTGAGGAGGATGTGCATGTGAGCAACATGCAGTCTGCTCACCTGTACTTCAAACATTTCTCCAGCAGACAGACCCTGTTTAGAGAGTCAGTGCTTGCGTGCTTTGCTTTTTTTTAATCTGAGCTTTTTGGTCTGAGACAACTCCCCAACTGCCAGCTGAGCTTCCTACTACGGCCTCTACTCCAGAGGACGAACTTTAGGATCTGGAGTTATTCTTTTGCAACACAATTATATCCTAGCCTAGCTTAGTCTAGCCCAGCCTGCCTACCCTGCCCTACTACTGTTCTTAGGTATAGCAAAAGCTCCTTCTCCACCTGCCTGAGCATACTAGATACATTCCCATCCATCCCTTTAAGAGATGTTTTACTGGCAGGTAGCTAAACCCCGAAGAAAGCTGGTCAATATAATTAGACTTCATTTAAGATGCATATGAAATATCTCCAAACTAAATCACCAATAACCACAGAACTTGTCTTGATGATGAACAGGAATGGTCATATATTTCATAGATCCAATCAGAAAGCTTGCTGGTATGAACAGCAGGATGTAAGAAATACTGATTAAAGGAACAGAAAGCAGCAAAAGTAGAACAGAAACAATACAAAAAAGCAGAAAGAACTGCTATACGATTAACACAGACATTACACACCTATTTACATTTCTTAAACGAAGTATTATATGTTCGGTATGGAAATACATACAATATATTTATTATCTGAAACATATAACTTTATCTTCCCAAAAAGATTGCCATGAATGTCTTGCTATGCTTTTCCTTATGTTCTCTGTTTAAACTTTTCCTTTGATAGAAATAAAAGATTTCAAAAGTTTTTTGGTTAAAAGTTTCACCAACACTGACACTGTAAATCTTTTAAGCTCAGTGCATCCACAAGTACTAATGGAACCAAGTTCCACATGAAATTTCAGATCCACCATTCCTGGTCTATACAAGCTTTCTAACTTGGAACACCATAAAAACATTTTCCAAATGTGTTGTGATCATGGTTACATTCTCAAACTGTTACCTTGTAAAAGTAACAATGTCCAAGAGAACAGAAACCAGAATTCCAGAATTCACCATAACTTTGTGAGCTCTACTCACCACAGGGCTATAGTAAGGATTTATACAGCAGGGAGCCTATTACAGAGTGAAACATTTGATGGGGTAGTAATGAGAACCCACAAGTGCACAGATCTACAAGGATGCATTTTCTACTTGTTTCTTCACCTCACAAGAGTTCTGTCTCCAACACAAACAATAACTGTAGCCACATTATTCTGCTCCAAGTCCTTCAAGATACCACAACCAAATGGAACACCTCAAGCAGCATACTTGTAAAAGAGTACACAGTGCCAGAAACTGAACTACAGAAATGCTGTATTATCTAAACCAGTTATCACACTATCAATTGGATTAACAAGGCCTAGGTTAGAAAAATATCAGTGAAGTTGTGGCTGTTCAAAAAGCAGATGACTGGAAAATACGCCCTTGCCAAAAATTCTGTGATACATTGCAGTTCTTCAACTGCCAATATCCAAGGCTTTTTGACAACATTTTGATTAGTGCAGTACCCCCTGTAAACAGAACCACAGCATAAAAACACCTCAGCCATAATTCATCAGCTAAATGGAATAATAAATGACTGGCTCTGCACATGTTAAACAAACACCTTAATATAGAGCAATTAAAAAAAGCAATCACAGCACAACTCTTAACACTGATCTGTCTTAATCTATTTTTAACATCTGTCAAGCATCTGACCCCGTCAGACTGAGCAATTCATGAAGCCTGGGAATCATCTATTGCTACCAAGAGACCAGATCTTTTTCTTAAGAATGGAGGAACTTTTTACCTAATGAGTATTAGACCATGCAATAAATATTTAGAGTGAATAAATGTGTTTTTCAGGATACCTGGTATCACTTCCACACTCATTAGAGAAGGAAGCTTGCTTTCATAAAATTTTTGCAATTTTATCTTACTGAGATTTGGTGGAATTGGTGGTACTATTACCAGAGTGTAGTTTCAGAAACAGTGAACAGAATTCTAAATGCAACATGTTTAAAAAAACCCAAATCTATCAGGATAAACAAAAATGGCTCTTCTTTAGTAGAAGGAAATAACAAATCCCATTTCCCGGTCAATAGCAATATAAATATATCCATGTAGTGCATTGATAATAAAGTAACTTGCTCTTCTCCCTTCATTTGTCTTTTATGATACACATTCTATTTGCCCACAGGAGAATAAAGCAGACAAGTAATTTTCAAAGTGCAAACACCCCGACCCCTCACTTACCCTCGAGCTCTTTGTGGACGTTCTGGGATAGGCTGGTCCTGGATTGGGCCTCCTTGCCAGAGACAAATCAGGCTGAATTTTTGTGTACTGTTGGGAGCTGCAAGCCAGCCGATGGCTTCGGTGGTGTTTTGGAGTGTGACCTCAGGATACGGAGTCTGATCACTGAACAGTCTGACTTTTAAGAGAGACGATTTCATTACACACAGCAGATGGCCCTTCCTGGGAAAACCTCTGCCAGACAGGGAGTTGGCAGTGAGGAGAGGGCACATCCTACTTCCACAGAAGTCCATAGGAATTTCCTAATGGCCTTGAGAGAGAGGAAGTGTTGGCCCTAGCTTTTCATAACAAAGCACTGCGTTGTTTTCTGAAGCACGTAGCTAACTGCTCTCCTAGGCACATTTGGAATTTCTTACCTGCTGGAAGTTAAGCACGCAAAAGTTCTGCTGAGCATGAGAAATTCCACGGTGCCTAACAAGCACGCTGAGAAAATCAAAGGTGGACAGTGGATATTTCATAATCTCTACACAGAAATTCACCCAATGATTCTCATCCCTCAAAGGCAAATAAGTGAATCCTGAAGCAAGAAAGTATTTCCATTCTTAGTACCTAAGGAGATAAGTCTTACACAGGACGACAAACTGGAATGAATTGCACAGACTGCCCTGAGCTCAAGGCATCTGAAAGAGGCTGAAAAGCAACTTTTGTGCCAAGTTATTTCTTAAGCATTTTGTAGGACATGGAGCAAAAACTGGCTGTGAGATACTACTGTGCTAAATACTTCTTGCTCCCAGTGTTATCTAGACTGGGATGTTGAGCAATAAATATAGCACCTCCAACCACCCTCATTCAGGAATAGCAATACGGATATATGTTTTATATAAGAGCCTAATAGTCAAAATAACCCCCAAAGAAATGAGAGACAGCCACATTCAAATCAGAACAGTTTGGGTTGGAAGGGACCTTAACACCATCCAACAGCAACATGGGCAGGGACACCTTCCACCAGACCAAGTTGCTCCAAGCCCCATCCAACCTGATCTTGAACACTTCTAGGGATGGGGCATCTACCACCTCTCTAAGCAACCCAAATGTTTGATCACTGACTGAAAATATTAGTAAAATTACTTATTTTAGGCACTTCCAGTCCACTTTGAGCAAGTTGCAGTACCAGAGAGGTGAGAATTCGCTTCAGATCATCTGTCCGTTTGCAATGACGACGATCACTCACGAGAACATCTCCTTGGGAGGCACTTCCCGAGCAGCCCCTCCTCTCCCCCGCTAAAAGGACGCAAGGTGCCTGACCCTTACGCTGCACGCTTGGAGACTGGCAGCAGGCTGGGGAAAGTTGTGTCTAGGAGAGTCCAGCCGTGCTGGCTGCAGTTGGATAAAGCTGTTTCTCTTCAAAGCGAGCCCCCTGCCCTCAGTGTCCTGTGGGCTTTGTCTGGTTTACGCCCTAGCCCCAGTTCCAAAGCCAGGTTCCGCCTTCTCAGCGCCAGCTGGGGATGCTGCAGGAGGTCTCGCCCTCGCAGTTGGATGCACAACACTCCCATTTCAACACGGGTAAAACCACATCCGGTTTGTTCCCTCACGGTGTCCGCAGGGCCGGCCGAGGGGACGCCACTGCGCGGCCCCTCAGAGTCCGGTCCCCCCAGGAGCGATCGCCTCAGGGCCCGGTCCCCTCAGGAGCGGCCCCCTCAGAGCGCGGTCCCCTCAGAGCCCGGTCCCCTCAGGAGCGATCCCC
>VXBB01003612.1:47827-78775 GCA_013399915.1 Illadopsis cleaveri | reverse complement strand
GAAGGTATCTTGCCCCCAGACTTGCATGGCACTGTGATTTAATGAACGAAACGTTGATGAATTTTTTTAGTGGGAATGCGTAACCTTATGTTCCCTTTAGGTATTTCCTTACTTGCGTTGATTGAATCCGCTGTGATTGAAAGTGCGTGATGACAACGGCAAAGCTGAAACTCTAAGGTTCAGACGCAGTTAACTACACTGCACAGTCGGTGTGCTAGGCTGGGCCCCAGCAGTCACTTGCTTACAACCACTTTCAAATCAATCTTTTTGTACTTTGAAGTTAAGAGCCTGACTCACTCTCTACGGCTTCTGAATTAGGCTCATGGAAATGAAAGGTGCTGTACTACTTTTTCTGCTGAGACTTTAAAAGTGAAAAATAGAAAGTTTCTTAATACCTTTAGAATTGTGAGGTATACACATCTCTTGTACCATTCAGCTTACTAATACCAGTTTCTTTCTGTGGAGGTGTCAGTGAATAACCTCTGAACTCCTGAAACTTGAAGGAAGTGTTGCCAATATGTCCAAATCAGCTAGGACTTTCCTATCTCTATTTTTAAAACTCTTTTTATTTATCTACAAGTGATTGTTAACCCAGGTCCTTTCTGAGAAAAAGATATTAAGAAGGTCTGTGCCGTGTCTTTCTCACATTATTCCATAGCCCTCTGGATTTGGAGCAGTGTTCCCTCCAGGTGCTGGAGGCAGAAGGCAGTCCCAGCTGGAGTCTCCTGAAGCTGCTGGGGGATCGAGGCTGCACTGTGGTGGAGCTGGCAGAGTCCTTGCAGGCCCTGGAGCACACAGAGGCTCTCCGCTGTCTCAGCTATTCAGGTCAGTTCTGGGCTGTGCTTTCACTGCAGCCCTGGATTTTAGACTGGAAACACTCAATGTAACACTCTACAGTAACTAAAAACATCTTTAGTGCTTGAATTCTGGTAGCTGGGATCCAGGTGATTACCAAGGTAATTGGCTCATCTGATTCTCAGGTTAAAATTAAGCCAAGCCTTCATGCATTGTTGTTGCAGACCTGGACTTGGCTGCGTGGGTGTGCTGGGTGTTGTCGTTCTGTCTGCTGGCTGGGGTTTGGTGTCAGCCTGTGCCTCTGGGAGATGCTTATGGATCTGAGATGGACAGACAGGTGGTGCTGCCAGCACCTGGGTCTGGAGGTGTCAGTAACTTATCCCAAGTGAAGGGGAAAGGTCCAGTTAAGGCAGTTCTGGTACATGCTGGATTTGGTCCAGCTTGCTACCTGGACAGATAAACTGAGTTAGGATAGAACTAGATTATTTTCTGCTAACATATGGTATTGATGATCCTTGTGGATCCCTTGCATCTCAGCATATTCTGTGACTCAGTGTGGTTGTTCACGAAGTCTGGGAAGCGGGGCAGCACAAGGAGATACGCAAGTAGGGCCATGTAGATAAAGTGCTACTTGCTGTAGTGCAAAACCAGAGCCCTTTCTTAGGTCCTTCTTCTTCAGGATAGGGTGAAATTCAGCCTCCTGGGAAATTAAAAAAGCTTCTCTTTGAATGGGAAGTGGAAATGAGACTTGCAAGCTCCTTGCCATGCTGATGGCTGTCCTGTTCTTTGGACAGTGTATGAAAAGAAGCCATGGGCTGAGAACCATTGTTAGGACAATCTTGGGATTTTTTAGTTGTGTTGTAGCAATGCTTTTCACTCTTCCGTCAAATGAAAGTGTTTCCCTGTGTGTCAACTAAGGATATAACAATTAGATTATAGGTAAGATTATGAATACTGAATTTGCATGGTGTGTTTCAAAGTCTGGTAATCACAGATTTCACTTTGCTATCTTCAAAGGTAACACTTATGCTCTGCATTTTCCACGGAAAATGGAAGAAATGGGCCTTTGTAATTAATCACAAAATTGAGATGGAAGGTTTTCCTTTTTGAACCATTAAATTCCATGGTATGTACAGGAAGTGACTGTGTAGTGCTGAGGAAACTAGAGGAAAAGAAATGAAACTGAAGAAATTATGGATCAGATTTCTTAGAACTTGTTTGGAATGCTTCTGACGAGTGCAAAATGCTTATCTTCCAGTGAATTTTTCTCATCTATGTTCTTAAGAGCTGTTTGTGATGCAAATCAGGAGAAATTAAAAAAAAAAAAGTGGAAGTTTTGGAAAGAGCAAGTCTTATTTTTTCTGTCCTTTAAATTGAAATTGTATAATTGCTTTTTGTAGTGGTTAATGTTAGAGGATTGTGATGCTCAAAAACTACTTAACACACTTCAACTGCAGAAAGCAGCAGAGGAAGTGTTAAATGAGGAACTGAGGTAGTGATCTCCAGTGCTAGGTGTAGAAGGAAGTGACTTTGGAAGGCAGGGAATTTCAAAGTGTTGCAGCTTTATGGGAGTAGCTGCCAGTGTGGTCCACTCTTTCAGAGTAATCCTGTGTGTGGAGACAGCTGATGGAACCCTCTGCCCTGCCAGGCAAGGGTATGTGATTTTCAAATGCCACGTGCTCTCTGTTTCAGGCTGTTGTCTCTGTGGTTTCTGGCCTAGTTGTACCATCCAGAGCAAAGAATGCTTCCAACACTGATTTTTAAACTTTCTGTTCTGCAGTTGACTTCCCCTCCTTCTTCTGATGACCTTGGCTATACCAGTGGATCTGTTTTTGGGACCATCCTGTAACAAGATCTGGAATGGTTTAGGTTAAGAAAATAACGGCATCATATCAGAGTGGTGTCAGAGTTGCTCTCCTGGCAGTTAAGATTTGAAGTGGAAAATTTTACCTTGCAGAAAACCCAGCCCTGTATTCTGCAGGAATCAGAGGCATAAAGCTGAAACCAAGGATTCAGCTTATAAGAGTGCATAAGGAATAGCAGGAAAACACACTCCATGGGACTTCAACTCTGACTGCTTTGACTCCCTCAGGCTGAGCCTTAATCTGAACAGCTCAAAGAAATTGTTGGGAATGAGCAAACTCTTAAAACTGAGAAAACTTTCCAAAAAGGGATCTGTGATACCATGAGACATATTTCCTTTAAAATTAAAATATCTGAATGATCTACTTTAAATCTTTTGTGAACTCCATCTAGCACTGATCGATTTGAGCATGGATTTTGTGTAGTGGAAGACAATTTTGAATGTCTTAGAGTAATAGAACCAACTGGAACTGTGCGTATACACAGTACAAAAAAAATTATTTTCAAGTATATTTAATGACAGAAATGTTCTTTGCTCCAAGGGCAATTTAAATGAAAATATAAATGATGGACTTGTATTTCTTCATAACTTCCCTATGTGTAAATTCTGTCTTAAAGGCATAAAGATAGTCGTACAGCCAGACTCTCAAGCGGTACTCTCCGGTCAGGTCGTCAAGTTGTGCTGCTGGGCAACAGGACACCCATTTGTGCATTACCAGTGGTTCAAGCAGGAAAAAGAGGTAAGAAGAGAGAATAGACAGAGAAATAGATAGAGAAATAGAAATAGAAAGAGAAAGAGAAAGAGAGAGAGAGAGAAAGAGAAAGAAAGAGAAAGAGAAAAGAATAGAGAATGCAGGGTTTTTAAATAGTGAAAATAACACAATGATTTTGGATCATCCTTTTTTTAAGACTCTTATTCACAATGAGAGAAGATTGCTGTAAATAGTCATAAAACTGAAAGTTTCAGAAATGCTGGATAATGATCCTATGAATGTGCTAAAATTCCTTATATTCACACCACTTCATTCCTGGGGGCTGTGAATGTGGAATGGGGCAGAAAGGAAGCTGTAAGGTCGCTTGTCTTAGCCTACCAGAAAGTTTTGAGTAAGTGAAGGAGTTGAGAATGGTGTTATGGACTTGGAAATAAATATAATGCTTGATCCTGGTTTAGATTAAACCAATTGATACTGAAGAATTTTGGTTCACCTGTGATGCAGGTTCCCCATGGTAATTCTCCAGAGCTGGTTTTGAGTCCAGTGAGTGTACAGGATTCTGGGTTTTACATCTGCCGAGTGAACAGTGAATCTTCTTTCATGTTCAGTCAGTGGGCACGCCTTGAAGTTTGTGAGCTTCAGGGTATGCCTCATGGTGAGTGGCAAAAATGCCTTCTGAAAGTGGCTTCCTGCTTCCTTAGGGCACTTGGGTCCCTGTTGCTGTGCTTAAGTTCTCACATTTCCTTTTCTTGTTACTTCCTTTCCATTTTTTAAGGGCGCTTAATGGGTTTGCCTGAAAACAAGTTGTGCATTTGTAATCAGCCTCAGCCACAAAACCTGACAGTGGGGGATGCTTTGGTGCTAGAATGTGGAGCTGTTGGAAACCCAATTCCTCATTACCAGTGGTTCAGAAATGGATTTCCTTTGGCAAATGGGAGCAAAAACGTCTACACAGTAAGTTACTGCAATGGGCTGCACTTGGGAGCTAACATTAACCACCTTGAGCTTACCACAGAAAGTTCCCTTGAAGAAAATAATTTTTTCAGAACCTTGATGACTTCTGATGGAGTGCTTACTTGAAGTGCTGCTTTTAGTTTTTTAATTCCTTCTTGCCTGTGGGGCTTCAATGCAAGGCTTAAATACCTGCTGCAGGTATTTTTTGGAGGTCTGTTGGGATGATTGTGATGATGCTTGCATAGGTAACTGATGTGGATGTGGGACATCAAGGAACATACTGGTGTCATGTATTCAATGACCAGGAGGAAGAAGACAGCAACAAAGTAGAAGTCATTATAGGTAAGGAGTTTTCCTATTTCATACAGGTCAGCTCCTTTGTCCATTTCTTTCACATCACTAAAATTTATTTTTGAAGCTTTCAGTATTAAGCCAAGCACATGTCTTCTATATTTTCAGTTTATCCATTTGTTAAAACACCAGTGCTTGCATCCAGCAAATGGAATTTTAGAGCTTTGGGTTTTTATGGTAACCAGCACAAAAGTGCTATCCCTTTTTGGCCCTGCCAACATGAATGTGGCTTGTTAGCAAATTGTGAGCTGATTTATGCTTTTTGACAACTAAAAACCACTTTAACCCTTGCTGAGGACATGTACTCTGTCATGTGGAGTCCTTCAGCAATCAGGAGAGGTTGTTCATTTCAAGTAGAATGAATGGACACGTTTCAGTGCATGTGTATTTGCAGTGAACTGAAGAGGAGCAGATCTGTTTGTATAGCTTCCA
The DNA here is from genome assembly GCA_013399915.1 of Illadopsis cleaveri. Classification (NCBI taxonomy): domain Eukaryota; kingdom Metazoa; phylum Chordata; class Aves; order Passeriformes; family Timaliidae; genus Illadopsis; species Illadopsis cleaveri. Next base: position 73,667 of record VXBB01003612.1, on the reverse strand, counting down.
GATCTACCTGGCAATACTATTGTGTAATTTCCTAACCTAAGAAACACCTAGTTTAGTACTCTTGAGTTTCAGGAATCATGACTGTACAGTATTGTGGCCAATGCAGATTTACACTGCTGTAAAATGAGCCAGATTGCAGAGCAGCTTGAGAGTGCCCTTTGTGTTCCACCTTGTATGCTAACTCCCATAACTGAGAGCTCGTCTTCCAATTTTTTGCCCTCCTTAAAACACAAGGAAGGAGGGCTATGGCAGTGGAGTGCACAGAAGGTAACGTAAACCTCTAGTTGTGAATCAATTTTAAAAATCGGTGATGGGATGACAGGATGTTGAGCATGTTGCTGAAAGGCATGTGTGGGTTAAGAGCTTGGGTTTAGAACACTGATGGATGATGCAACAGTCCTTCTGCACGTGCTTCTCTTATCTTTGCAAGGATGCCATGATCCAGATCACACAGGAGAAAAAACAGGCTACTTTCTTCTTTTGTAGCATTCAAATGAATATAAAGATCTGGTGATTTCTTTCATGGGGCTCAGGAGGCAACATCCTAGCAAGAAAATCTGGAGATGTTCAGGAACCTGGGTGATCTTAGAGAGCTGGCTAGAGCTAGTTCCAATGTCAGCTCCATGTCTACAGAAGTGTGTCTAGCAATTTCCTTAGGATGATTTCTGTTCTTCTTTGCATTTTTGCAACAGGGAGGAAGAAGCGTGTTGTGACATTTAATGTTGGTACCACGCCTTGACTACTGAGTGTCTCAGAGTCTGCAATATTCATAGCACAGGGGATTGTGTACAATGGTGCAAAGCTGCTCCAAGAGAGCACTGGTGCTTCAGAGATGTTAGTTTTCTTTTCCCTGCTTCCTAGTGTTCTGAGAATAAAGAGGGGAAACCCCTGGTAGCTTAGAATGTTTGAAAATTGTGTCTGAAGTCTTTCTGAGTACACATGGCTTCCCAAAATCAGATTTTTCTCAGGATGTTGCTTTTTCAGCAGCCCTTCAAACATCTGTTCTCCAGTGGGATGATTCTGATGTCTTGTTCCTTTTTCCTTCAACCTACTTGCATGCCTGTGGGATTGAGGTGTCGTAACTGTCCCCCTCTTTGTTTTTACATCTCCTGTACTGTAATTCTGTGTCTAGCACAGCTTAATGTATTGCTATAGAATTTGCTCTTCTCTTCTCTGTGTGGAATAAACACAAAAGGTTTGATTTGCAGAAATGCAAAGCCAAAGATATTTTAGAAAGGTAGTTTGTTTTCTGTGTTCAGCTTTGGTTAATAATGGCATGACACTTATATTTTTACTAATAAAATGGGGTTTCTGCTTCCTGTTTAAATTATTATTTTATTGATGTTTTCCTTCACAGAAGATTTAAGTGATCTTCAGGAATCAGGTAAGTGATAAGTTTTGAAAAACTTTTAATTTTGCATCTTCACTTTATGAACTTTAACTTTCAGTTAAAGTCACTGAAGGCTCACTGGGTTACAGTGTAAACTTTACAGTATTTGGGTGTATCTGTAACTGAAAATTGAACAGGAGCTGGTATCACCTTAAGAGCAGCACAGCTTTCTAGTTCCAAGAGATTTAACTTGATGCATATAGAGAATCATAGGCCTGCTGTTTGTAAAATCACACAAGGGTGCACATGTACTTACACAGATACAAAGGGAATTATCCTTCTTGTCTGTGGTTTCTTGGGACTCTCAGTTTTACCACATTGCTGCTTTCTCAGGTAATTAAGGTGAAAAAGATGTGAGGTGTCTGGCTATCACTCATGGTACATTGAATGGCATATTTCTTACAGTCATGTTGGAGTCAGCCAATGTGATTTGAAGCCTGTTGGGTGTTTATTATAGAAGTGTAGATCCATAGTGTTGCTCTAGAGGGGATTATCCCTGATACAGTTTTCCTGAAACCTCAACTCCCAAAGATAGTTTCCTGGGTAAGATATCAAATACATTTATGTTTGCCCAGCCTTAGTTTCAATCACTGAAGGGCTTCTCTGTCATCCTGTGTCACGTTATCCAGGTGTACCACTCTGGCACGCTGTTCACTGTTTCTCTTGGCACAGCCTTGGCTCTGCTACCCTCTGTGACAAAGGTACAAAATAAAAGAATTTTCACATCCAGATGGGAATCCCTGCTAAGCATCCCCCACCTTGCATGTCTGCATTTGTTTGGAGAGGATGAACTGTTCAGATGTCACTGAAAATGCCAATGTACAGTTTGTGACATTCAGCATCTATTCTTTCTTAATCTATAGAACTAGCTACTCACATCCTGTCAGGTTGTTTGCTGGAAAAGGGTGAAGGAAATGAGCTAAACAAAAACAACAGTATCAACAAAACACCCCCAAACCCCACCAAAACAAAAAGAAGGCTTTTTCTTGCATTAAACTAGCAAAGTGTTAGACAAAGCAGTGCCACTGGACTATGGCTCTGGGGAAGATGCAGTTGTTTTCTGTGGTCACTGACGTGCTGCTCTTTTCTTCTGTTTCAAGCAGACCCACAAGAAGAATCAAGGCACAGACCTGTGGGTAAGTAGTTTTGTACTGAAATGACTGCATGTATTTGACATCTAGGAGGCAGATTTTGCTGCTTCTGAGTACTGCTACTACTGACACTGCCAGTGCAAGAGCTATGGGGCAGAGAGCTGCAGGGAAGGAGATCTGTGGGTGTTTGTGTAGTCCTTTTAGTATGCTTGCTTGCCCTTTCAGGAGTAAACTCTGCTGGGGGCACCAGTATTTTTAGTGACCCTGTGAGGCGTCTGCAGCATCTCATCTGTTTCAGTTTACTATTCCTGTGGCCAGGCCTTAGCCAGTGTGTTACTCCGTTCCTTTGAACACTTGGAGGCAATGGTATTGGGATGATGTGATAGAAAGGATTGCTATCCTGTCTGCTGAGGAAATGGTGTCCTTGCAAGCTCAGCTCTCCCTGTTCTGTCATGTGGATGCTTTGATGCTGAGCTGAAGCTTCATAAAGAGATGGATAGCACATGTGATATGAAGAATACTTGCTAGGTTTTTTAATCACATTCTTAAATTTGCACTGTAGACTTGAGTGGTCAGGCAGGTTATCCTGTTGATACTAAACCAGGTGGAAAGGCTGCTGGCCTCTGTCAGAATTTTATGGCTCTTTCAGGTTCATGTGAGGCAGGGTGTAAGTGCTCCCCTCTCGTGGGTAGGTTTTTTTCTTCAGGCTGAATAGAGAGTTGAGTTGTATTGTTGATGTGGGATGACTTGTAAAATCACATAAAATATTGTGCCTGAAGTGAGATTGGATAGTCTTTTAACTTTGGAAAACCTTAAATTTAAAGGTGCTGAATCTGTGGAATATATAAATTATATGTATAATTATATAATTATATATAAATGTGACATGTTTCTTTTCTCTGTGTGTCTTGGCAGCCACAGACAAGGTGGCTCTGTTAATAGGAAACATGAGCTACTGGAATCATCCCCAACTCAAGGCTCCAATGGTAGATGTCTATGAATTGACCAGTTTACTAAGGCAGCTGGATTTCAAAGTTGTTTCTTTGCTGNTTTGAAGCCTGTTGGGTGTTTATTATAGAAGTGTAGATCCATAGTGTTGCTCTAGAGGGGATTATCCCTGATACAGTTTTCCTGAAACCTCAACTCCCAAAGATAGTTTCCTGGGTAAGATATCAAATACATTTATGTTTGCCCAGCCTTAGTTTCAATCACTGAAGGGCTTCTCTGTCATCCTGTGTCACGTTATCCAGGTGTACCACTCTGGCACGCTGTTCACTGTTTCTCTTGGCACAGCCTTGGCTCTGCTACCCTCTGTGACAAAGGTACAAAATAAAAGAATTTTCACATCCAGATGGGAATCCCTGCTAAGCATCCCCCACCTTGCATGTCTGCATTTGTTTGGAGAGGATGAACTGTTCAGATGTCACTGAAAATGCCAATGTACAGTTTGTGACATTCAGCATCTATTCTTTCTTAATCTATAGAACTAGCTACTCACATCCTGTCAGGTTGTTTGCTGGAAAAGGGTGAAGGAAATGAGCTAAACAAAAACAACAGTATCAACAAAACACCCCCAAACCCCACCAAAACAAAAAGAAGGCTTTTTCTTGCATTAAACTAGCAAAGTGTTAGACAAAGCAGTGCCACTGGACTATGGCTCTGGGGAAGATGCAGTTGTTTTCTGTGGTCACTGACGTGCTGCTCTTTTCTTCTGTTTCAAGCAGACCCACAAGAAGAATCAAGGCACAGACCTGTGGGTAAGTAGTTTTGTACTGAAATGACTGCATGTATTTGACATCTAGGAGGCAGATTTTGCTGCTTCTGAGTACTGCTACTACTGACACTGCCAGTGCAAGAGCTATGGGGCAGAGAGCTGCAGGGAAGGAGATCTGTGGGTGTTTGTGTAGTCCTTTTAGTATGCTTGCTTGCCCTTTCAGGAGTAAACTCTGCTGGGGGCACCAGTATTTTTAGTGACCCTGTGAGGCGTCTGCAGCATCTCATCTGTTTCAGTTTACTATTCCTGTGGCCAGGCCTTAGCCAGTGTGTTACTCCGTTCCTTTGAACACTTGGAGGCAATGGTATTGGGATGATGTGATAGAAAGGATTGCTATCCTGTCTGCTGAGGAAATGGTGTCCTTGCAAGCTCAGCTCTCCCTGTTCTGTCATGTGGATGCTTTGATGCTGAGCTGAAGCTTCATAAAGAGATGGATAGCACATGTGATATGAAGAATACTTGCTAGGTTTTTTAATCACATTCTTAAATTTGCACTGTAGACTTGAGTGGTCAGGCAGGTTATCCTGTTGATACTAAACCAGGTGGAAAGGCTGCTGGCCTCTGTCAGAATTTTATGGCTCTTTCAGGTTCATGTGAGGCAGGGTGTAAGTGCTCCCCTCTCGTGGGTAGGTTTTTTTCTTCAGGCTGAATAGAGAGTTGAGTTGTATTGTTGATGTGGGATGACTTGTAAAATCACATAAAATATTGTGCCTGAAGTGAGATTGGATAGTCTTTTAACTTTGGAAAACCTTAAATTTAAAGGTGCTGAATCTGTGGAATATNTTTACTTCTCCTGGATAAAGGAGTTTATGGTAAGGACACATAAAATCCCTTCTGAAGTAAGTCAGTTTTGTATGTATCAAGTATCAAACATCTGGCATTTGCCTCTGCTAAACAAACTTCAGGGTAAATATGATGTAGGTAGAACAGGAAGAGTAAGTTAAAGGCACCCACCAGCATATCCTCTGACTTTGGTTAAAATGTTATTGTTCCTTTACTTTTAGAACAGATCAAATGTTTGAACTTTATTCTTTAACCACACCTAGAACTGCAGTGCAGGCTTTTGTTTTGTTTGATAGTATTGATAGTACTTTGCTTGCCTAGATTTGATTTTGGGGGACAAAGCAAAAGACAGAAGTGGGGGAGAGCATGAGGGAATTGATGCATGGAGCAAAAGCCTTGCCTGGAAAAGGGCAAGAGTGATCTGGCTTCGAGTGTAAGGAAAGTTCTTACATTTTCTGCTGACTGCCACTATTTTGTCATTTTTCTAAGATTGTATATGCTAAGATTGTATAAAAAACTCCACAAATTATTTAGGACAGTGAGTAAAAAGTTTTCCAAAAAGTTTTCCCAGGTCTTTAATAGATTGCAGAATTCCTGTAGTAAAAGTCCATTTGAGAAAACATTATTTGATCCCTTTTTGGAACACAAGGTCAGCTTATTTCTTAGCATGACTGGGTTTTTTAAGGGTGTGTTACCTGATGCTCTGTCTGTGCAGAACTGCCTGCTCTGACATTTGGGCATTTATATCTGAGCCAAAACCTGCCTGAGACGAAGCCTCAGTCTGGCAGGAACATGAGGCTTGTGAGAGCAGTTTGCTTTTATTATTCTCTGGGAAATAGATGGGCTTATCTGTTTGGGTGATCTTCGAGATTTTTGCACCTTCTCAATTTTTCTCTATAATAGTAGACATGAATATAAAGTACTGAAAAATAAAGTACTGAAAGGCTTTAATGAATTTCTCAGCAGCACCATATGAAAGCTCTTACATGGCATATTTTTGCAATTGTACTTATCCAGCCAGTTGATATAAAAGGTAAGCAGAACAGTTTTCAGTGGTGTTTGGCAATAACTACTTCACTTTAAATGATCGCTTTGTTCTTTCTGCATAGTGGCTATTAATGGCTTAAGGCCTATAAAAGATGCTGTCAGTGCACAAACAGGTAATGATTTATTGCCTTTTCTAGTGGGCATAGCTTCAAATAGAAGAGACATAGTGACTACTGCTGTTTAGTCCCATATAAACCTGATGCCTACTAGGTTGTGTAATTCTGGCTTACTGCCAGGAATGTGGCATTTCAGATGCTGGTCCTTAAGGGCAGGAGTAGTAAACAAAGTGATGGTGATGGTTTCCTCTGCTTAGTCTGTGCTGTTCTAAATGTAGGTTGCAATTAACATTGTATTCCACACAGGGTAAAAGCACAGACCCATGTGTTTGTAAGGCTAAAAATATTTAGGCTGCTTTCTTTTTAAATGAGAGGGACTGAGGGAGGGAGGGAGGCAGATATCACTGAAATGTTGACGTCTCTGAGGAACATGAGCCTACTTAAAATTGTTGTGTGCGAGTCTCCGTTGAGGCCCTCCAAACATGTTTACTCCACTTATCCCAGGTATGTGCAGATTTATTTCTGATCTTGAACTCAACATATTAACTGTTGCAGGTACTTGCCACATAGCACAGTCATCTGCCAAGGATAGAAAAGGACTGTAGTCAGTCAGTCCAATTACTTACAGAATATATGCTCAGATACATAGAATCTCAAATATAACCCTGATTTAGGTCCAGATCCAAACTCTGGAAATCACATGAAGACTTTCCTTTTAACTTGGGCCTGAAACAAGGTCATGCAGCTGCACTTGATACCATTTTTAGCTCTCTTGAAGCTCACCAGGCTCAAGTAGCCCTCATATTTTCATTTCTTGTAGCTGTGTGTAGTGAAGAGGTGAAAACATCTAGCACGCCCACCTCCACGAGCTAAATTAACAGTAGATCATCTTAGTATGTTAGGGTGAGGCTTATTTTGGGTTTTCTGTGAATGTGCCAGTGTTGCAGTGACTTAAATTTCTCAGCAAATTTTAGTAAGAGTAACAGCTTATTTATAGGAACGTCATATCTCCAGCCAGCATAAATTGTCAGATTTCTGTTGACTTTTATTCAGCTGAGCACTATACTCTATTTGCAGATCTGACCTATAGAGTACTTTGACTAGATAAATAAAAATTCTTTTTAAAAGATGAAATTTGCATCATTAAGGAAAACCAGCACTGGGAAGAGGCATTAGGAAAATCGAGTTAAATCATACAAGCCTCTGGTAACTGCATTTCATGACAGTAGAGATTATTGATTCTAACATCATCTAATCTTCGTGCAAATTTATATAACTTTAATATTGGACATTTTTATTCATGTAAGGAAAATCTAAGTCCTAGCTTGCAGTTCCCTTTCTCAGGGTTGAGAAAAAACTTTCTTAAATTCCCTGATCAGGTTGGGTTTTTTCCTACAAAAATATTGCATGTTTTATTGAAGGTTCTAAATCTTTAAAATGTTGTAGACTGTGGTATAGTGACACATGAGGGACATGATGGCAGGATAATAACTTCTGGCTAGGTAAGCATGCAAAGAGTTTGTTTGTTTAGTAGACCCAGAAGAGTCATGAGTCTGTAACTAGGAGATATAGCTGCAATCAATTGAACATGAGCTGTTGGTAGTTTGGTAATGGGGATGTGCTCTGGAGTTCTACCAAACTCTTCAGCATTTTTTTTCTGTCTATTAACTGCAGACTTACTGCTGCTCAGAGCTTTGTAATTGCACATGTGGAGATGATGTTTTACAGTTGGCAAATTCCCTTGTTCCCATCTGTGAGTTACACATCGCACATAACAGACTGTCTCCCTTAGAGGTCATAGCTACTTAGCATTTTAAGAGTATTTAACGTGGTGTATTTATGCAAATATGTAACTGATTCTATTGCATGTGTGATTTTTGTGCTTTTAATTTATTGTGTTAGTGCATTGTGGAGTTGACACTTATGTAGTTTGGAGTGGCTTCAGTGAACTCCCTGGCCCACAGTCAGTGTTGTGCACGACGGTTTTGACACACTAAAATGGACAGAAGTGTCTGATGCACTGCTCACTGTAACACCTGTTTTGAACTCAGGTTTGTTATACTATGCTGGCCATGGCTACGAAAACTATGGGAACAGTTTCATGGTTCCTATTGATGCCCCAAATCCCTACCGCTCAGCAAACTGCCTGTGCGTGCAGAACATCCTGCGGCTGATGCAGGAGAAACAGACGGGACTCAACGTGTTCCTGCTGGATATGTGCCGCAAAAGGTATCTCCTGCATTCCTGGGGGTGGGAACTGACCTCAGCTTCTGGGAATCTTAACAGAAAGCTGGGCTTCCTGCTGATGAGAAGTCTTTAGGCTGAGAATTCACTGTACTGCAAAGTTCATGGTGCTGACTTTTGTATTTGACCAGTCAGGATTCATTCCGGACTTGCAGAAGTGAAACAAATTACTGGTTCTGAACTCTGCTCTTCTTTGTATTTTGAATTTGTTGCCATTATTAGTTCTCAAATTACTATTTTACTTTCTTGTGTTTCCATTCATTACAGAAATGAATATGATGACACAATTCTTATCTTGGATGCTCTGAAGGTTACGGCCAACATTGTTTTTGGATATGCAACGTAAGGAAGTTTTTCTTCTGTGCCACAGAAATGACTGAGATTGTATAGCTGATCTTTTTCAGAACTGTGTTGTTCTGAAGTAACACAGTTGGTCACACTAACCTTGGTCACTTCTGAAGTGCAAAAACTGATGAATAGAAGTGGTCAGGAGCTTAATAAAGTCACCTATAATAAATTTAAGTTTCTCATATGAGCAGTTTGATGAACAGGTCTAGTCTGTGATGTCATTTTAAGAGAGACTTCCATCAGTTGCTTGCAAGGGAACATGATGTGCAGACCTTGGACACAACCTGACTTTCAAATTGTAGCGTTTCTTTCCCCATTCCAAATATAAATTTACTCTTAATCATGCAGGTTTTTCAGTGTTTTTTCCTTGTTTGATGCTGATGATCTCACAGGTGCCAAGGAGCAGAAGCTTTTGAAATTCAGCAGTTGGGGTTGGCCAATGGAATCTTCATGAAGTTCCTGAAGGACCGTTTGTTAGAAGACAAGAAAGTCACTGTTCTGCTTGATGAGGTTGCAGAAGGTGAACTCCAGCTTACTGCACTAACAGCCTTCTCAGTCTGCATTACTGAAAACAATTTTGCTTCCATGTCCTTCCTCTCATAGTGAATGTGTTACACTACTTAAATCTCTTTCTTGTGTTTTGTTCAAATAGCAGATGCTACTGGGCAGCATATTAACAACATTCCTGAGCTTCTTTAATAGTGTTCAATTTTATACTTTCCTCTTCGGTGAACCTTATTTGCTCTGAGTATCTTTCTCAAAGCATGGAGCTTTGAATTGTCCATCCACAAAACTGCTCTTCTGTTCTATGGTGCCAGCTGCTTGTGTTAATCCAGTGGTTTGCATGTTCATTTAAACAATTAACATAATCCTCTTTGCCTCAGAGTGCTATAGCAGTGATAATGATTTGTTCTCCAAGTGCAGTAAAAAGGACAGTGCACTGTGTTAATTTGCCTGGTTCAATGATTGTATTTTTGAGTTGATGGGAGAAGCACTAAAGTGAAAAGTGTGGAGGGAAAGCATACTGCTTCTGTGCAAACACCTGCTCTAAGCACAGAGCAGTGTCAGACTGGTGTGAGTAGGTGCATCAGCCCAGCTCTGCCCTGGGTTCAGCAGCCTCAGGCAGCTGCAGGTCACAGAGCTTTGTGTTCTGTTCAGGAGTGCAGGGAAAGATTGACTTGTCAGGCAGCGTGACAAGCACTGCTGTGAGTATTCCCAGGTGTTGGGTGTCAGGGAGTACAGAGGTGCTGTGCAGACAGTGCCAGAGGAATGTTCCCATTACTGTTCCTGGAAACAGCCCGAATGGAAAAGGCTGCAGCCTGCTGGCACCGTGGTTCTTGCTGTGCCTTTGCCACAAGAGTGCAGTGCTGACTCATGGTCAGCTTGGTAGCCACCAGGTCCCCGAGGTCCTTCCCTGCAGAGCTGCGTCCCAGAGAGTCAGGCCCTTTGTGGACCTGTGCAAGGGATTATTCCTGCCTGGGAGCAGAACTTGGCCTGTTAGTGGACCTCATGACATTCCTCTCTGCCCAATTCCACAGCCTGGCCAGGACCCTCTAAAGAGCAGTACGGTCTTGTGGGCTTTCAGCCACTCCTTTCAGTTTTTAATCATCAGCAAACTTGCCAAGTTTTGTACTCTGTCCTGTGGTTAGTGATGCTGTTAAGTAATCAATATTAGGCCCTTGTATCTAAACCTAAAATACTCCCCTTGCCCCCAGTTCTTCAGAATAATCTCCTCCAATGGAATTACTCACATTCTTGAAATTAGTTACTCTAATTAGGACCTTACCCAGTCAGAGCTGTGATGCTGCTTGGACTGGCTCTGAGGAACAGGGACAATGTTGGCCAGACCACGTGCAACCCCTCTGGGCTCTGGAGAGCTGCTTTGGCCTTCAGCGAAGGAAGAGCTGAGCAAGGAATGTTGCAGTTATAAAACTGCAGCTCTTGAGGGATGTGCTGGCTCTGGCATAACCACAGCAACCATACATTGCAGGAAGGTACAATTCAGTTGGAATTGCAGCAGCATTGATTTTGAAAAAGCCCCTCTGCATCTTGTTCTTAGATATGGGCAAGTGTCCTCTTACCAAAGGCAAGCAAGCCCTGGAGATCCGCAGCAGCTTGTCAGAGAAAAGGGCATTAACTGATCCTGTTCAACGAAGCACATCTTCTGCAGAGTCCCTGGCACGGAACCTGCAGTGGGCCAAAGCTCATGGTACAGTACAGTCTGCTTTTAGATGATCCTACTGCCGTGATGGGAGAAGGGAAGGCATGTACTATTGAATGGAAATGGAAGAAATTTAACTTCATAGCTACATTTTCATTACTATGTTCAGTCAGGAGTTTTTGTGTTGGAGTGTACCCCTACATGAGATAGTAATGAACAAGGTGACATGTAGAATTCATGTCTATTCAGAGTATTTAAGACCACTCAGACACTGGAGGGGAGACTTACAGGTTGTCTGCCTTCAGGGACAGTCTCCCACTACTGCCTGTCTAGCAGTGATATTTGTAAGGTCTGATTTGTAAGATCATTGATCTCATTCTAAAGCCAGCCCCTAAAATAGCCAAGTGAACTGTATAGTAAATGTGCATGATGAAAAGAAGTTTTCAATGCAGACAACTAAGAAAAATAAAATAAGACAGAGATGAGTTCCAGGCTTCCTAGCCTTTTAAGAAGGGCAGTGGGCTTTAAGACCTTTTTACCTTTTTCACCTAAACTTGTTGAAGTACATCTTCAAATTTCTTTGACAGTTGGGGCAGAGGGTCAGGGCTGGCATTTCTAAGACCACTCGTCATATAGGAAGACTCTTTCAGAGATGCAGATGTTTATTTGTGATACCAAGCACTTCATTCTTGTTTGTTAAATGATTGAAAAAGAGAAATACATATGCTGAGTTTATATTTAGACTGTAACAATGTGTTATTTATTGGCAGAGCTTCCAGAAAGTATGTCTCTTGAATTTCAGTGTGGTGTTCAGATTCAGTTGGGGTTTGCAGCTGAGTTCTCCAATGTCATGATAATCTATACACGGATTGTTAAGAAGCCCCCTGAAATCACAGCTTGCAGAGCCCACATCACAGACTTCCCACTCGTAAGTGCTTCCTGCTGCTGTCTCGTGATCTTGCTCCACTGAAGTTGAAAATTTTCTGCTCCACCCATATCAAGCTGCATCCTGTATAGTAAAATGGGTCTAAAGTGCTGCAACTTCTCAAACTGAAAGAAATACTATTTTATGATCTACAAATTGTACCTCATCAAGTAAGTTCCCTTTTTTTCCTTGCAACAGGACTTGGATGTAGATCCTAAAGAGGCCAATAAAGGAACTCCTGAAGAAACAGGAAGCTATTTAGTATCAAAGGACCTTCCCAAACACTGCCTCTACACCAGGCTGAGTTCTCTGCAAAAACTAAGGGTCAGTATATACTATTCATTACACGTTTGCCCAGATCATTGACGCTATTTATGCTGCTTTGCAGTTCTGTTGAGGCAGCTGTGTACTGTTATTGTAGTAAGTTCTTTGGAGGGAAAGAATGGATAATAACACAGTTCAGTGACTTCAATTTTAGCTGAAAAGTAAAAGGCAGGGAATTGATGCATATGCAGTCCTGAAACCGGCATGCAAGGCCCTTTGTATTTTCCAGGCCCATGCTGACCTTGGCCAAGATGGTTATTTTTGTGCAGATCACCTATTGCATGCTCTGAGGGTGTTCCCATGCTTTTTGGGAAGAACATGACCTGAAGCAGATCTGCCTCTTACAAAGTCATAAATGGGAGATGAAAGTGTTGTGTATCATCAGCCTGTGCTCCTGGGCACACAGTTTTTGAAAGATTCTCACTTCAGCAGACTGGGGCACTGCTAAGTGTCCCTGTATCTTTGTGTCATGAACATCTGTGCCAGACGCAGCCTGGCATCTCTTCTACAGTGCTTTTGGCAGTTGAGGTAACACAAGTGCTTCTGGAAATACAGACTCTTCAGTGAACAAGTAGTGACCAAAAGAGGACCTCAGGAAACAAGGCCTGCCCATAGTGTGTCTCTAGCTCCTAAAAAGGTCACTCTGCTCCTCCAGGAGACCAGAGCCTCTCTAAGAGTTTCCTGTAGTGTTTATTTGGAGAGGAAGTATAACTTTTTCTCTCCCCTTCTTTCCGCTTTTACAGGAACATTTAATCTTCACTGTTTGCTTGCACTATGAGTATTCAGGAATAGAAGATACAATGGATGAAAAAAAGGAAATTAATGTTGGGAAGCCCCTTATTGCTAAATTAGGTCTTCACCATGGATTCAAAACCAAGAAATGTCCCCAGACCTGTTGCATGCCTGGTTATTCTTTCCATAATCCAGAAGAATCAAGTCCAGAGGCAGCTGAATACTACATCCCTAGTCATTGCCAACCCAATACCTGTCCAGGTGTTTACCATCCAAACTGTGCTTGCTCAACCAGCATCACACAACCAGAGGCATGTTCCTGCAATGGAACTTCCAGGATATTGGCTTCAAGACATGAAGTACAGCGTTATTCACCCACTGTGGAAAAGAGTAATGTACCAGTAGAGACCACTGATGATACTGTTGAACTGGAATTTTTCCTCTCTGACAGCCTTAGCTTCTCTGAAGAGAAATAGCTGGGATGTGTTTGGAATAGACCAGTGTGGCATCCTTGAACAGAGAGGCTTCCACACTGCCTCTCCATCTTTTGGGGTTTGGAGACTTGTAGACAAGGCCCTGGAGAGTCTAGACCAGGTGTTGAGAATGAGGTTGTGATGAAAATTTTTCATATCCTAAGAGACAAAACTGGACCAATAGATTTAGGAATGAAAAATACTTTTTTTTTTTCACCTATTTGTTGTTTGATACAGGGAAAAATCTGAACTGCTCAGAGTATCCTATTCTGTTCTTTGGCCATTGTGTGTTAGGATCGGTCACTGATGTTCCAGTGCCTTGGATGTAGCCAAAAAGCAGCCCTGACTGCATTCTCCTCTCTGATTGTCAGATGTCCAGTGTCTGGCAGCATCTGAGATGGATAAGATCTCTGCAAGGAACCCAAAACCTGAAGAGCCAGCGAACTGGCATCACCTTTGTTTTTAAGAGAACTACAGATTATCAGAGGGAGCAAAGCCATGGAATCATACTGTGGTGGATTGTTTTTATTATTTTTTTTTTTTTTTTTAAAAACATAACACTTTTAAGATTCTTGCTGATCTGATATCTGGTTTTTCATGTTCTGGAAGAACACTAACTGGAAAGACAAGGGAAAGTGCCAGCTCACAGCAAGCAAGGTATTATATGGTCAGTCTCACAGGCATGCTGAGGGCTAAAACAAGGATAACAAGAAAAGTCATTTTTTATTAGGTCCTTGAAAGTTTTGGTGCTTTGAAAATGCAAAAATATTGGGGTATGAGGAAACTAAAATCAAAGGGAGTTTTCAGACAGGGGTAGTAGCCTCTCCTGCACTGGTAATATTGAGAAGAATTGCTTTAATTAAGATCCCCATCATAAAAGCAAAATAAGTGGATGGTTTTGAGGCAGACAAGCCAGTTTCAATCTCCAGTGGACAGTGCTGCCATCTGGTGTCGTGGCAATATGCTGGATGGGCACTGAGGGATGTCCTGCTGTGGCCATAAAACTTTTGAGATAGGAATGTAATGCATCTTTAACTAGATCTGGTGATCTTCAGGTTGCTCTGTGCTGAAAGGTGGATATAGGTACATGGATATAGCTATTTCCAGGATGACAGCCATGCTTGAAGTAATCTGTACATGAGTTTGAATTTCTCTTTTCCTTCTGCAGGGTATTAAATAATGCCATACCTATTAATGAATGAGACATACCTGCATTAACTATTCTGTGCAGTTGACTTCTAAATCAGATTATGGCTTGAGACGTCCTCTAAGAGTGTAATACTTAGCGAACACTTTGTCAGTTTCCTAATTTGTATAACAGCTTACTATTTTTTCTTACTATGTAATAAACCACTGTCCACAAAATTATGTAGCTGTACATATGTAGTTGCCACATTCTTCTACTCCTTCCAGCCTTAAAAAGCCCAAAACCTTACTGAAACAAAACATGTAATGGAAGAATTTCCTTAACAGAAAAGAAGGGGAAATCTGAATCATGAGCTTCAGCTCAAGATATACAGATCTGGGCCTGGGCTGATAGCCTTGCTCCTCGAAGCTCAACCCTTGCCTCTTGGGAGGTGCAAAGGCATTTGATCTTTAGTAGGTACCCTTGGACATATTTGTATATGCATGTATATACTTATGTGTGTGTAAATTGATTTAAATTCCCTATGGAAGTATAGTATGGATATTGCCATCTTAGATCTAGAATGAAATTCCTGCTGTGCTTATAGGAATTGAATCATTTCACAAATGTTAAATTAGTCAGCAGTTAGGCAATGCTAAATCCTTCAGGCGTAAAAACCCCTGCCCAAGCCTGAACCCTGTGACTCAGCAGCAGGGCCTCCTTTAGCCTTTGGCATCCATGGTGCCTGTGTAAATCATTCTATATTGATTCTAGACAGATTTTCCACGGAAAATGGATGTGCATCATCCATGTTGCAGTTACGAGTGAACCCTGTCATTCAACCTCATCACCCTTTTGCACATTTACATTAAACCTGCTTTTGCTAATACCTTTAACAGAGGTTCTCTAAGTGACCTAAACCACTCAGACTTGTCCAAATTGTCTGAGAAAAGTCTGCCTGTGGCCGTAGAGTGTGTGGAGGAAAACTTT
Organism: Illadopsis cleaveri; assembly: GCA_013399915.1. NCBI lineage: Eukaryota > Metazoa > Chordata > Aves > Passeriformes > Timaliidae > Illadopsis > Illadopsis cleaveri. The sequence goes on along the minus strand of VXBB01003612.1, from coordinate 58,203 downwards.
ATCTGTTGGAGTCCTCTTTAAAAAGAGAATGGTGATGGAAAGGCCTTGTCTTACTGCAGCACTGTCTTTAGGAACTGGTCTAACTGTTTTAATCATTAGTGTTCAGAATGAAATACTCTGGTTCTTAAGTGCAAGCTGCAGGCAGCACCCATTTCCTTTGGCCCAGGTCCAGGAAAGCACGTAAAAATTCAACAGGCATAAATTAACATTTCAATGTCAGTGAAATTGGTGGGATTAAAAGACATGCCTAAACCTAGGCAGCTGTTACAGCTCTCTTTGGCTTGTGGTACCCTTTCTAAATCGAAGCCTCGGGGTTTGTTTTTTTCATACAGTGCAATTATTTGGAGATAATTGTTTTTTGCTGAAGTATCTGGTAGTCTTAATTACTTTGTCCTCTGCTTTACCATTGCTGTATGGTTTTGTATAACTTAAGTGTTTGGTACCTGGGTTTGGATGTTGAATAGGTTTAGAAAAAAGGTTTAAGGTAATCCAAATAAACTCAGGCTTTTCTGTCAAAAGAAGGGTTCATGTGCTTCAGAAAGGCCAAGACACTTCTTCCATTGTGCCTCACCACAGTGCAGTAAGGTGGGAGTACATCTACCTTCTCTCCCTCCATAGAGCTCTGCAGGCTGACTCCTCTTGTTATCCTGAGAGTCCTGAAACTGCCTCTGGCTCCAGAAGACCACCTGCACCATGGCACTCTTCAGCAGACTTCAGGGCTGGTGTTGCTGTCTCTGTAGTTACTGCCTTGGTTCATGCATCAACTACTTTTCCTCATTCTGTCAGCTAATTAGTAACTTTGGCAGCTCTCACATGCAGTGAGCTCCTGGGCTATGTTCACCTTGACATAAATCTCTCACTGCTGTAATGCGGATATGTTTCAGTATTCTTCCTTGCATAGAATTTTAATTCAGGCACAGTAAGATCTGCTCACTTTTTAGAGTGCACCATTCGGAGTTCCAAGGTTTTTGCTGGGAATTGGAGATAGGTGTAAAGAATCAGGTGGAGGAGGACAGGTTGGGAATTTCAGGGAGTTTGGTTTGTTGGGTTTTTTTTTAAAGATTGATAATTTAGTAATTGCAATAGTCTAGGAATGGAGTGAGGACACCTCCATGTTGTGGCAATTAGGCAGTTACTAATTTCTATGGTATTGCTGCAGCAATTTAGTCATACCAGGCTTATTTTAAGAGCTAATGAGAAGAAAGGCTGTCTCCCATCCTTGTTGGCACGCTGTGAGCAGGAGCCCCGGATCCCTGTGGGGGTGTGTTACCACAGCAACCAGCCTCCACATCTGCAGCGGATGTGGGAGGAAGCAACCAGGCCTTCTCCATCTGCCCTTGAGACAGAATCTGCTGGCACCCTGCTTTCAGCTTTCAAAGTCACTTGCAATTAGGATGAAAAGTCTTCAACCTGTTATGCAAATTACTTCACTACACATAAGATCAAGCAGCTCTCAGATGCTTCCTGGGCTCTCTGATGACTTAACGTGATGGTTATCATTTATTTCATCTCTCTAAACATGAGCCAGCTCTGCTTCTTGACATCCTGTAAGAGGAGGGATGTTGACTGTGCGTGGCGGAACAGCACAAGTCACAGACTCACCGAATACACTGAGTTGGAAGGTTCATGGAGTCCAACTCCTTGCCTTGTACAAGGACATCCCCAAGAGTCACACTCCGTGCCTGAGAGCATTGTCCAAATGCTCCTGGAGGTCTGGCAGCCTTGGGACTGTGACCATTCCCCGGGGAGCCTGTTCAGTGTCCTACCACCCTCTGAGGGAAGAACCTTTTTCTAATACCTAACCTAAACCTAACCTAAAACTCCCCTGCCACAACTTCAGGCCATTCCCTTGGGTCCTGTCAACAGTCTTCCTCCTGTCTTCTCCACATAGAAGAGATCAATGCCTACAGAGGTCAGCACATCTTCTGTGGGTTACCACCAGACAGCCTGTCAGAAACTGCTCAGATTATTCCCCTCTGAAAGGGCTGTTTGCCAGAGCTGTAGGTGTTTAAAGTGGTCCCAGGAGTCTTCTCTGTTCACATCCTGTCTTCTTTGTGCCTGCCAGCTCTTTTCCTCTCTTTCCTCTTCTGCTGAATGCCAGTGGTATGCATGAGACCTGCTTTGCAGGACTGGGATTGGTCTAGAAAATTTGCAGGACTGCTTTGAGATATTCATAACCTACCAAATCGGGTATATTTTTGGTCTGTAAGAAGCATAACAGTCTTTTAAGAAGCTACAGAGTCACTACAAAATACTGGTTTGCTGATTCTCAAAGCTTTGTAGGCTTTGTTTCATGCCTGTCTTAGGGATATGCAGAAAACTGCTGCAGATTCTGGTTCAGTGTTGCTGCTACAAGAAAACACAATTTTGAAACACCCATTGGATTACCAGCTCTTATTTTAATGGAAATAGTGGGTTCATTTGAATCAGAAAATAGCTGTGCTTCATGACTAGCCATTTACCCATGGTGGCAGGTAGAGAACTGCAGCTGTTTGCATCTCACTGCATTCCAGCACATAAATCAGAGATGGGACTCATTACCTCTGCAGAACCTCCCTGCTGGTTTCTCTCTTGCTGTCTGCTCTGGGATAATCCAGGTTTTAACGTGGGTTCAACATGCTTTCCTGTGGTGGGACACACAGGAGCAAGCCACTTGCCAGCCGGAGTGAGTTTTACTTGGAATGAGGTGCTTTACGCCCCACCCTGGTGTTGCCTTGCCATCAGCATCTTTTTTTCCTTTTCTGATCTGCTGAAAAGAACCATGTGCCCAGCAGGCCCTTAGTACCCTGCATGTGCTGGGACACCTTTACACCTCCCATCACCCTGTTCTATAAAACAATCCATGGGAACTCCTCATCTCTGCTGCTGCAATCCAATAATCCCTTCTTTTCTTTATAAGCTGTGATAAACAAAAACCTTTTTTTGTTATTGTTACATGGAGACTGTAAGTTTCCACAACTAGAAAAGCTCTGTCTGATGTCATGCAACAGTTCTTAACAGAATATGATAGCAAAGATGGATTAAACCCAGGTTTGTTACCTAAAGGTTCCCAAGAGAAATAACTGCCCTTTCTCAACTAATTTTGTTTACAGTTATTTTCCTTTTAGACTAATTAGTTACAGTATTTTCTTATTGCTACAGTCTTGATGCTAGTCAATAATTACAATACAGTTAATATATAGTTAATATAGGGCTGTCTTGAGAATGGTATTAATAATGTTTTTCCTTATACAAGTGATCCTGAGTCATTGCTGACAGCAGCTTCTCAAGCTGGCAGATGGTGTCTCTGTAAGAAAACATGTTTTCTTGCCTTGCCCATCAGTTCATTCCCAGACTGAGCAAAGAGAACTCAGTAGTAGCATCTGTTGATGGAATAGTTGCTGTTAAACTCCATCTGCCTGCCAGCTCTAGGATGTTCAAACTGTGGTGTATATATAAGGTAAAAAAGGTATACTTAGAATTCTGATGTATCACAAACTAGAGTGGGTTTAGTTATGTATGACAGACAATTTTGGACAGCTGTAAGAAGTAATAAAAAATCTCATGAGTAGAGAGATGATGCTCAGCAGTTGCTTTTTCAGCCTGCATTATTATTTGCACCCCTGCAGTGCAAGATTGAGATTTTTGACTGATCTGAAGCCAAGCCAGTTCTTGCACAGTGGCTGCATGGGAGCCTAACTTCTGAAGCAGAGGTTTCACAGGTGAAGGGACAAGGAGAAAAGACCCCTGGGGCTGGAAGGGAGGATGAGCCCTCCACCCTCCAGAGAATGTGAGCCTGTAATTTGGCCAAGTAGGTGCAGGCAGCCCCCAGCACTGTCACTAGTGACAGCAGCAGGTGCCTTGCCATGGGCTCATGGTGACCACACTGTGTGGGAAACCCACGCTCAAGCAGAGGAGCTGGGGGAACATGTGCCCCCACACCTGGTGCCCCACAGGGAGCAGCGCTCTGTCATTGGGGGACCCTTCCAGGCAGGTAGCTGCTGTAGCTGTTCTTTCACATGAAACAAGTCAAGAGCCTGCCCATCTGCCCTTTTGTACTGCAGAGGGGAAAGCCATCTGAGACTGCTAATGTGGCTGATGGAACGAAGCATGGGCTGCTGCTGAGCAGTGAAACCCTCAGGGCTGGGGCTGGATGCTGCTCTGATGCCTCTCCCCTCCTCTGTATCCAAGAGATCATCCTCATCTGCTCTCTCCCTTTGTGAATGGGAGAGGGTTGTCCCTAGTACTGGCACATCTGAGGAACAGTGTGGCATGCCACTGGGTGCTGTGGTATGCCAGCACAAGTGTCTTCCTAACTCAGGTGCACTCAAAATATTTTTGGTGGTGTAGGTTGTTGAGTATTTTAACACTTCCATGGAGTAGCAGAGCACTCACCAGGTGAGGAGTGCAGCAGCTTCCCTCCCTCTCAGCATGCTAACACAGGCAAAGTCATCTTTGGAGCATGGGCAATGCCAAAGCCCAGTAAGGATTTAGTGAACTGGCAAGGACAGGACGTGTACCTTGGGCTATGGGACTGCCTGCAGTAGACCTCGGGGGTCAGGTTGTCAGGAGAGGGAAGCTGCCAACAAGCTGCTGTTTGAGCTGCAGCTAGTAGCCAGCTGTTATTAAATCATGTCTGGTGAGAGAATCACTGCAGAGGCAGCAGTATTTGCAATTTGAGAGAAATTAGAATGGTGATAACAACCCCCATCTGTCCTAGGGAGGGACCAAAAACCAGGACATGCTAGCCGCCAGCCTCCACTGGGGTCATCTTTTGCTGATCACTGTGTGTTCAGAGATTTGTTCAGTAGACTTTTATGGCAGCAGACAGGAAAGTTTGCAACATGGGAAGTAGTGTTGTTACACAAACTAAATGGAATTTGTATAATCCTGACTCATCTTTGGTAGGTGGGGATGAATCAGATGTCCTTCTTCCAGCAGGAGATGCCAAGGACCAGTATGGAACGTATGAGTGCTTGAAAGACTCCCTGGCCATGCTGGCCACAAACCAGCAAGGCGCCTTGATTTTAACTTTGTTTCCATCATAGGAAGATCATGAGGGGCAGCTTGGAATCAGCAACCACAGCTGGGCTGAGCTGCTGTTGCCACCCTCATCTGTGAGGACAGCATTTCCTGAAGTACACAGAGGAAAAGCGGCAGAAAAATCACTCTTGGGTTCCTCCTTCTTTTGTGCTTATTCCATTTTCCAGAGTAGGCTCTGGAAAGGCAGAAGCACAAGCACAGCTGCTGCTGGTCCTGGGTACCTGTGTGCCCATTCTTGCCCAGGAGCAGCACCCCTTGTGTCACACGGCATTGTCCCCAGTGCCCCTCTCCCCAGCTGTCCAGGTGCCAGCCCCGAGGGACCAGCAGAAACCCTGCCAGGCTGTGTGATTTGCGATGGACTTCTCAAGCTCATTGACACCCAGAGCTACCCAGTGTCTCCCACTTCCTAAGGCCCTCCCAAAGCAAGGGTGCACTTGTGCCTGTTGTGTCTGCTCTCACAGACACAGAACCCACTTGGGTTCTGGAATACAGTGTCTTCTCTCACTTTTTGATCTCCTCTTCCAAGAAAGAAGTGCCTGGGGCACACAGATGGTGTCTTCCCTGCTCACACCCATAAGCCATGGCAGCAGTTGTCACACCTTACAGGACCACATATATGTAAACTGCTGGCAGTTTCTGTCCTCTACTTCACTGCTTGAAGTGATCTATTGAGTAGTTTGGTGGGATATATACTTAGCTATACCATGATTTTCTGAGAAAATTATATTAGATAACATCTAGAACAAAATGTAAGTTTGGCAGCAACACTTGCTCTCTTTGTGTGGTTTGCAGGATCACTGCATGGGTATTACTCATCTCCCACCCCATGTTCAGGTTCAGCACTCTCCTTTTGCTGGGTAAATGCATGGAACACACAGCACAGGAGCTGTTAATGGCACCATCTGCAAAAGCCTAATGGCTCATTCATTAAGCAGTGGGAACCGGCACCTCCACAGTCTAATCAGATATTGTATGATGAATAATTCAGAAATAATTCTCATATACTTGAATAAATATCAGGAGGAGGAAGGAAAAAGCCCCATACATATGGCACGTTAAGGGAACAAAACAAGCATTCTTCAATGTGCCAGGCTGCTGAGCTCTGTGGTACTGATGTTAATCATGCAGGTGGCTAATTCCTGATGAGGAACTGACTGAGGGATTCTGGCCCAGCACTCGGAAGGTGTTCGTAAGTGGAAAAGAGCAGTGTCACAGAAAATCCAAAAATCCATCAGCCTCGCATTCTGCAATATGCCTGTGGTTGTGTTGTGTAAGCAGATGGGGGACTGAGTTTGGGAGGTCTGGCCTGAGGCTGTGTTCCTTGTGCTGCTGGGCAGATGGCTTTGATCAGGTGTGTGCTGGTCCTCAGCACCTCCTGCCTGCACACCCTGAGCCGCTGATCTGGCTAAAGTACTGGTGTGGTGCACTCACAGCACTGAGTGACCACTGCTCAGGGAGCCTCAAGGTGGTAGATGCTGTATAAAGGGAGTATACAGACATAAAATATTGGGGTACATATTTTTTCACCAGAGCCTGTAGTGACAGGGCAAGGGATGACAGTTTTAAATTGACGGAGGGCAGGATTAGATTTGAAATAAGGAAGAAATTCTTCCCTGTGGGGACGTGAGGCACTGGCAAATTGCCCAGAGGAGCTGTGGCCTCTGGGAGTAGTCCATTTCTCCAAAAATGATACTCCTGTGCAGAAGAAATGCTTTTTAAGCTTTTGACAATCATCATGTCATACAAGTTTTTCTATTTCATTTCTCCTCTTTCATATCTAGAAATGCTTGGGCTTGAAGGCATGCTTTTGCCAACAGATGTAACCCTGTGACAGTGCCTTCAGCTGTCTGCCTTGAACACCAGTGTCACCGCTTGGCAGCTTGAGGATGAGCCAGCAAGTGCTGCAGGCATATGGCCTGTGTACCAGGCCTGCTGCATGTGCAACCCCGAGTCTCATACATGTGCAGATTTTGAGCAAAGCCCTTTTTTTCCCCACTGGGAATACGCTTCACACTATAGTTCATACGTAGGTGAGTGCCTGAGGTGTGCATGTTCTGTTCTTGCCTGGTCAGAGGAGCTGTGACCTCTCAGCATGGCACAGCACGGTGTTACCTTATACCTCCCAGTACCTGTGGAAAAACTGAGGTATTGACTGTAACTCCTCACAAACAGAACTGTTTTAAGCCCATGATCCTCATTAACCAACTCTGATTTCTTTGGATAATGCTTAGTTTGCTCTGGTTTGTTAACAGGCAGAAAAAAAGGTATCATTAAGCCCTGACAAATCCACTTGGCTTTGTATTATATCTGAATCAGCATCTCTCTTACAGATGATTAAAGATGGGAGTCTCTGTTGTTCAAGAGTTTGAGTCTTGAAGTCTGAGTTGTTCAAGACATTGCAGTATTTGGGCTTTTACAGTGTTTAACATCCTGAGAGTCGTTAGGGTTTCTCACTCTTCATGCTACTTGGGCATTGCAAATGTTCGCTCTGTAGTTAAAGATTCTCTCCTTGCAGATGGATAACACGAGTTGCCAACTTCCATGAACACAGTCTTTAAATCTGGGGGAAGCTGCCTGTTGTGGAAATGTTCCACAGCTCTGGGCAGTGTTTGTAGATTTCTCCCTACCAAAGTGCTTCATCTTATCTCTCATGAGATCACTTTCTTTTAATAAATCTCATAATCTTAAAAAGCAATCCTGGGGGGTTTAGTCCAAAATGTAATAGAAGACATACTTTAATAACTAGCAATGGAAATTTATTTTTTTCCCCAAGAAAATACCTGGAGATTAGTGACAGGAGCATCTGAAAAGGGGAAGTTTAATTGTAAGCTGGTTTTTAAATATTGAATATTTAAATATACATTGTTAAAGGAAAGTACCACTGCATTCTAAACAGTGATAAAAAGAAAAATAAAAGTATTCTAAAACAAGAAATACAAGCTTCTGCTCTGCTCTTGTTGATCACATTACAAGAAATTTTATGGTGAAAAAGGCAATGGAATTAACAGACACTATTAAGCATTTGCCAGAAGTTGTAAAGCTATTACTCTGAAAACAAATTTAGGATTGCAAATATGGAATCTGTATTTTACCCTTCTTGCTTAAGTTAAGCATGCTTTGCTAGCTAGAAAGGAAATGTTTCGTTATTGTCCTCCCCAAAAGTAGGAAGGACAAAAAAGGCAGTACTTATTCTGACACAAAAGAAATCACATGTAAATTGACTTCAGTTTTTATTGTGTCAACCCACCTGCAAAATCCTCTTCGGCCCCAGCACATCTGTAATGTGCATAAGCTCTGTTTTGATGCAGTTAAAACTGATTCCCTGTACAGAAGGCATGAAATGAATGCACTACTGTTTAGAGTTCTGAATTTCAAGAGCCTTAAAGTCCTTAGAAGTTAAATAATTAAGAAGTTATTACTGCATTCAAGTTCAGCATTCAGCATAGCATCAAAGTGTTCTGAGTTGGCAGCACTCCTGGCTGACTGCTCAGAAAGAACAGCAGGCCGCACTGGAGGCATTTCTTCAGGAAAAGAAAAGGAGGGGCTCAAGATTTACCTGGTTCCCAGAGAAAAAAATACAAGTTATGGGACTCTGCAGGTGTCAGCACAGGTGACCAGGAGATCCCATCTCAGAGCTGGAGTCCAGCTGGAAGGATCCACTGGTGATGGTTTCATTGGTTGGGATGGAGATTGTCCATGCAAGGACTGCAGGGTTGGGGAATTTGAACCTCTCTACTGCAAAGACAAGGGATAAAACAGGATAACTTAAACAAGGAGAATTTCTTCCACCACAGGTTCTAAGGATTGTGTGGCACAGTGTCTGGAGGAGTGAACAGGACCTGTGCTCTAAGACTTCAGAGCCAAGACATGTGGTCAACATGCCAAAACCTCCTCCCAATGCAGAAATGACTGCATGAACACGCATGGTGCTGAACCTGTTATTTTGTGTGCTTGAATTAAAAAAACACGGGAGAAGTGCTATCAGCCTGGCACGGCTTATAAAATATACTTTAAATTATCTTCATTTTATATTTTTTAAGTGAAATACTTAGGCTGACAGACTTTTTCTCCCATGGAGATGTCAAGGACACCTGGCTGGAAGGAAAACAAGCAGATTTGTGTGAAAGGCATCACACGCAAGGACCTCTGTGCCATGTATGAACTGTAAAATCTATTAACATTTCAGGTATTAATACCAGAGTAGTAGTTGCAGCTGCCATGTTCTTTATGCTATTATGCAAGCTGACCACAGAAATTCAATGTAAGTAAACAGAATGTAGTTTTCACTTCTTTAATCAATTCCATTTACTGGTGAATTGGGAAGAAACAGGGTGTTGTAATTATCATGGCTAAATCTACAAGTCACTTGCAGGATGAGCCCAAGGCTTGTGCAAGTTGAATTGCATGGCCCTTCTTGAACATTAAAACTAGTGGACAAATCCACTTTTATATAAACCCTAAAATCCATGTATTATGTTCAAATTTTAGAAACTTGTCAGACTCACTGATTGCCACTGCTGACAATCAGTAGAACCTAGGTTCTGCCGTTAGAATTAAGTTAGAATTTTTACCTGGAGGCTGGATTGGAGTAGCCAGGATGTGGCCCGATGGGTAATTCCCTGCCCTACCGATACCTTCGGGCACAGCTTCTGGGGCAGCTTCCCAGAAGGAGCTGTGCTTGTGCAGAATGCCTTTGGGGTTCTGCTGCCTTCCTAGCAGGCTCCGAAGAGACGTTAATACACCAGCATTATTTTATCTAGAATATTTATTATACTCTATTCTCATAGCATAAATTTGAGACGGATGTAATGTATTTAAAGCCATTAGTATGATTCAATAAAGCGATTCGCGTGCAAAACTGTACATTCTGAAAATGGTGCTGCACGGTGGTAACACAGAGAGGGCGGGAGCTCGTCCTGCCGTTCCTAGCAATGGCGATGCCGCCAGGATGCTGCGCAGCCAACAAAGGCGACTGGTCTGTGGCAGCGCACGGGCCGCAGGCGCTGCGCAGGCGGGCCCGAGAGAGCTCGGCTAACGGGGTGGGGAAGGAAAGGCAGCATCGCTCCGGGACATGGTTCCCAGCCGCGCCCCGGGACCTGGGGGATGACCCCGGCCGGGCCCAAGCACAGCGGCCGCAGCGCTGGCGGAGGGGCTGAACCGCCAGAGCTGGCAGCGTGTGGCTCCTCCCGTCCTTTGTTGGCCTGGAACCGGAGCAGCGGCCGCGGGCTCTGCCCCCGGCTGCCCTTCGAGGCCTGAGGCGCTCGGGCACGGGGAGAGCCGCGCGGGCCCCGGGCAGCGTCTCCCACGGCACCCGGGCGGCGCCGGCTTCGGCGCGGGGGAGATCGGCTCCGGCG
>VXBB01003612.1:0-47742 GCA_013399915.1 Illadopsis cleaveri | reverse complement strand
GCGGGGAGGTGCCCGGGGCCGCGGCAGCCCGGAGGAGGGAGCGGCCCCCTGGACCGAGGGGCCGAGGGAGGGCCGGCCGCGGTTGCGGCCGCAGCAGCCTGTGTGGGGAAGACGGGCCGAGGCAGCGGAAGAACATGGTGGTTCTCCCCAGAACGGGGTGGGGATGAGGGATGCGAAGAAGGTGTCTCCGCAGGGAGGGGTGCAGGGTTGTGCCCGAGACCTCTGTTCAGTTGCAGGTGCAGCCAGGGGCAGAGGGGCTTTGCCGGGGTCGCCCACCCGCCCGGAGGGAGCCCTGCAGAGCAGCATCTCCCGCAGCCTCCGCGAGGAGGGGGTTTCAGCGCGTAGGCGGAGGTGGTTACTGATGTTCCCAGAGCAAGGGTGAGTAGCCAAGAGGAGCGGGGTGGCTGCTGTCTCGGTCTGGGTGCCTGTCAGCCATGCAGGAGGAAGGCCCTTGCATGGCCGAGGTGAAGGGGAGCGGGCAGGAGAAGAGCGGCCACGGGCACAGGTGGGTGCGGACCCCCGGAGCGGCGTGGGCACCGCAGGGGGCCGAGACCCTGGCCCGGCATCGCCTGAGAGGCGCAGGGCCGGGCAGGCGGTCGGTCTGCACAATCTCTGCGGGATGGGAGTTGCGCAGAGCCTGACCGGGCCTCCCCAGCCGGCGGCTGCAAGCCGAGGGGGGCTGCCCAGCCATGGGGCTGCAGCTCGCTGCTTCTCAAGGCCTCCAGCATAGTCGAAGAGCAAAGGAAAGGAAAAAAAAAAAATCAGTGTAGCAGCCAAGTCGGTGCTGCGAGGAGGGGGCAAAGGAACTATTTTGTAGGCATCTTGCTGCTGCGGAAATGGATTTCTTGAGGGGAGGGAGGCGCGTCTGTGGGTACTCTGTAGTAATGCTGCTCAGAGCACAGAAAATGCCACTCGGGCAGCCCCAGATGGAACGAGGAGTGAGGAGGGCAGATGGGAGAAGCCCTTGATCGGGCACCCCATGGCCGTAGGCATGAGGGGGCAGATGTGACGTGTGTGAGTAGCCACCCCTCATCTGGGGGAGCAGAGGGGTAGCAGCCCGGGTTAGCAGCCTGTCTCCCAGGGCTGTGGCCGAGCCTGCCTGGTGCTGCAAGAGAGATCCTATGAGGATTTTTATTGCGGTCTCTTTGTTAGCTACAGACAGGCACGCACACACAGCTCTCAGCCAGGTTGTGGGAGGTAAGTGGGGGAGGCGAGCAAGGGAGCGTGCGGGGGGCTCTGGGGAGCAGGGGCTGCGTGGGCCGGGCAAGAGGGGAGCCGGGGCACAGGGCTGTGCCGGCCCCACGCCACACAAAAAACAGCCCCTGCGATTTTCAGGGTCTTGTTGGCAACTCAGCGAGGGTTGCCATAGCTTTTTATGTAGGGTGACCAGAACCGGCTGGAACTGGTTTGAGGCAGATCAGCTCCTGAACACAATGCAGTCACTGAGCTACTACACTGGGATAGCTTCCTCCCTTCATGGCAGCCAAAAGCAGAGGAGCTTGCAGAAAGATACCATCCCAAAACAGTATGTGAATGCACACTTTAGACACACAGCACTGGTATGTGGCTAATGTAGTCATAAAGGGTTCTATATGTAAATGTACATATTTGCAGTAACTGAGATTACTTTGGCTTTTCATGCCTTTTTATGCTTAAGGAATGGGCAAGAGCTGAGATTTATGACCCTTACTAAAATATTTTTGCTTTGCAAGGGTGGGACACTGGTTATGCAGTCTATTTTAAAACTAAACTAAATAAAATTGATTGAATTATTTGTAATTGTAGTTGTGCTTGTGACTGAGGATGCTTTGCATGCTGTTCTATTTACAGGGTGCTGTATTGTGGTTTTCTTCTTTAGGATACATTAAGGGGGGGTTGCTGTGCCTTTCTCTAAGGCCAGAAGGAAACAATATTGTTGTAGAATTGTGCATAAAAGCATTGAGAAGATGCTGTAAGGCATACTCGTTTTCCCTTTTTTTTTTTCCTTGTAGGCCTATTGATTGGGGCTGCCTTTAACCCTTTGGTGTTTGCAGAGATAATGCGACTGTGGCAGTAACTGAGCACTGGCCAAAAAAATCTCTCAAAGGTCAAGGTTCACAAGGTGAGACGTGGTGATTTGGGCTGAATATAACAATAGCGTGGAGGTACATCCTGATTGTACACTTGGCACATTCGGAAGGAGACAATTGTTTAAGTGTTACTAAAGAAATGCTGTTAAGGTCCTCCAGTTTTAATAGGATTAAAGCTATTATTTATAAAGACTTACTGATATCTTGGCTAAATACAGTATTTCATTGAAATATATCCAGATATACAGGTTTTTTTCACAGTGTAGTGATACGGAATAGGCCTCTGAATGACAATCCTGAATTGTGGACCAGTTGTGGCAGGGAGCTGTTCTGTGCTGTATTAGAGACTCACACTTGCAGAATTTGCTGTCTGAATATTTACACGTTATTGTTTGACCACATCTCAGTGACCCAATACTTGGTTTTTAATTAAGGTCTTCGGTGTTAAACATGTACTTAATATTGCCTACAGAGGAAAAAACCTCTGCAAAGCAAATAGTATGGATGGCTTTTCTTAAAGTGTTGTAACCTGGGGAGGATTTTGCAGCAGCCAAGTGGAAAGATGTATTTTGGGGGGCTGGATGGAGCTCCAGTGCATTCTCAGTGGTGTGAATTGTAATATTGTGCATAGGAAACCAGATGGGCAGTGCAGCAGCTGCAGAGGGGTGACTGCTTTTAACTCAAGGCAATGGATAATGGATAGAATTTTTAGTTTTTCTTTCTCAGCTAGAAAATACAAAATATGTACTTAGATTTGAGCTGATGTTTTTATCTTATAGTGAAATCTGAAGGATTCAGAGAGAGGGAGAGGGGCAGAGAGAAGGAAGCAGTAATGACTCTAGCAAAGGGAAGAAGAACAAAGGCTGTTAGAGCTTGCACGGTAGATCACTAAACATTTTGCCTGGGGGATTCTTTTGCTACTTCCTATAACAGGAAATCAGCAACTCTAGAATCCTTACCAGTGTGATTTTTTAAAAATCTTCCTAGTCTTGGCTGTGTTAGCTGGTTTGGTAATCTACAATCAAGATAATATGGAGGCAGAACATTGGCAATAACTCTGTTGTGGTGTGAAATGAGGGTCCTTTCCTCTGTGCTCAGCAGAATAGACAGTCCTAAAAGCCTTGAGAGGCTGTTGATACTGGTAAGTTGTGTGTTGGCTGCTGAGACAAGGTGACAATACAGGGGAACCTTTTTGTTTCTGACTGCAGTAGATTATGTAAGGCATTGAGCTATTAATTGTAGAAACGTGAAAATAGCATGCTAACATTTGGCCTGCAATTCTGGGTTTGTGGACTTTACTGCAGCTGTGATGTGTTGTTTTTCAGGTTTGATAGAGCAGTGAATAGCTTGTGGTGGAGCAAAATGCCTGACAGGTCACTGTGTTGATTTCTGCTCCTGTTCAGCATCAGGATGCAGAGGGTCTATATTTGACTATAGGCGTCTGTAGCAGAATGATGCTTGCAAACAAGAATTCTTGTTGCTTGATAGGAATAGGATCTCTTCCTGATGAGGATGCATGTTCTTTTCCAAGTGTCAGCTAAAATTCATATATTACACCAGAGTATCTTTTGGGATTTTTTTTCCTTCTGCCAGAATAGTAGGCAGCTTTAAAATTGTAAGTTCTTGGATTGTGACAAAATTCCTTGAATCTGTTTTGTTTGGGTTTTTGAATGCTGTCTGTATTATGAGTTTTTATTTTTAGCAAAGGAGATTTTGAATTTGCAGGGATTTTTGTTGGCTGTGAGATGAGAAAACTGAATAGATGGAGTCTGCAGTGTTCTTGGTGAGTTGTCTTTTTTCAGTCTAGTAATATCTGTAAATGCTCTTCATCAGGAGATTTGGACTGTGCACGCAGGCCAGCTTTCCACAGCAAATGCTAATGCTGGAGGGCTGGTCTTCTTTATCAGCACCCAGGATCTCATTTTGCATTGGTCTCAGTTATTTGATCTCCAGAATGAGGGTAAGGATTTATCACATTCCAAGTCCCTTTGGAATAAATTGACTAACTTTTGTTTTCCTAGCCATATGCCTGTGTGTTAAAATTCAAATGTGCAGCAGAAAATCAGGAATATATGTTCAGAAAACCCCAAACTTGACCCTTGTGTTCCCGGGCCTGTTTGTTGCCCTGGTGGGCCCTGCCTGGCTGGGAGAGCTCTCTGGGAGGCTGCAGCCACTCATGTTGTGCTTGGGCCACAATTGCCATCCACTTCAAAGAAAGTACCTTAAAGGAAAGAGATGGGAAACTTGTGCCATTCAGAATGTAATTCGAGTCTGCATTTGTTTGGGAATCTCAAAATTCTCTTCATTGTTGTGTGCATCTGAATTATTCACGTATTACTGCCCCAGCTTATTTTACATATGTAAGTACAAAACTAAGCCATGATTGTAACTAATTTCTAAGTAGACTGCAAAAAGATTGCTATGTAGATTTCCCTGCTTTTCAGGAATTCATCTTTGTTTTAGGATGGATTTGGGAAGTGGCTAGACCCAAACCCTGGCCTGAATCTCTTGATCAATACAGGTGGTTTTCATGTGGCCAGCTGTAGCTGGGGATGGCCTATTCAGCCCCAGGTTGTGCATAAGGAGATTCCTTGCTCATGTGTTGAAACATCCCTGTTCTTTTTGCCAGCCAAAGGCTGATTGTCCTGACCTTTGAACCAGCTGTGTGTGGTTCTCTTCAAGCTGTGCTAGCAGTGGTTTAGACTCCAGAAGATTCCTCTCCTCTTTCCCTTCTTGTTTTCTCATACCCAAAGAGAACCCGAGATACCCAGTTCAAAAATTGATGTGTTGGACTACAGGATGAGGCTCCTAAGGAGTCATACACTACAAGTAACAGTATTTTGGCTGTCAGAATGGTGGATTAAGTCTTTCACTCATTGAGTCTTGAGCATGGAAACAAATTGGGTTTTCCTCTTTTTTGAAGGCAGGTAGATATGGTGTATAATATAGAAAAAGTAGGTTCTTGGGATAAATTTTAACTGTGAAACACCCCATACTTCACAAAGATGTTTACATTAGGACTGGCGTTACTTTACTCGTGCTGTGGATTCTAAGTGGATGCTAAATAAGATGTTTATCCTGAGAAATCAAAATTTCTTAGGGTAAGAATTACTTTGCATATTACAAAAGGATTTCTGTGATTTGTGGAAGCGAGTGTCTGGGTTTTGCAACAGTCATGGGCCCTATGATAGTGAAAAGGAACCTGTATTTTATGTATATGAGCATGAGAGCCATTGCTGACTGTGGTTGAAGTGGCCTCTTGCACATCTCACTTGTCTGCTGAGTATGTCAAACCAGGCGAGGCTGTGATTGGAGATGTGGTTCCCATTTCCTGAGGAAGGTTTTGTGGTTAGATTAGTGTATTGCTTTGTCTGTCTTCACAATGCTTGGCTTTTAGAGCAAATGACTGGAAGTGTAAGTCAGTCATAGTTAAGAATAACCAATGAATAACTCATAATCTGTGTATTAGGATGAAGTTTGCCTAATGTTAGCATATATGTTACTGTAATTCTGATTGAATCCCTTATGTCTTCTCTACCTGATGAAATTTCTTGTCACAGCAATAGAGAAACCAAAACCCAAAGAAGTATGGTTTTATGCTGCTTAGGCTGGTGTTGCTCCCTTGGTAGGCATTTTTGTCCAGAATGAGCTTGATGTTACCTAGGCATCATTACTCTTGTTTGAAGTGGAGTAATTATTCCAGATTCCTGGAATTTTGCACTGGAGTAGTGTGTCTGCCTGGGAATCAGTAGAAGTAACAGACTAATTCCTGTATGTGGCTATACCAGAACCAAGATGCTGCCATGTGCCACACACTGAAAAGAGATGTCTCAGTGTTCTCTCAGTGTTCTTATTTCACAAAACCAGAAAGAATGCTGGTGGTTTTGGAAGAACATGCAAAAGAAAAGGTCTCCGTCCTAAAGGGTGCACAGTCCACAAACCTATGTGGTACAAACAGTGGTAAAAACGAGTTACGGGCAGGTAAAGGAATGTAGTCACAAGAACATGAATGCCATAGGTAGATGAAGACTCAATTTGGCGGTTTTCCTATTTCTTTTGAAAACAAATGGACTTGCTGCTGAGGGAAGCTGAAGTTGAGTAATTGTCTGAACAAAGCAAGGAGTTAGATATTTAAGTGGGATTTGAAGGCAAAGGGTAGGAATTCTGTACAGCAGAAAACATGGTCTGGTTGAGTTAAAGCAATTGTATGAAGTTGTCAGACTTGTGGTTTAGCTGTTTGCAAGATCTGGATGAATAGGAAGCTGAGTGTCGAGGAGGAAAAGTCGGTTGGTTCTTCGAAGGTTAATGATTAAATAACAAAGTAAAACTTGAGCATGTAAGGCCACGCTTGTCATCCAGAAATGATAGAAGCCTCCATGCACAGGGAATATTAATTGGAAAAGTATTGGGAAGGGAGGAGGATTGTTTGCTGATTCTGGAAAGCTTGAAGCTGTTCTTATACCTGATTGACAAAAATTAGGGGTCTGAGCAGTTTGGAGATAGGACCTGGCTGGGAGCTACCAGGTTATTCTGTTGCCTTGTCTTCATTAGGCTGTTGAACTTCCCCAGAACAATTCTGATTGGAGTGTTCACAATTGCTTCGATTTATCCAGAAAAGTCCCTTTTAATCTCAGCAACAGCTTCTAGGCAGCTTGGTCTTTCTGTGGAGAATGCTGGGCCTAATCTGCAGGTGTCCTGAAGCCAGAGTTACAAGATAAATCTGACTTCGAAAGTAAGAAAAAATGTGTGCCTTTCTCTGGTATGTCCCCCCATCTCAACAGAGAACATGAAAGGGTAGGTTTGTTTTTCCTCATATGGCTAGAGTCTTTCCACCTGGAACAGGTACAGGTACAGGGGTTGAGGAGGAGTGATAACAATTCCGTGCACTAAAACAAAAAGTCAGTTCTTCAGAAGCAGCTGTTTACTTCTAAGTCCTGCTTGCTTCTACTGTCAGAAGAGAGTTCTCGTGATCTGGTTCTTGTTTTGACATAATTCCCCAGGTGAGTGCTTCACTGGAATGTGGTATCAGGTGAATTGGAGTAGAAAGCCTTACTGGGAGAAGCAGGGCAGTAGAACAGACATGGAGTGCCTTTCTTTGGCTAAAATCTGTGCCATGTTCTTCATGCTGTTCATAGGAAACATTTGAGATGTGTTTCCAAAGAAACAACAGTGTAGAAAGTCATGCACATGTGCTCTGGGAAAGCAATAAACCACTGCTGGTTCATCCCAAGAACTTACTTTCAGTAAGATACTGACACACAGATACAGGGGTGGGTGTTGTGACTGAAGAGATTCAGGGAAACCATGTAGTAAGGGTAAATAAATTGGTTTTCTGTATAACTTTTCTCAGGCATTCTCCGAGCACTTTTCAAAGAAATTCCAGTTCCTGGAAAACCATTATTTCCTAGGGAATGAGAAGCTTGCCTTATTTCCTCTTCTGAAGTATTTACAGGCATCATGTTGGCCCAGAGAAGGAATAGACTCACAGCTTGTCTGGCAGCCAAGGTGTCCGTTGATTTTGATCTTGGATAAAAGGCAGAATTTTATCCTTAAAGGAAAGAGGTATTAAAAGGTTTGTGGAGAAGAAGGGGGGAAAAATTTAAAAAAAAAGAAAAAAAAGAGTGAGTATTAGGAATATGGCTGCAGAGTTCTGGCAGTTGTGGTGGAAACATAGTTGATATATTGAATCTTAAGATTGGTGCCCTTGAATAGTGAGGAAGAGATTAGTAAAATGGCCAGGTTGGAACTTCTCTTCCTTGTGTATCACAACTGACCATGTTTGTCTCCCTTTTTGTTTAACTTTGATTGCTTGAAGAGTTTGAAGAATGAGAGAAGTTCTTGATAAGGGCAGCAGTAGTTCTCAGTAAAGGACAGCTGTGTCTCCTCTGCTGGGCAGTTGTGACCTTAAACATATTTGGAGGAATTAAATGTGTAAGCAGACCTTAATTCATTGTTATGGGTAAATGTTAATTACACTCCAGGGTATGTAGTTAGAGGAAGTTTCAGACTAGGGAGACCACCTAGCTCTTTTTGAGTGTATGTAACAACTGTAAAAAGACACCTATGGACAGATGTACAACCAGACTGCAATTAATTACTGTCCCAGATTATGAGAAACTGTGTCAAAGTTTTCTGTCATTTTACATGGATTTGATATGCTTTGGTGTCTGCAGTCTTTTCCATTTAATCCTCATAGAAACTTGCTTTGTGATTTTGATACTGTGCACACGTGTTTTTGTATTAAGGACTTCAGAAGTTAGACAAAGGGCCCAGAACCATTAAGTGAACTGTGTAAACAAATTTCCAAACCCTTCTGTATTTACTTGAAGCTGTTTCATGAAATGTCTGTGTCTATTCCAGTCACCTTGAAAAATTTTCCTCAGTTGCCTTCTCATAGTCCGCAATGACTTCCAGGTAGCCGGTGTTGATGAATACCTACATCTTACAGATGTTTATTACTTTGTACTTCATTATTTTCAAGAATAATTAATCCTTGGATTAACAGTGCAACTGTTAAGAAAAGTCAAGGCTTAGGAGAAATTACAAGTGTCTCATGTTATTTTCATGCATCTCCAGGTATTTTGCAGTCTGGGTGGGTGAAGATAGGAGGGAGTGTAGGAGAGGAAACAGGTAGAAAGTCACTGCAATTTGGGCCCAGAATAAAATTGCCAGGTTACCATCTGTGTAGTTTATGAATTACTATAGTTCTTGGTATAATAATTCAACTGTCTACTTGGACTGGAACACTGTTCTGTAATGTATAATCTCTAAAAACATTACTTCAGAAGTGAAATAACACTTCTTTGCATGGCAGATGTGAACGAGTGCTTGTTTTGTATAAGACTGTGCTGCTATAGCTTTAAGTGATAACTTTCTGCTTATTTTACAGATTTGCTTGCAATCAAATACATGGCCATGGGGGATATGAAGACCCCAGATTTTGATGACCTTCTTGCAGCCTTTGACATACCAGACATGGTAGATCCTAAAGCAGCTATTGAATCTGGACATGATGACCACGAAAGCCACATAAAACAAAATGCTCACACAGATGAAGACTCCCATGTCCCATCATCATCTGATGTTGGGGTGAGCGTCATCGTGAAAAATGTGCGTACCATTGATTCTTCCGAAGGTCTGGATAAGGATGGTCACCATGCCACAGGCAATAGCCTGCACAATGGCTTCCTAACATCAGCAGCTCTTGAGAGTTACAGTAAAGATGAAGGGAAATCACTTAAAGATGATGGGTCAGCTTCTGAGACTACACTGAAGGATTCAGCTTTCAACCAGTTCAGCCCAATATCAAGTGCGGAAGAATTTGATGATGATGAGAGAATTGAGGTGGATGACCCCCCAGATAAAGAGGAGATGCGTGCAAATTTCAGAGCAAATGTCTTGGCAGGTTCTCTGTCTCAACAGGAATATGACAAACTAAAGGCACTTGGAGGGGAGAACTTAATTAAATCTGGAATCACTGTTTCAAGTAGCATAGATAAAAATAAAACTGCTAAACGAGAGACAGAGACAAACTCCATGAATTTAGGTGTCTATGAGCCTTTTAAAACTCGAAAAACAGAGGACAAGTTACTAAAAGACAATTCTGAGAAGCTTCTTGAAAACAGGGTACTTGATGGAAAACTGAGTATTGAAAAATGTGACACAAATCTTGCCAGCATTTCCCAGTCCAAAGCAAAGTCATCAGCAAAGCTTTCATCCTGCATTGCTGCAATCGCAGCACTGAGTGCTAAAAAGGCAGCTACAGATAGCAGTAAAGATTTACAGTCTAATTCAGGAGAGTCTTCTCCATTACCAAAAGACATGAGTGAAAGTCCCCGGGCTATAGAAAAATCTCCTGAGTCTCAGAGTCTCATTGATGGTGCTAAGAAGCCGTCTGTCAAACCACCCGATAGCCCCAGAAGTGTCTCAAGTGAGAACAGTAGCAAAGGGTCTCCGTCTTCTCCCGCAGGGTCGACACCAGCAATTCCTAAGGTTCGCATAAAAACCATCAAGACTTCTTCTGGGGAGATCAAGAGAACTGTTACTAGAGTGCTGCCAGAAGTTGATTTGGACAGTGGTAAAAAACCAGAGCAGAGTGCTTCCATGGTAACCTCCATGACATCTCTCCTGTCCTCACCAACTTCCGCTGCTGTTCTCTCCTCTCCTCCCAGAGCTCCTCTGCAGTCCTCTGTTGTCACCAATGCAGTTGGATCTGCAGAACTTGCCCCCAAACAGGTCACTATCAAACCCGTGGCTACTGCTTTCCTGCCTGTTTCGGCAGTGAAAACAGCAGGTTCCCAAGTGATCAATCTGAAGCTGGCTAACAACACCACAGTGAAAGCCACTGTCATCTCTGCCGCGTCCGTGCAGAGTGCCAGCAGCGCCATTATCAAAGCTGCCAATGCCATCCAGCAGCAGACGGTCGTGGTGCCAGCATCGAGCCTTGCCAGTGCCAAACTTGTGCCAAAGACAGTCCATCTTGCCAACCTTAACCTTTTGCCTCAGGGTGCTCAAACCACCTCTGAACTGCGCCAAGTGCTAACAAAACCCCAACAGCAAATCAAGCAGGCAATAATTTCTGCAGCCACCTCCCAGCCTTCAAAAAAGGTGTCTCGAGTGCAGGTGGTGTCATCTCTACAGAGCTCTGTAGTGGAAGCATTCAATAAGGTGCTGAGCAGTGTCAATCCCGTACCAGTTTACATCCCAAACCTTAGCCCCCCTGCCAATGCCGGAATCACGCTACCAACACGAGGTTACAAGTGTTTGGAGTGTGGCGACTCGTTTGCTCTCGAGAAGAGCCTGACCCAGCATTATGACAGAAGGAGTGTGCGAATTGAAGTGACTTGTAATCATTGTACAAAGAATTTAGTTTTCTACAATAAATGTAGTCTCCTATCCCACGCTCGGGGGCACAAGGAGAAAGGCGTTGTGATGCAGTGCTCCCACCTGATCCTAAAACCGGTCCCAGCAGATCAAATGATAGCATCTCCTTCCAGCAATACTGCTGCGGCCGTGCTCCAGAGCCCAGGGGGAGCTGGCACACACTCCCTAACAAAGATCCAGACTGGCTTAACTGGGACAGTGATCTCGGCCCCTGCGAGCTCTCCTGTCATTCCAGCTATGCCGCTAGATGAAGATCCCTCGAAACTCTGTAGACATAGTCTAAAGTGTTTGGAGTGCAATGAAGTTTTCCAAGATGAGACATCTCTTGCAACTCATTTCCAGCAGGCTGCAGACACAAGTGGACAAGTAGAGTATCCTATGTTTACATTCCAATGTTTCATCTATAAGCCTAGGAGACTTTGGATATGTTTTTACTTTCATTTAGCTGTTAATTATCTGAACCTCTGTGATTAAAATGATAAACAAAAACCACAAAAAGTCTTGCAAGCGCTTATATAGTCAATGTCAGCACTTCTAAAATAAGCCTTTTTCTTAGAATCTTTTTAGTCCCTGAAGTCTGAAATTGACACTGTATATTTTTGCTGAAATTTAACACTGGCTTTCTTACAGCTGAACGTTATAATGCAGAAAATAATAATGGGTTTTACTAATAATATGTTAATGCTTCTTTCTGTGCTTTGGAATTTGACTAGCCTGTGGAATCCACTTAATTGGCACCCTCATTAACAGCCCGTCTATTCAACCTGAGTGATAGCTTTAAGTGATTCATTCTCGATTGGTCTTCAGGTTTTAGAGTTTTCACCAAGTGCCTTAAGTGATCGGTGAGCGAGGCGTTCCCCTCACATGCAGGGAGGGAGTCAGGCAGTGACAAATGGCACACTGACTGCTGACAGGAATGACTGCTGTTTGCCTCAGCTCTTCCTCAGAAAGTGCAAAGTGCTGTTCTCACTTGCACATCTTCCTTTCTGTGTGATTATTTGTTTAGTTGGTTTGGTTTCTTTTCCTCTTAAAAATGCTAATGAGTTCAACTTTAAAACCATTTGAAAATTCTTTACTAATGTATGTGGCCTGACCTGAAAGAAATTCGTCATTCAATAAAATTTAATATTATTCAGTGTGCGATGTATTTTATAATCCTGGCAGAGTGAAGGTGGTTAATTAAATGATATGGTTGGATCTCTGTTGGGGTGTGCCAATTAAAAGGGATTCTGGTGTGTTTCAAAGCATTCAGGTGAGCTTGGTGCTCTAGCTTCTTGCTATGGGGGAAGCTGAAAACCTGCAAGCATGATCAAGACAGGAATGCCCCAGGAGTTTTCCTGGGAATCACACAACAGTGGACAGGCTAAAGACTTTAAGTCCTGCAGTTAGAAAAAAATGCACTAATCCTAGGAGCACAGGCAGGTTCCTGGCAGGATCTATTCACTACATGTAGGACCTATTCTGCACCATGAAGCAGCTCCACTGCACCTACCACTACAGGTACTAATGAAAAGAGATTTCCACGTGGAAATAACCTTGATCATGTGGCTCTGCCTTAGCTCCTCCCTTTAACTGGCTAGCAGAGTTAGACTGAAATAGCCTGGAATCCAAGTGGAATACCGTGCAAGGGGATTTCTCTTTGTAAAATACTACAAATGTTCATACCTAAGGGAGTTTCCTTCAGCAGAACGTGTCCATCCATAGAATGTTACAGTTCTGAACACGATCTAATGGCTGACCATGAGTACATTCTGCACCAGCTCAAGCTACTTAATACTTAGGGTTTTTAACTAACCGATTTTCTGGTGCTTACTGGTTGAAGATAGGTTTTTTCCCATAATAAGCCCATTAGGTAACATTCCTTCTAAGATCCAGTAGTCCTTGCAAAAAACTGTTGGTTTTGGTACTGGAAAATCAAGCAAGTAAGAAGGTGCCAAGAAAAAGCAGTTGGATGAGAGACAGAGAATAGGTTGGGAGGATGAGGCTAAAATAGAAATGGAAAAAGAAAGAGAACAAAGATAAAATTATGGTCTCACTTTCAGAGTGTGAGAATTTTTGTCTTTATGGCCAAGTAAACTAAACCTTTTGCCCTTCCCCTTCTCCCTCTGTCTGGTGCTTTTTCCCTGTTGCTGCTGAGTTTGCTCTCCATACGTGTCCTTGAGGTACTATTTGTCCTGGTAATTTACTAAAGGAAAGCAATTGTGATGTTCACAGAATGTCATAATGCAGCTGTAGGGAGGTGGAGAGAGAAGTGTGGGTTCCCAGGTACTGCTGTTCAAGGAGGGAAGCCCCTGGAGCTGCAGGAGCAGCTGGCATTGCCTGCTGCCTGTCAGGGTGTTTGTGTCTCCTCATGGAAACTTGC
Source organism: Illadopsis cleaveri (assembly GCA_013399915.1). Taxonomy (NCBI): domain Eukaryota; kingdom Metazoa; phylum Chordata; class Aves; order Passeriformes; family Timaliidae; genus Illadopsis; species Illadopsis cleaveri. The sequence continues at coordinate 34,428 of VXBB01003612.1, read as the reverse complement.
TCTGCTTAAGAGCTGCAGGCTTAAAAAAACTTGGAAAGCACTGGAGGAAAAGAAGCTGTTTTCATGTTCTTCCATTTGAAAAGAACACTTAATAAATGTAGTTTTAAATGTTCTTTGTTGAAATATCCTTTAAAATATTAAACATTTTTTGTAGTCCTTTTCCTATGTCAAGCAGCCACTGGTTTTTTATGTTGTGTTTGGTTGCATCCTGTAGTGGTAGTGTTTGCTGGAGAAAGAGTCTTTATAGGCATTTATTACTAAGTATGTTGCTTCTTTTTCATTAGATATTACCTCTTGAGAAGCTTGGATGAAAATTAATCTGACCTGTTTTCCTTGTTAATGCTTGGCACTGGCTTTTTGCTGCAAAGCTGCCATTATTGTCAGGGGAAAAGGACAGGGAAGTTAGATGACTGGTATGTTTTTCTTTGGAAGGAAGGAGGAAAGAACAAACACTTAGGTTTTGCAAACAAGTAATAGGAAAAAAGGTTATTTGCAGTTTACTGTTCTTTCTAGTGTCCCATCTAATTGCTCCTGAAATGGAAAATGTATAGTTTTGTATTTCCAATGAGCAAGTAGCTGCTCTTACACTTCTGTTAGGAAGGTAGAATGTTTTGTTTCAAATAAGCAATGGTAGAAGAATCTTAGCAATGAAAATATATTCCCTATAAAGTTGTTACCTTTCTGTAATGTTTTATTGCCATTAATATTCCTGTTAAAGGAATATTAAGCTAACGGAATATTCCTGCTAAAGGAATATTTACCCAGACTCACTGACAAGTTTTCTGGCTGAACAAAACCCTCATCTTCCTGCTGGGGGGAAAAGGTAGCAAATCTGGGCTAATGAATGCTAATATTTTTCTTAGTTATAGATAGGAGTATATAGCTCCCATGGAAACTACATAGCTCATTTCCCTTCATACTCAGTGTATGTATGTATCTTTATTTTCCACCTCCACCATTTTTCCTTCTAACCCTTTTTTTTTTCTGAAACTTTGACTTTAAATGCAGGCAGGTGATGATTTTCACAAACTGTGTTTTATTTTGGTGTGGGTTGGAATGAGAGAACTGGAAGTTAATGCCACCTTAAGCCCAAAATAAAATGGTAAGCAAACGTGCTGAATGTCAGAATTTCACAGTAGATGCTTCTTGTTCTACTGTAATCAGTTAAAATTAAACATTTCCTGTACTCATTGAAATAGCAGAGCAGTGGCCTTAACTAAGAGCATTATTGGCATGTTGGGTCAGCAAATGTGTCTGGCAGCTTGCTGCAAAATCATGAAGATAACTGAGCTGGGGCTGGAATGTTTTGTGGCTCTTCTGTAGCATCACATCCCGGTTTCCTTCAGAAGTCCTGCAAGCCAAAGGCTTTGGAAGGACTGTGAAACCTCCAAATGTTTCTGTTACTGGAATAAGAAGTTCTGGTTTGCTGTTTTCTTACGTAATCACATAATGCTCCAGGTTCTTCAGTATTGTATTACAGCTTGTTAATGCAGGAACAGCCAAAGAGAGATTTGAGGAATGATACTGAGCCCAGTAAATGTGGCACTTATGGCTGGTCAGAGGGTTTTGGCTTTAGCTGAACTTAAGACAAAGTTAAATCCCCAAAACAGTTCTGGTCAGCCTGAGGCTGTGAGTCCCCCCACTTCTAGCCACTTTTTGGTCAATTAAGGCCAAGTATTTGGCATTTCAAAGTGAATATTTCTGTGTGTCTCAATATAGCCTTACTGTGTCCCAGAGGCTCTGAGCAGGTGCCAGTTTGAAATCCCTGTAGATAGCTGAACTCAGGCAGAGCCTTGCAGCAGAGCAGTACATCTATCTACCCATGCTGAACACGACTGTAGTGGGCTGGCAGGAGTGCCAGTGCAACCTGCATTGCAGTGATGACAGGTTTTCTTTGCTTAACATGCTGTATATTTAATGGTTTCCATTTTATCATGTTACTGCATGAGGACATTGGAGAAGTCTGTTTGTATGGACACCATGTTCAAACACTCCAGGTCACAGTGCTCCCAGAGCATTTATTTCAGGATTTCTTCATGCTTATATTAGTAAATAATTCATAAAGTGGCTCTGGAGATCTTTCTTTGGTCAATATTCTTGCAGAGTGTACACATCACTACATATGCCAGACTCTTAGAGAGAACATTCCTAAAAATACGCAAATACGTGATTAAAAAAATACTGATGTCATGAAGGAGTCATGGGTTTGATTTTAAACCTTTGCAAGTCACTGGTGAGATTCACAAGTCCCAAGCCATAAGAGACAATAGTAGTAATTTGATTCTGGAGTTGTACATAGGCCCCTTGCACTGTTAAGGTAATCTGGGAAGGCATCTGAGTAATATTTCTGTAAACCATGTGTATCTCCCGTGGTTAGTGATGTATGAAGGAGCTTTGTGGCCCAGAATGCCAGTCAGTCTGGCTACCAGCACCTGCCAGCTCTGTCAGCAGGCCTTGTGTTCGTACTTGCCTACTGCTTTGGGTCCCATCCCAGTTCTGACATTTAAACTTTATTTGCTATATTGCAGTGTTTGACACAAGACGTTATGTAGAGCTGAACCAAACCTTTTGTCTCATCTATTCTGGTTTATCATTTAGAAGACATGCAATATCTGCCAGATGCTGCTTCCTAACCAGTGCAGTTTTGCATCACACCAGAGAATTCATCAGCATAAATCTCCATACACGTGTCCTGAATGTGGAGCAATCTGCAGATCTGTCCACTTCCAGACCCATGTCACTAAGAACTGCCTGCATTATACCCGAAGAGTTGGGTTTCGGTCAGTATAATGATTCCTTTTGTTGTCAATTTATGTATAATTGATGGTTTTAAAAGTGATTTTCCATTTTCATAAGCATTATTGGGACAATACCAGCTTCATGGGCTTAAGATTGTCATGCAAACAGTACTATTAGTATTAAAATTTTGGAATAAATACATTAGGATTCTGCTTTGTTTTGGGCATCCACTTTTGTATATGATTAAAGCAGAATACTAGCTAGTGTCACACAGATTCAGGACTTCAAGGTTTATAAAGTCCAGAGAATTCAGATGCATTGTCCTAATTTCAGGTTTTAAAAAAAACTTACTGAATTTTTTCAAAACATTAAATTTAAATTGTTCTCTCTGGTAGAACAGTCATTTTCACTACTTCCAGAATGTATGGTTGAGATGTTGATGGGCATACTGCACCTGTCTGGTTGTTCTTTTTTCTGTGGCAAGTCAAGATTCCTTGGCTTTACATCACTTGGAAATTGCCTTTCTCAAACAGCCTTGTCTTTTGGTTCTCCTTTGTTACTCTTCAGTTTCCCTTTGACTTTTACATTTCCCTGTAATGGCAACTCACTGAGAAAATGGGGAATAGAGGCATTTCATGGAAATGTTTAGTTTTGAAAGACTTGAAAAAATGCTTTCTGTTAGAATTTTCCTTGCACTGAATGGCAGGCAGCACAGCAAGAGATCAGAAGGGCCACCCGTACCCTGAGCTTTGCTTAGCACTCCAAAAACACATCCACTTCACCCTATCTGCCTGGAAAAAGGCCATTCTAAAGTTTTAGAGCAGGTAGCTTCTTCCACCCTTAAGGTGCCCTAGTTCATTTTCCAGGATGGCTGTGCAATCTTCCCCTAAGGGAAGAAAACATTTTTACTGCATCAAGCCTCTGTTTTCAGCTTGAGTCCTTGGCCTGACACAACTCCAAGCTCTTTTCATTTCTTTGGGTTCTTTTCTTTTACCCTCTTCTCTCAAGCAGTAGTCTGTCTCATCCTGCATTTCTTCCATCTGCTTCCTGCACTCCGCTGCTCTTCCTTCTAGTGTATGTCTCTGGGGTTTTTACACAGAAGCACCTCTAGGGACTCCTGGCCTGCCCCAGTTACATCAGCAGAATCCCCTTGACTGGGAATCTAAGTCACTAAACTTTTCAAGATGTCTCATAAACATCTCATGTCACACCGAGTCAGAATATCTTGATTTGGTGAGACTAAACCAAAGTTACTGAGGCAAGCAAAAGCAGTCTCTGGGAATGTTACTTCCTCCTCAGACTCCTCAGCCTCTCCTCAGAACTGCAGTGCTTTTTCCTGAGGAGCAGCATACCCTGTCCTGCCTTTCCAGAGGGCCTCTGTCAAGAAGTTCCCTTTGATTCCAGTGATTTATGCTAGTTGTCTGCACTGAATCGGCTGAAAACTTCAGCATGATGTTTCACTGCATCCTGCCAAGGTGAAAGCAAGAAGCTGTCAGAATAGTCCCCGAGAGGAAGGCTTGGTCTTTAGGAACTTTATAATATACAGTGGTGGATGCTGAGGATCAATGGTTATGTGGCATCACTAGAGAATAACGTTAAGCCGTGGCATGGGGAGGTGGAAATGCCGCCCAGCTCTCCGGAGGGACACCTCAGGAGTAGATGTGTCACTGAGCGCATCATGCTGGGTACGGCTGTGAAGAAGTGCACAGGTGCTCAGCTCTGTGTCAGCACAGAAGATCTTGACAGACCCAGAAAAGACCAGAATGATCTGCTTTAGAGAATGCATTGGTAAGCAGAGACTAGATACGTATAAACTCAATGAGTATTATTAAGAGTATAAATTAAATGCCCAGAAAAAGAAATGATGACACTTCATAAAACAAGGGTAATAAATTTTAAAAATAAAATGGGATCTTTGAATGTAGATTTGTATTTCCTGCTTTATTGCTATCATCAGGGCACTAAAACTATTGAAAAATATAAATTGACATTTATATGACAACAATCATACTGTCATGATAGATGCTAAAATTAAAATTCTGAAAGGGTGGAGGCCTTCTACATTTGAAGACTTTGTAAAAGTCTTACTGCAAAATACTGATCAATAAGAAATTGTCTCATTTGACAGGTAATTGCTGATAGCAGTATGTTCTTGGACTGATTTGGGAGCACTTGGTAGTGGAGAAGTAGGGCAATTAAAGAAAAAAATAATATAAAAGAAAAAATATAAAATTAAATTTTATACACCGTTGTGTATAAAAATTCTTATGTTCTAATATTAATTCAATTTTTTAATTGTTTCATTTTAGAATAGATGCAGAAAGGTCACAAATTTTCGACACAGCAGAAGTATGTTTTTGAAAAATATTTTCTGAATTCCAGTATGATATATTGATCTGATAGTAGGGATTTGGTGTAGTTTTCCTGAGTTTCAATCCAAGTGCTGATTTGATTACACGTATAGAAAATCATTACCAGTATATCTTCATTAAATCTAAGCAAGGGAAATGGTGAAAATACTTTCCTTACTGGTTTTTCCATTTGGTGGTAGTTTCTAAATTGCTGTGGTGTACTTTAAACAATACCCTGCATGTGATAAAAATGCGTTCTGGAAAATCTCTTTCCAAATTTGCAGAAGATTTAAGTATTTTTTCTGCAATCAATAGAGTATTTGTCTGTTGACCCTTCTATCCATTTTATTGTAATAGCATGAAAACCTATTCTGATCTTATTAGATTTTCAAATGAAAATTTCCCCTTACTTTGTGATGCACAAATCATATGGGGTTTGTTTAAGCTGACAGAATAATGTAGTTTCATCCAGTTGTTATCCGTGTGTTTCTCTCTTCCCTTTGCTTGAAAATCCATGTTGATTATGTCCAGCACTGCTCGGGGCACGGCTGCACTGACTCTCCTCCACTCTCTCCACAGCTGCGTGCACTGCAACGTTGTGTACTCTGACGTGGCGGCACTCAAGTCTCATATTCAAGGTTGTCACTGTGAAGTCTTTTACAAGTGTCCTATCTGTCCCATGGCATTTAAGTCTGCTCCCAGCACACACTCCCATGCCTACACACAACACCCGGGTATCAAGATAGGCGAACCAAAGTAAGCAAAATTCATCTTCTACTGCACTTGCCTGCATTTGAATGACCCGTGAAATTGCATTCTGTTCTGTGCTTGCAGTTGTAAGTCACCTCTGACAGCCACCAGTTTGTCAGCCTGCTGGTAACGTGGGATTTGTGTAGTGCATTCATGACTTTGCACCTGGCAGTTTATTGGGCAGAGGTGAAATTTCTCTGAATGCACTAGCAGGTCTTTAAGCACTGCATGCTACAAGAAAATAATTGCAGATGTAATTACATAAATTATTTGGACAGGTAGCCAAAGTATTGCTCGTTCTGATGTTTTAATCTGCTTAGCTCATCTGCTTTTTGGTGTGATTTAAAATAATGTGATTCCAAAAAGAGCTGCTACGATTCATCAGTGCTTATGTGGTGCTTTTCACATTTTGGTTGAAAAGTTGAGAAAAAGCTATTTTATCGGTTTATATAAACTTTTTTCAATAGGTAATCTCTTTCTGGCTTAAAGCAGAAGTGGTTTTGTTCTGTAGCTAGGAAAGTTGGCCATAAAGGTGGTAGTTTGCTGAAGGTGGTGACACAGGGCACAGGTAGGACTTCGGCTCAGGGTCCTTTTTTGAAGCTGTTGGACACTGGAGGGCTCTGCTGAAGGCCACAGGTGCTGCTGTGTGTGTGCAAACTCCTCCCACCCTTCATTTCCATCCGCCTCTTCCTCAGTGCTACGGGTGTGCTGTTCTGAGCAAACAGTCAGGGACTGAGCTCCAGGTTTCCTCTGGGGCCTGCACAGAGCACCAGGATGGTAACAACTTGCAGGCTCAAGAACACAGAAGGGTGTCATGTGATGTAATAACCAGCATTTCTAAGAGTTCAGTTTCTCACTGTTTCTTCTAACACATGAACAGGATGTTTTTTCTTTGTTTACACCTCCATCAAAGCAAAATGGCAACAAACTCGGCATGTCTGATACCACACGAAGGCATTTCTGCCTAGTGGGAAATGTTTCAATTCAGGATGGTATCATCAGTCAGAGGCTGTGAGATACCAGCATTTAAAACTTTTTTCAGGTTCCCATAGTTCTCATTAGAGAAATCAAAAAGATTAAGATCACTGTTTGTGTAAGATGCTACACATACGAAAAGTGAACTCTGCTTGGATCTGCCAAATTGTTTCTGATCAGGTTCATGAATTAAGTATTTTGCATTAGTTTTCTTTCTGTATTGATGCACTTATAATTGTATTCCTTTATGAATTTACTTGGATTATAAAAAAATGAAATGAAATTTTATTATGTACTAATGTAGTAAGTCACAGAATCCATAGCTGAGCACTCCTCTTAAGAAGTGGTGTTTCCTTTAAATTTGCCAGTTTTAATCACAATACTGCCTTAAATGCATGCAGAGTGACTGGTAGGATTTTTCCAGCCCGTGCAGCATTCAGAGTTCTTGGCTTGCCTAGTTCAGAGCAGAGCTGACAGGTTGTATTTCAGGCAATACATTCACATTTGGGTTATCTGTGCTGCATCGTGGAGCACCCAGGCTGCGTGACGGGCATTGCAAGCCCATTGCAAGCCTGCCAGCCTCACTGCTGACCCCAGGGGTGTGGCACAGTCCAAGGACACTGGCCGTGGCTGCAGCAGTGCCAGGACCCTTGGCCCCATGGCTTCTGAGGGTCTCTGTAGTAGGTTACACTCCTCTGTTTACAAGAATTGGGCTCCTGGGAAATCTGGCTGCCTGCCTCTGGCATTTACTTGGAACTGTGTGATTTACAATTACATTACAAATAGTTGCTGCAGAACAGATGCACTAAACTATTTGGTGTATGAAAAATTACTTTTATATGCAGGGATTCTCAGTGGGATGAAATGAGATTATTTTAATATAGGGAAATGAATGGCTGTCTTGTCTTTCAACTCTGGGAAGCTCTCTCCTGGAACATACTCTAAACTTTGGTTTCCCAGAAAACCACAGAGGTGGTCTTCTTTTTTTCAGTAAACAGTGTCTAGGAATGGCACCAAGATATTTTTCATGGCTGATCTCTTTTTGAATATGGGAGAAATTCTTGTTTATCAAGCCAAATTATGAATATTTATGGTACTACTGGTAAAAAGTATATTATCCCACAAATTCCTTTTTTAGAGGAAAAAAAATGGGAAAGAGGAATACTATCTTCTGGTGCAAAAGCTTTCCAAATACTAAATATCTTTTATGTGACTGAAAGCATTTTCCTGTGAGATAACACCTGTATTTATTCCAAGATAATATATGAATTTGTTAAACAGATTTTTGAGAAGTGAAAAGGCCTGCTTGAGAAGTGAAATGCACCTGCTTTGGTGTGTACCATGGGGCAGCAGCAGTGCTGAGTAACCATCCTGGCAGTGGGGTGGGATGGGATGGAATTGGATGGGATGGGATGAACTGCGTGACTTATTCCAGCATCCCTGTAAATGACATCCTGTGGAAGCACAACTGTCTTTAAACTTTGAACAGCACTTTAGGCCAGTTGCATGTTAAACACTGACTACTTCAATTAAGTTTTTAAAAAAACCCAAACCAGCATACATGGTTGCATGTATGTTGTTAAGGATTGAAAATCATGTTTTTGCTGTGTCTGAAGGAAATACTCCAGGTGTGTATAGTCATAACTCATACTGTGAGGTGTGTTGGTATGAATTTAACTGACTACAGTCTTTGCCCAGAGACTTGTCTGAAATTTAGATCTTCACTAGATAGTTCTGCTTTTGTGAAGGCAAAGTACTTCAGCTGCCATGGAAAATACAGAGATTCAGCTCGTGGTATTTTTAGAGAGTTACAGTTTTTATATACAATAAGCTCAGAAAGATGTTGGTTTTTTGGGTTTTTTTTTGTAGCAGATTCACTGCAGATCTGCAGTATAGGGTTCACCACAGAAAGCAGGACAATAATACATTCATCATCAGAGGATGCTGTGTAACTAATACATTTATCTTAGCATATGTGAGAAACTGGGACCATCTGATACCACAAAAAGTCTTGCCCAGTTAATATGAAGAAGTATTGTTTTTCATTTGGAATTACAGGACAGCTTGGATATGGAAGCAATGCCCATGTTCTTGTCATCTCAAAACACAGTGCAGAGTGATCCCTAGAGCTCTGGAACAATGCACTATCAGTGGTAATTACTTAGAGGGACATAGAAAGGACTGGGAACATTTATGTACCTAATGAGAAGATTTAGTGCTTTAGCAGGCGGGGGGGTTGAGGGTGGTTTTATTTAGTGGAAGTTACTCTTAGAGATGGGAAGCGCCTGTTGCTGTACTGAGCACCTGTGGTTGGGTTTCTTTTATTTTAGCTAAACTTTCTCTGCAGCACTACAGATTAGATGCCTTAGATATCTCTCTCATCTGATGATCTGGGGCTAGAAAACTGCTATAAGAACAGGAGGCTGGGGGACATAAGTTCAAAAGTCACATGTGCTCCGAGACAGGAAGCGTTTGGTCTCTACATTTCTATGACACATTCATAAAGGCTTGGAATGGCAGATCAGGGAAATCCCGTCCTGAGCTGTTGGAGCTTCGGGGCATTGACAGAGTCTAGGTTTGGCATTCAGGAGCATCAAAGCCATGAATATTGCCAAAAATCTATTTATCTAATTATATTACTAACTACGATTGAATGAATCACTCCCTTAAAACATACTGTATTTGTAACCTGGAGCAGGGATATTATCCTTTAGCTACAATGTGTAGCTAACAACAACTGAAGGTGTTAAACTGTCAGAGTATCCTGAGCAGATGTTGTTGTTGTATATGTAACTGGCACATGCTGTTATGTTCTGGCTTCTTGTTTGCACTTTAAAAATTATTTTTTTCTATTTTTCTGTTTCTTCTACTGCTCCCATATTTTGAAATTGGAGGATGTTTTGAATTAGTTTAACTTTTTTCAGGCAGGGTGAAACGATTGCTTAAACATGTCAGATCTTATCTGTGATGAGAAAAAAAGTTAACGTCATGATTTTTGCAAATAGATCATCAACATGACTGACATTGTTTATTGTACTTCTGTTTTTAGAATAATATATAAATGCTCTATGTGTGACACTGTGTTTACTCTACAACCTTTGCTCTATCGCCACTTTGATCAGCACATTGAAAACCAGAAGGTGTCTGTTTTCAAGTGTCCAGACTGTTCTCTTCTGTATGCACAGAAACAGCTTATGATGGATCATATCAAGGTGTGTAGGCATCTTCTCTTGTTTCCTTCATGATACCATTTGTCATGCAATATATGCTGTGAGAACATACTGCGAAAAGGCACAGAATAACAAGAAGACTGCTGAGAGAGATGTTAATAATTCTGAGGGGGTAATCTGTGAATATTGTTCTCAAATGTTAAAATGTTATATTTTATCTGGTCTTCAGCATATCTGTGATGATTCAGTTGGTTTTTCTGTAAGAATGTTGGTTTTGGTATACTGGGAATATCTCAGCAAGTCCAATTGTAACAAATACTGAGTTTTATTTACAGTATTCTAAGTATTACTTCAATTGTTAGGAGCTGAGAATGCTGACTGTATCACAAAATCAAGCCTTTGGTGTTACCTCATGTCATACAGACCGAAGCTGAGGTTTTTATGCCTTGTTAACCCCTGGTGCCTGAACACAGCCCTAAGGTCCAGAATGGCACTGTGGAGCTCTCTGCACTTCTCTGCAGTGACACAATTTCTGAGTACTATTTCTCTACAGTGGAAAAGCAGACATCTTTTCTGGCTGCTAAAACCATCATTTTGCATTTTAGGCCCAACTATGGCGATTGTAACTACAGAATTCTCCAAAGTTGTATTGGAACTAAGATCACAAGTCTTGAAAAAAACAGGTGGCCTTAAATCCAGTCTTCAATTTGAGGAGGAAATGAGGGAAGGGCTGAGCCAAGATGTTCAGAAATACAAGGACTAGATGTTTTCTTTGTTTCTGAACTAGTACCACATGCTCCTCTCATGCAGCAATGCACAACTCTGTTTTCTGTTTCCTTTGATCTAATCAGATGGTTGGGTTTTTTTTTTTTCACTAAACAGGCTAATTCTGTGTATTGCAGTGTATGTCTTGTTTCTGTATTTAGTTTTTCCTGACTCGGCTATTACTGGAAAAGTATTGTTATATCTGTACATAAGTACTTCTGTAAGACCTGAAGACAACACTTTCAGGAGCTTGATCTGACTGCAGTTAGGGCCAGAAGCGATCTTTACAGAAATCAGGGTGCTCAACATCTCACATTTTAAAGACATGCTCAGTTACTTGGGCACTACTTAACTTCTTTGGCTTCAGTGTTCCATGCCAGTATTTGAACTTTCAACCAGTGGGGTTTTAGCATGATTCACTATAAATATTTCAGGTATTTTTGAGACTAAAATTAGAGGATTAGAGAATACATGTGCAGTAGCAGTATTACTGGTTTTGCATTTTGGATGTGCATGTAGCAGTAGGGACTGGAGCAAAGCAGTGTAAGTTGGAATTCAGTTAAGGAGGACTGAAAAAAACAGTAACAGGTTGTAGATAAAAGCAGAAAAGGATTCAGGAAGAATCCGAGAGCCAGACAGAGGCAGAGCTCAGCTGCACAGAAAGTAATGGTTTGGTATGGCTAGACATAAACCATCAAGGCAGAGACAGACCTGGGTGAAAGTAGGACAGAAAGGGACAGCTCAGGAGGAGATTATTTAAAGCTACAGAAAATAACCCAGAGTAATTCCTGCAGATGCCAGTATTTCTTGATGGCAAAATATATATCTTATTTTCCTATAACGACTTGCTACAAGAAAATTTCCAGCAGCCAGTGAGAGCAGATGGTGAAGGACTGGCCTAACCTGGCCTGGCCTGGCGGTGTAATGCTCCCTGTTTGGCCAGCACTGGGACTCCATACTATGCTTTAATGCTCTTGGTGTAGTTTCAAATAAGAAATGAAATTTCAGGTATTGTATTTAAAAGACATTTGGAAAGTTGAGCACTAACATTTTACATGCTGACAGGTTAGGCTGCAATGGAATCTCCAGGTCAGCTTCGACTGCCTGAGAGTACAGGAGCCTCATTTCTTGCTCGCCTGTGCAGTGGGATACTAAAGCCAGCCTCCTCCTTTACTACACACCTGCATTTTGCTCTTAGTTGTTGGTCCTGTGCATTTTGCTTTTTATTAACAGTTTAGGGGGGTTAATTACTGGCTTTTCTGCTATTTAGAAGCTGTTAAATCAAAGAACATGTTCTACTGATGAGGTTGATATGTGCTCCAGAGCCAGTGGGTAGTCCCAAGAGCCAAAGTATTTACAAAAGAACTTGTTGCTGGAGTACCACATTGATACTCTTATATTCCCAGAATCAAGAATGGATTGAATGGGTTTCACCTGGAGGAAAAACAATTCTGTTTGGGCTGGTTAAACATACCATCCAAGAGGCTTATAGTAAGGATCAGTAGGTGAGAGGATCAGAACACTGTCCTGGTGAAGGACAAGCCTTTCAGACATGAGACCTCAGCTGTGGGTCCCTGTTCAGCAGTGGATTAGCTCTGGGTTGCAGTCATCCCTGCTGGCCCACAGCCCTCCTCATTCTTGCTGTGTCCACGTCCACACGTGGAACTCGGACACACAGCTGAAGCCCCCCAGCCCTTCCTGAACAAGTCACTTCGTTGGAAGGCTCAGGTGTCACAACAGCACACTACATTGGTTTGGAAATGGGGAAAGGAGGAGTTCTTCCCTTCTTACTAACCATTGACTTAAAGTGCAGACATAAGTCCCTGAGGAAAACTTGCCACCCAGGAGCTTCAGGGGCTGGAGAGCAGCTGGCCAGGCCCCTCTGATCTGCTGTGGGGCCCTGTCAGCCCTGCAAGGTAGCCCTAAACGAGCATGCTCATAACCTGACTGGAGAGTAAGGCAGGGCTTAACCTCAGCCTCAACATAAAAAGTTAATATATCCTAAATTACATAGCTGTGTGATGTTTCCAGAGTTGCCTTATCTTATTTACCAATTTGCCAAGTTAACCATTTGGTCAGTAAAAAAGCCTTTCCTTCTTGGAAAACTCCAATCACATGGTATGCAATGAGGATGCTCAACTAACATGTCAGGTAAGTAAAGTGAGAAATTAAACTTAACATAAAGTACTTCTTGAGCCCTTTTTTCCTTCCTGTTAAACCACAACTTAGACTTAACTTCCAAAGTAAGTCTCTTATTTTTTTGTGAAAATACCTACATACTGTGTCTGTTATTGTTAGGTCGTGCTAGGTCTTGCTTTTACTTTTTCTTCACTGTTTCTTTAGGAATGTGATCTGATGATAATAGTATGCCAAAGAAGTAACTGAAGGCTTTTGGTTGAGTCCAACTGTGTATGTCTAGGTCAGTTTTGTACCTTTTTTTCTCTCTCTTTTATTATAGTCTATGCATGGAACCTTGAAAAGTGTTGAGGGGCCACCAAACCTGGGGATAAATCTGCCTCTCGGTACTAAACCCACAACTCAAAACTCAGCCAGTCACAACAAGGACGACACAAAATCTGTCAACGGAACAGAAAAGTTGGAGAAGAAATCGCCTTCTCCCATAAAGAAAGCAGAACCTAAAAAAGTCTCTAGTCCTGGCTGGACCTGCTGGGAGTGTGACAGGCTCTTCACTCAGAGAGACGTTTACATCACCCACATGAGGAAAGAACATGGAAAGGTAAAGGAATATTTTCAATTAAAAAAAGGTGAATTAAACCTGAAAGGTGAAGTATTTGTTTCTAAATTCCATTTGTGTTTTTGCAAATAAGTCCATTAAGTCCCAGCATTATTATTCACTGTTCTTATATCTATTTCATCTTTTTTGCTTTGGTTGCTTAGTTTTTTTCAGTTTCTACATCATTCTGCTGAGAAAATCAGTTGTAGGCTTGTTCATTCAGTACTGATTTTTTTTTTCAAGATGGAAAGAGTGAGAGATATTGCTGTGTTTCATCCAAGCCATCTAATCTGTTCCAGGTTCTTATTTCTTCCTTATGCCTTCTTGGTTCCCTCTCTTTACAGTGGTGTGGTGAACGTGGCAGTGCTGGGGTAATGGTTGGACCCAGTCTTAAAGATCTTTTCCAGCTTAAACAAATTGATTCTATTCTGTTCTGAAGCTCAGTGCCTGTTAACCTCATGGAGTGAAGACTCGGTCATGTTCTGCTGGTGCACTGAGTGCCAACTGGTGTTTCATTTAAAGGCAGACACAATCCACATTTGAGCTGTTGCTCTAATCTTACACTTGAAAGTTCAGCTGAGTTAACAAGTTGAATTTTGTATTTAAAGCAGCTGAATTTCAGATATCTTACTTAAAATGGATAGAAAGTGAAATATGGGAATGTTGCATCCTCATGTCAGCAGAGAGACTGATGTTCTTCGTTTGTTCAATAGCATTTCCAGTTAAATGAAATTAAAAAGACTGGCAGGCAGGGAGGCAACAGTGACCCTGCTTAGCTGTGGCACGCTCCAGCCCCTTGCTGACATGTGGCAGCCACCTGCCAAGCCAGTCTTCACCTTTGCTGGTGTGCTGGTGGCAGTGCTCTGACTCTTTCCTCAGCTGGGAGCCAGGGAGCTAAACTGATGCGCTCTGCTGCACTGCAGCAAAAGAGCAGGACTGGGAGGGATAATAGGCTGATTTTGTCTAAGTGGAGGAGAACCACCCTGTGTGAAAATCCATAGTTTTCAGGATGCTAGTGTGCTGTAATAAATGATTGCACATTTCCAGAGGTTTCTATTACAGTTTTTATCTCTGAAGCTGTTCTGCAAATTATTTTATTCTGCTTATAAATGTTTTATGGAAAAGCTGAAAATGCTGGACTACTCAGTGTCATCTTCAATTTTCTTAGGACAATTTCAAGCAAATAGCACCCCAGCATCATTGCCTCCAGTAACTCCCACCTCATTCCGTCAGCTTCCTGCTGCCCAAATATTAACTCAGCAGAGCTTTTACTGGCAATCAGAAATGCATTTAAGACTGAATGCATTGTACATTTATGCAATTCTTAAAAACAAAGCAGCACAACCTCCCACTGAAACTGTCACTTCAGAGTGAACTAGAGAGTGATATTCAGTCTGATTCCATCCACAGCAGAGTAGCCAAAGGCATGTAAAAGAGTGTTAGTAACATATCAATAATGGTTTCTAAATATTAGCTTTAAATCTGTGTCGCTCTCTCTAATGTTTATGTGCAATGTTACCTCAAGAACAGCCCTTATTATGAAATATTACATAGTTGTTGCACTCAAATCCTGGCCTGAAGGCCTCTTCCATTGCTTCCGTTCAGGTACTGGTTTTTATCCCCATTCAAGCAGTTCCTTGAATAACACAGGAGGCACATAGGTACTAAAATGAACAGAAATACAACTCCATGTCTTTAAGAAATGGGGTATATGGACCAGGTGCTACATTCCTTCCCAACCTGTCAAAATTTTTAGTAATTGTTAGCTGACAAAGACTATGTTGGAAAACTAAACTTTTACCATAGAGAGAATAGAAATGAGCATAAGATAACTAAGTATGTGTTATGGATCTAATAAATAGAGGAACTAATTTACAGTCTGATTTTCTTAAGAATGATAGGTGTGGGTTAAATGCTCTAAAATGATCCTTTCAGAATGATTGTTTAAAACTGTAATTAAGCAATTCATGTGCTATTCACAAAATCCATTGTCATGCAAGGTATATGAAAATACTAGTTTCAAACTTCTAATTTCTGCTTTTGCAGGACCAGAGTGAAAGAGCTGTAACCCCTAGCTGATCCCAGGCTGGATTATGCAGAGGTATTCATAGGAGAGGTATTGCCATGTATATCCTCTTTGGACAGATTCTTAAGGTTCCAGCCCTTATTGGGAACTGTCTACACAGACAGATTCACATTTTCTGATCCTCTCCTGAGGATTCTGGATGAAGGGAGCCAGCTGTAGGGTAGGAAATTTTGTAGCCACCTTGGTGTGACTGTCTGCCTGATCTTAAAAGTGCTGCAAGGAAAAAAAAAGTTACCAGCCCAGACAAGGGAGGATTCCAACAAGCCTGTACAACTCCTGTCTGAAACTGGATTATGTGTGTCTGCCTTCCACCAGGCAGGCATATGCTGAGCTCCTTGGACTTGTGTGCAGGTGTGTTTCTGTGAAAGGGCAGATGTTTTCTAAGTAGGAATTATCCACTCCAACTTGCTCATTGATCATCCTCTTCCTGTCAAGACAAGATGCTGTACAACAGATCATGGTGCACTTAATTACAGAACTAATTTTTCAGTTCTTTTTGGTTTGGCTGCCATTGCAGAAACAAATGTATCCAAAATCCTGTTTGGGTCTCTATCTCGAGTCTCCCCAAGGAATTCAGAACAAGTGTGGGGTCACAGCTGGCTACCCCACATAGTGCCCCCAGGTCCTGCTGAGGATCATCCTCCTTCTGCTTTTCTGACCACGAGCTTGATGCCTCTGCTCACTGCCACACAGCTACGATGTGTGACTGCTCCTGCCCTTCTCAGTTTCTTCCTTTACTTCTTCCTTCCACTTGACCAGCTGCACCATCAATCGCACAGAATTCCCCAAACAGATGGTCATCAAGTTGGCATCAGATCAAACCACTCATTTTGTCATGACTTTCCTGAACCCTGTCAGTGTCTGTGAGGTTCAAGTTTGGTCCTTCTTCTGTGCTCTTCACTGTTCCCTGTATGTGACTGAGAAGCTTCTAGTCAGCAGCTGAGGACATGGTTTGGTGATGAGAAGGGAAAGCAACCCCCTCATTCTGCTGCCTTCATTGATCCAGAAACAGTCTTCTGATCTTCCCTGTTTCTTTGGTGGAAGAAATTCTCTTCACCCACCATCTGTGACACCAGTTTACAACTGGGGACAGGTGTGTGTGTGTGTGTGTAGCTCATGGGGGCCACACTGCTTTGAAAGAAGTCCAGCTCTGACTTGTAGAGTGTTGTTAAAGGGAGGAGGAGGGGGGGGTGTACATGAAGTACAGTACCAAAAACGGGTAAGTGATGTTTCTTCCCTATTTATCAAAAGGTTCAACACATGCACCACTTTAACTGAGCTTTTTAAATGAAAGTCTTTCTCTTCTGTTTTTTTAAAGCAAATGAAGAAACATCCTTGTCGGCAATGTGACAAATCTTTCAGTTCGTCCCATAGTTTATGTCGGCACAATCGTATCAAGCACAAAGGCATTAGGAAGGTTTATACATGCTCGTAAGTTCTGTTTTTATTTATTTAGAAATGGAATACAAAAAACATTGTTAGTTGAACGTCTTAACTGTGTAAGAGCTAGTGTCCCATTCATTCAGATGCTCAGGACAGGCCAAATCAATTACCTGTCCTGCCTGCAGAAACATGTCAGGCTTCTGAAAGTGTAGTGTGCAAAGTCTACAATCTGAAACTTGGCTGAGCTGAGCGCTTGCAGTTCCACTTTGGGGAACCTGGTTTTCAGGAGTCTCTCAAATACACAACTGCTCTTCCAGTCTACAAAAGGCACTTGTTAAGCATCACACTTGAATTTTTGTTTGTGTGTGTGTCTGCAGGCACTGCCCAGATTCAAGACGTACTTTTACCAAGAGGTTGATGTTGGAAAAACATATTCAGTTGATGCATGGTATTAAAGACCCTGATGTAAAAGAAATGACTGAATCTACCAATATGGAAGAAAGGGAAGTAAAAGAAGACACTAAGGTAATCACTGAGAAGACTCATTCAATCACTAAGAATGATATTTTTTTTTTTGTGGGTATATGCTCAGGATCTTTAAATAAATACAGGTACTTCATTCCATAAATGTCTCATCTTCTGTGAAGTAGAGCCCCAAAAGGATTGTTTAACAGAGTTGTTCTAGAATCTGCCAAGGGGAAGGTTCTGACATTTGCAAGTCACCAATAGTTATGAAAAAACCTGTGTATTTATGCTTACATGATGCACCATTTCTGTCTTTTTGGTAGGTTCCTAGTCCAAAGCGTAAATTGGAAGAACCTGTAATGGAGTTCAGACCTCCACGAGGTGCAATCACTCAGCCATTAAAGAAGCTGAAGATAAATGTTTTTAAAGTTCACAAGTGTGCAGTTTGTGGCTTTACAACAGAAAATCTTCTCCAGTTTCATGAACATATTCCTCAGCATAAATCTGATGGCTCTTCATACCAGTGCAGGGAATGTGGACTCTGCTACACATCTCACGTGTCCCTTTCCAGACACCTCTTCATTGTACATAAGCTGAAGGAGCCTCAGCCAGTATCCAAACAGAATGGGTCTGGGGAGGATAATCAGCAAGAAAACAAACCCAATCATGACGATGACTCGTCCGACAGTGCAGCATCGGACAGAAGATGCAAAGTGTGCGCAAAGACTTTTGAAACTGAAGCGGCCTTAAACACTCACATGAGAACACATGGCATGGCCTTTATCAAGTCCAAAAGAATGAGCTCAGCTGACAAGTGATCAGATTGTTTGGGATGCAGAAATCTCACTCCACATTGGAATACTAATGACATTTTTGCTACAGGAAGTTCAAGGTATAATAGTGTTAACAGTACTGTTCAGGCTGTTGCAATATATTCTGCATAACAGTGTCCCCTTCACCTCATTGTCTATACCCTCAGAACTATTGAAGCAGTATTTGAGTTGAAAAGAGTTTGTACATATTTAAACTAATAATTTTTATACTCTTTTGTTATGTGTTTGTATCAGTATCTAGTGGGTTTTCTTCTGTTTTTCTGTTTCTGTTCTTTTGTAGTAAGTTTCTTTAAAACAGAGTTCTGAATGCTGGGGCAGTTCCTTAGGTTCTCTTAAACTATTTGGTTTTTGAATGCTTCTGAAAGAAAGTGTAGCTAATGGAAGTGCATCAGGAGGAGGTGCTAGGAGGGGAGATGAGAGAGGAAGCAAGCTAAGGGGAGACTTTAAATTCTAAAGAACTTGGGTTTGCAAACGTCTGAGAAAGCTTTTAAACTTTTTCTTACAAAATATATTATAAAAAAACCCAAAAGTACCCACTGCATATGTAAAATGAAGTGCTGGTTTTTAGGTGGCACCGGAACAGGTGCAGACCTCCTGGAGTGGTAAAGTACTTTTGAAGAGTATAAATGCACAACTCTGAGTATCATTAAGTGATTTTTTTAGGTCATCAGGTGCTTGTGATCAAAGCTCAAATTGTTACAAAAGGGCTGGGCTGCTCTGGATTTAAGAAATAAGATGTAATTAGAGGAATAGGTTTATAATGATGATGTTTTTTGTCATGTAATTTATTAAACATATAGAAGTGAGTGCACAGCATTATGTATTTTCCTTGCTGGTTATTGAAAGGAAATAGTTGTCTCTTGCTACAGGGGTTGGGATTTGCCAGCTCCACATGATCATGCCAACCATTCTGGTGCTCAGTGTCACACACAGCCACAACTTGCGAAGGAGCCAGCCCCAGCCAGGAGTGGGGCTGGGGCTTGCAGCTTTAGCACAGGCCCTGCAGAGCTTGGCCAGACATTGCAAACTCCTGTCCAGCACCACTAGTTTTGCTTGCACAAGTACAAAAAGGTACCGTACTGTCCCTTTCAGACAGAGTTCTCTGTGAGAGTATATTTTTAGTTTGTTTTTGCATTTTATACCTTGTATGTAACCCTACAGAAAATTTTTTGTACTTTTTTTTAAAACAAGTTGTGTATATATAGATAGCTGCATGATAAACAGTAGTAATTGTTGGGTTCCTTACAAGTCTTGCTGCTGTCAGATGTTACTATATACTATGTCCATTACGACTGTATTAAACACATTTCATATGTAAATAAATGTGGAGCATTTTGCCCCCAAAGACTTCTGAGATTCTGTTATTTATCATTAAATTTTAATAGTTTTAAAATTTGAAGTGTTCAAAAAAATATGCATCCTCTCAGCCACCTCTGTAAAACTTAATCGCTCTGACAACTGTGTATCAGATACATTAGTTCTTCTCTCTTCATCCTCATTCCTAATTTGGCTCCTGGGTAGATGCTTGTTAGTCCATTTATATTACTGGCATATCAAGTGCTTGTGAGGTACTTCATCCTACAGCGCACAGCGGGGCACAGAACCTCAGTGTGTGCTGGCCACTGCCACCACTGCCCTTCCCATTTAGTGGATACCTCTGAACACTTGTTTGTTGATGTGCACTGTCAACTGTACAACAAATGAGTTATCACTATGCAGAATGGTGTTTTGTATACAGTGAACAGATAATAAAAGTTCAATTTTCACAACCATTACTAATACTTTTCTTTATTTTCCCTTGTCACTGTCTTACACCTGCAAGTAACCTGATGATGCAAATGGCATGATGGTGCCAGGGTATCACGCTGCCACTCGTGTCCCCAGAGGAGCTCCTGCACAGCCAGGGAGTGGAGCCCAGCTGCTTGGCAGTGGGCTCTCCTCAGGTCTAACTGGCAGATCAGTTTAACTCCCCTGCCAGTAGTCTCTTGAAAGGTTTAAGGGATAGAGGGTCTTGAACAGTCCCATAAGCTCCAGCCACATTTCTGTGTCAGAGCTGACATACCTCCTTAACAGAAAGACAATGTCCTGAAAAGCAGGAGGGGAACAGAAGGTTTTAAAGCAACGTGAGATACAGTGAAAAGGCACAAATATCAGCAGGAATGCCTAAAGGAATTATTTCCTCTTGTAAACTATAGAAAAATGTTTAAACTTACTTTTCTCCAAGATCTGGCATTTGAGTTGTTTGCTTTTAATTAACACTGACACTAAGAGTCAGTGATGACATAAATACTCCTCTTTTTACCCCTTTCCTGTGAGGATTGAACACTAATGGATTAAGTCTCATAAAACCTCTCTGAGAGTTAGGAAAGAGTTCATATAGATTCCACCATTTTGCAGCCACTCTTGTGGTTGGAAACAAAGGTGCTTAACAGTGCAACCTCAAATTATAACAGAAACTAAGACTGTATATCTCCTCCTGTCGTATGCCTTCCCATTCCATCCCTTCTGCTCTTCAGGGAGGCAGGGAGCACACTGAGACCTCTGCCCGAATATCCAGCTGCACACAAACTGCCCAACGAGGACTGCACCAAGGCTCAGGTCCACCTGCCAACACAGCCTCAATAAAACTCTTTTTTCACCTGCTAATACTGGTTAACACCTCACCTCAGGGCATGTGGGCAGTGCCTGGCTGCCAGTCACCTGGCTTGGGCTGTGTGGATGTGGGGTCCTTGAAAAATAGCACCAAAATAAGACACTTAGTCTGTAGTAAATAGCCCAGTGAGGCAGCATGGAGCTGGCCCTCCTCGCTGTGCCCGGGGCCGTACCAAGGTGCTCCCCAAAATGTGCAATCTGCCACAATTAAGATGCCCTTGAGAAAGGCTGTGAGACTGGACAGAAGGAACAATAAGAGGAAGTGGACACTGTCAGCCAGAGCCACCTCACTGTGCAATGAACCTCACAGGAAACAAAATGCTCTGCCACAAGACCAGTGGGCTCAGGGGAGAAGCAAGTGCAATTCCAGACCCTTCCTGGAACAAGACCCAAGGCAACAGCCTGAAGCTGTGTCAGGAAAAGGTTTAGGCTGGATATTGGAGAAAGGTTCTTGACGCAGAGGGTGGTTGGGCACTGGAACAGGCTCCCTCAAGATGTGGTCACAGCACCAAGCCTGACAGTTCACAGTGTTGGGATACTCTGGGGCACATGGTGTGACTCTTAGGGATGGTGTTAAGCAGAGCCAGGAGGTGGACTTGATGATCCTTGTGAGCCCCTTCCAAGTCAGCAGATCTGTGATTGTGTCTTGTGTGCTCTCCCATGCAGGGTGTGTTCTCAGCCTGCCACCCACTGCCTCACTCTAGCACGCCCCAGTCCTCCGTGCCCCACCATACAGGTCAGGGCTATGCTGTACCTCTAAGCTCAGCCAGAAATAGGTCTAATTAAATCAATGCATTTGTGTTGCCCAGTGCATGATGCCTTTAATGACTACCACGTGCATCTGCCTCACTCGTTCCTGGGGTGCCTGGGCACGACACAGGTGTGCTGTGCCCACCCTGCACAGTGCCCCCAGATACCTCCCTCGGGAGCTGTTGAGCCTTGACCTGCTTGCCTGTAGCGACAGCTGGAGCTAAATCTGGCTGGCCACAGTTACTGTACTTCTCTACCCTTGTCTGGTGTTTGTATTTCTGGAGGGCATTTACAAATGCAGAACTTGACCTGCCAAAGGCCCAAACGTTCTCAGTTCTTAACCTCTGTCTACCTGTGGGGAATTCAGTTTGGCAAGCCTATTTACTTTTAAAAGGATTTTTATAAAACTCCGACCTTTTCATTCTGTTAATATTGCCTTTCTCAGTACACTTAGTACACACACAGCTGCCAGGCCAATAATGGCACGCAGAAAAACCTATTTTAGTTTAAAACCTTTCTCAAATATTAGGGCAGTTCAGTAGTCAATTCTTTGTATTTGAATTTCAGATTATTACTCAAATGTTACCTGCCCAGGCTTCATGAAGGGTGACCAGGAACAGTGGGGAATGGATTGACAAGAGAAATGAGTATAGAACTGATCAACCATGGAAAGCACAAGCGTTCCTGACCTACATCCCCAGGCTCTGTGTACAAAGCAGATTCTGCAGCCAGAAGTGGATGCAGATGCAGGAGCACAAAAGGAGCCACTTCTCCTCTCATCCCTGGACACTTCCTCACTTTGAAAAAAAAAAAAAATTGAATTTGCTCCTTAACAGTGACCGTACAAAACCTGGTTTTGATGTTATTTCTTTCATAGTTGGGAAAAAAGTTTTCCTCACTGGGGACCAAATGGCCCTACTGAGGGCATCACAGTGAGGCACTGCACTGGGAATGACCCAGATTTACCTGGAAAATTAACTAGAGGCACTACAGCTCTCTTCTCTGAGCCTCAGGATTCTGTTTTGAAGGAAGAAAAATATTTGAAACAGTAATGTGACTATTAGCCAAATAAGCTGAGCATAGTACCCTTCTCAGATATGTCCCCTTATATGATTTGGTGAAAGACTTTATGGAGTTCATTTATTTTCTGTTCTCAAATTGTGCTATTTTGTATTCAATGGCTCTAATGTGATGGTGGGAATATGGATGCAGTGCATTATCAGCATTGCTCTCCCCGGGTCAGTCCAGCACTTGGCCAACAGTGCCATACTTCTGTGGGCCAGACCAATATTGCAGGTCAAGCACAACGATATTTCCTGATTTAGTGATTGTTTCTGAGGTTTTTTCCCCTGTTCCATGGCAGAAAGGGAATGAAAAGAGAATATTATTCGCTAAATTCAATTGAATGTTCAGATAGCTGGATTCCTCCCTCCCCTTACCCTTCTTCCCAAGAAAGAGAAATTATTTTCACAAATAAACTATTTCCTGAAATGAATCCACTCAGCTGAAATCCAATTAGCTCTGCAGACACTGGGTCGCAGAGCAGACCCAAAATACTGACTCATACACTTTGAAAGGGACACTGGGGTTGCAAACTGTGCCTGTGAATGGGTCCTTGCCAGCTCCCAAGACACATAACAAGACTCAGGAGAGGAGTGACACAAGACAAAAGCCACACATGCTCCCAAGCAGTGGCCTCCAAAGTGGGGGTGTGCATCCATGGGCATGCAGGAAGCAAATAGTCTTTCCACTGTTACAGAACTGCAACGAAATACCAGTATTAAAAGTATCCAGAAGAGGGGTGAGTTCTAAGCTCATGACCAATCCCCTGAAAAACAAAGAGCTGTCATTCAGTACTATATATACAGGTAGCACTAATGCCTGGCTGCGTCCAAAGGCCTGGCAAATCTGCCAGAATGTCAAGGGCTACATCTTCTGTGTACTAAAAAACTAACAATTTTCTTGCTGCAGAGCTCCAGAAGATCTACTGTACAAATATTGAAGTCAAACATCCAGTGCAGGGGAAGACTTCAAAATACATGTAACCTTTAATAATCGAAATCATGCAGATGGTAAAATAACAAAGCCACCAAGAGAGGTGTGTGTGATTCCCAGCATCTCTGGACAAGGAAGGAAACAGTTTCCTAATGTGTTCCTCTTGCCTCACCACAAACAATGGAGAAGTCCAAGTGTTTTCTGAGCTATCAAACACCAAGCACAATCAAACCAACAGGCCAAGGAACTGCAACCTCAGAATTAAGTGTGGGTTCACGCCTCAGACAAAAGAAAGTCCCATCTATGTGAACAAAAAAATAAGCAGCTTCAGTCCTCCCAGGTCTCAACACAAAGCTGCCTTCTCGCTTTTCTAAATTCTCTACACACTAACTCTGCTTCTTCCCTCTGCTTGTTACAGAACAAGATTTTACCACGTCCATTTCCACTTTTAATTTCCTCCATCAGGAATGATTGCAAGGAATTGTTCTAACACTGAGCAGGCTTTGTCATTTACGTTCTCTCAGTTGCTGCCATCTCCCTGCTGAGTGGCTTGTCTTTTGCCTCCAAAAATGATATTCCTGCTTCATAATAGAATACTCACAAGAATATCTTTCTGCCTGTTTGGTGAATTAAAGCACTACGCAAAAATAACACTCAGAGATCATCCTTCTGTGACAGCCATTTGCCTTTGTTCTGTGAGTGGCAGCATTGCAACTAGTCTAGGATGAAAATTCATCCATTTATGTTCAGCCATTCCTTGTGTGACCAGTTAATAGAAAAATGTCAGATATTTACTGTTAGATGCAAATATATAATTAAATACAAAGTAAGGATTAAATTTATTCTACTTTAGGAGGAATCTGGGTGTGATACACAGTGTTTTGGAACGAAAGCTGGTTTCTTGTGGTTTTTTTCATATTGATGCAGATATGATACCCAACATTAATGTAATGAATTAATAGCTAAAGTGGAATGTACAGCTATAACCACAAGAAATGACAGAGATTTCCTTCCAATAGCAAAGCACATTTAACAAAGATGGTTTTGTCAAATTGTTTCTAATTGCCTAATGAGTTAGTCTGAACCCTAGTGTAAATTACTGGCAAGTTCAATTAGGGTTTTAGAGACTGAGATTTGTTAGTCTCCCTTAGGATGATTATAGAGCCTGATAATTTTGTCCCAATCACCATTTTTAATCTCTGTTTTCTCAGGTTTTTTAATAAAAATAAAGGCAAGCAGATTTGTACACAAAGGCAAAAATACTCTGTTAAAAAAACCCTGTCTAAATAGTATGGTATGAAAAACCTTCTCAGAGGGATTGCAGAAAACCTTCTGCTGGGCAAGAGTCAATATAACATTTCATTTGTACAGAACACATAACTTTGTTACACATGTTTTAAATTAAACTCTTAATTGCACAAAGAAAACTCAGAATCTTCTCACCACCTTTGTGTCTGCCCTTGTATGTTTTCCTTCTCTCTTAGTAATTACTTCTGAATACTGCATCTGCTCAAAGGCAATAGTAGCAGATGCTTTTTACTGAATATTTAAAGGATAGCAGAGAACTAACCTGAAATCACGTAAACTTAGAGGAACTGCTGTGTAGTAAGTAGAAGAATACTGGTGCCACTGGAAGAATACTCGGGTGAGAAGGTGAAGGATCTTATCTAGATCATGCCTAGCTGGTGTCCTTGGAGCTCTCTTTCCAGTTTGCCATTTGTGCTCATTCCTGACAGCATCACACTTTCCCCTGTGATCTTGAGCCAGTTCTGCCTCTTAGTCAGTCCTAGTCTGTTTTATCCCTTTACCAACATTAAAGTCTTGGTGAATTTCTGGCAAATAACAAAAACACCACTCTGGTCAGATGGGTTTGTTTCCATTTATCTTAGTAACATTTCCATCAGTTCTCTGTTCTTCCATTCTCAGTCTTCACTAATTTTAAACTTGATGAATGCCTGACTCGGTTTGGCCCATTTAATTCTCAGGAAATCAGGCTCTGGGCTGACCTGTATCTGTGTGGCTGCTTGCTGCTTCAGGCTCATGCAACAATTCAGTGACGAACTGGAAATGAGTGTGAAATCTACCTGTGCTGCTGGGGATCTCACCCACTGCCACGCACACTCTGAGCAGCGCCGGCTCATCCCTGCCGGCCGCCAGGCCTGCGGAGGGCACTGAGGGGCTGCCACACACGGACGGCTGCAGCTTTTTTGGGCCTCTGCGCTCTCCTCTGATCGAGGCCGTGTCGCCGTCCCTGAGCAAACACTGAGGTCACCGCTAGCTGCTGCCATGAGATGATTCCGCTCACAGCTGGTGAGGAGGACAGCGCGATGCCCCCTTTGATCCCCTCACACCCCTCTGCCTGCACGGCCCCTCACGCGTTCCCGCGCTCAGCACAGCGCCCCCTGCCGGCCATCCTCGCTCGCCCCTCACGCGTTCCCGCGCTCAGCACAGCGCCCCCCCTTCACAGAGCGCGCGCCCCCGTGCTCCCCTTCCCGCCAATGAGCTGCGCACACGCAGCGGCGGCTACAGGATGCCCGCGGCAGTCGCCTGACCCAAAACTCTCACCTCTCTCCACCCCCGGGAGACCGGTGCAGGCGTCCCGATGCTCCTCGGGCGGGCGCGGCTCTTCCCGCCGAGCTGAGGGGTCTGAGCGTTCACCGACGGTCGCTCGGTACAGTCAGCTGCTCAGGCACCTCCAGGGCAGGTAGCAAGGGGCCTCGTCATCAGGACCATTCGCCGCGATGCATCTGGGAGTTATAGTTCACCTGGCCGGTGAGGTTCTCTGAGCGTCAGCGGGTCGGGAGAGGAAGGAGACTACAGATCCCATAAAGCAGCGCGGACCTCGCTGTCATCCCGGGCACTGCGCTGGGAGCGCGGGTTGTGCTGACCCAGGCGCGGCGGGAGCCGTGGCGGGGCTGCGATGGATCTTTTCGGGGACCTGCGGCGCATGAACAAGCGGCAGGTACCAGGGCTGCGCCCGGGCCCCCCGCGGCTCTCACCCCTCACCGGGGAGCGGAGGTTTTCAAACGCCGGCGTCCAGGGTCCTTCCCACCATTGTCCCCGTGTGCTGCCGAGAAAAGGAACAAAAAATGAACGAGTGTGGTTAAAGCGCATCCGCTGCTGGAAGGGCTGGCGGAGCAGGAGAATTGGGGGGCAGAAAGTCAAATCAGTGATTTTTTAGATAAGAAGTTTCAGTATGACGGTAGCAGAAAACGATCCTTTGTCGTCTCCCTTCTCCTACAGCTCCTCTTTTTAAACAAAAGTCACTCTCAGAAAGTCAGCCTCTGCGCATAGTCCGGTGTTCCACATATCCCTTTGGGATATTTCTGAGCTCGGGAGGAAGTCACGCCCGTGTGAGCGAACCAGGTTTGATCGTTTGCCAGGTCGCTTCCCCAGTTTTATAAACCTTTGTCAGTGTTTGCCTCTGTCGCTGACACACAGGAGTGGATTAACACAAGACTAAGGCACACAGAGGATTTCAGCTTTATGCTGCAGTTCGGTGGATTCTGACATGGTAATCTGTGCCACCAGACTTGTGTTTGAATGGGATTTTAGCATAAAAGCCTAGAATTTGTGGTGCACCTGAGTTGAAGTTCTGTGTTGTGCTTCTAAATACAATGCAGTACCTTTAAAAAACAATTTTCTTGTTTCACACAGCTATATTACCAAGTCCTAAATTTTGCTATGATTGTGTCTTCTGCCCTAATGATCTGGAAAGGGCTGATCGTGGTCACTGGCAGTGAGAGCCCCATTGTTGTGGTGCTCAGGTGAGTCAGTGGAAAGGCTTTCTGCTTCAAGTCCAGATGTTGGTTTGTCTTTTGTCTCCTCCCCCTTCCCCTTGGATACATATGAAATTTGAAATCTCACCTATTTAAAGAAAGACTTAAACACTTGCTTCCTTCTGGCTGTATTTGGGCTCTGGCAAAAGTCACACTGTCAGTAGCCATGGCCCAGTTTCCACTGAGGTTTGTAGGAGCGGTAAACGTGAGACCTTTTAAAATCCAAGTTCCTTCACTTCACCTAAACTGCAGATTGCTTTCTGGGATTTAGGTTCTGTTAAAGGTCTGAGCAGTGTTACTGAATGGGTGAAGGTACAGATCTCAGTTAAAATTGGGGGTTTGTCTGTAAGAATTCAATGTTCTTTGATGTCATGGTGCTTCTTTCATTTATGTCAACAAACTCTCTCTTTCTTGCTGTTTGTAGTGGCAGCATGGAACCAGCTTTTCACAGGGGAGACCTGCTATTCCTGACAAACTTCCATGATGACCCAATCAGAGCTGGTGAAATAGTTGTTTTTAAAGTTGAAGGCAGAGACATTCCAATAGTTCACAGAGTTATCAAAGTACATGAAAAGTAATGCAACTTGGTGTTTTTTTGTTTGTAAAGCTGCTTTCCTTCCCCATGGCTTTCAGTGACAGTTTAATTGTGATTTAGTGTGTGAGAAAGGCAAGTGAGGATAAGCAGTGAGAAACAGCTCAGCTGTAGGATGTGATCCACTTCTGTCCCCAGTTCTGTGCCACATTTCCCAAGGGTCTGAGACTTTTCCCTCAGCAAAGCTGCTCAGGGTTGGTGCAGGTAAAGCTCTGCCCAGGAGGAATCCTGGCAGCAGGAATGTGCATGGGGGCAGAATCCACTCCTGTGCTGGTGCTTGTACAGTTAGGATTTTGGTTATAAGAGCAAGTTTTTGACGGAAGGTGGAGATTCACAATCAGGGTGCAGCCTGACAGTGTGTGTGAGCTTTGCTAACTGAAGTTTTCCAAATTTGACTCAGGATAAAAGAAGAGATTGTTCTTACTCTTGTGTCTCTTGGCCACACTGCCCACAACAATTCTTGCTGAAAAGCAGCAGGGAGAGGGCTTGGTTTGGCCTTGATTGCAGATGCCTACTCTGCTAAACAGTTCCTTCCAAACCACAGTTCTGCTCCTAGTTCTGCACAGTGAAAAGCTAGGCTGCAGCTGGCAAGCATTGACATATTTGAACTTCAGCTCCATGAACTGAAGGTGTTTATTTCTTGAGTAATATCTCTTCTTCCATGTTTTTTTTTAATTTCCAAGAATCATCTATTTTTTAAATTATTATTACCTAATTTGTCTTTATGAGAACTCCTAATTTCTGTACTTGAGCAAAATTCATTTGAAGACAGTAAACTTAAGAAGTTTATTTGAATTTGTGTTCTGTGGAAGATGCTGATAAACACACAGTGCTTTTGTTGAGGAAGTTCAGCGCCTGGATGGACAATATCCCTTTCATGTCCATTGTGTAATTGCTTACATCAATTGACAATCTAGGAGTGTTGTAAAAAACGTTTCTTGTTAATATCTGTTGATAGATAAAGTCAGTAAGCTTTGTAATGTTAATGATTTAATGATGCTTGTTCAATAAGCAGGGCTGAAAGCAAACATTGTTATCTAATCTTGTAGCACTTTCCATCCTCATTTACTTTGTAGATGTTAATTGAGATTTTTAAATTAAGTGCTATTTATTTTATCACCTCATTGCCTTCTAGAGGAAATGGGAACATCAAATTTCTGACTAAAGGGGATAATAATGAAGTTGATGATAGAGGCTTGTACAAAGAAGGACAGAACTGGCTAGAGAAGAAAGATGTTGTTGGAAGAGCAAGAGGGTAAGTAAAGCAAAATGTACTTTGTAATTAAATAAAAAAATAGCTCTTGAATCGGTTCTGCTGTTGATACAAACCAGATCTGATGTATTTTTAAATTTCTTAAATAGGACTCTAATTAAAAAGAAAACCTGAAAAAGTTGCTTCCTATAGTACTCCCAGTGATGTGGAGTGTGGGGGGAAAGAAGGACATTTGACAAATAGTCCACCTGAAAATACAAAATTAACCAGCTTCTCCTTGTAATTGCTGGAAAATCCTAAGAAATTATGTTGGCATTCCACAGGAATTTTATGCAAGGTTTGAGCTTTTGACTTTGTTCCCTTCTCCAGCTGAGGTGAAATCTTTTCAGATTTTCTGAGATAACTTTGATTAAGGAAAACTAATGATTTTTACTTCCTATTCAGATCTGCATTAGTCCCAGGTGTAAATGATGAGATTGCACTGAAATATGCCAGATTGTGTAACATTAAATACTTCGATGTAATATTTGAGGGTTAATTTTACATTCACCTGTTTTATCACTTACAGGTTTTTGCCCTATGTAGGAATGGTAACGATAATAATGAATGACTACCCAAAATTTAAGGTATGTATACTGACATTTTGAATATTTGAAATGCTAAAATAACAAGTACAGACAATAAGAACCTTGCCTCTAAGTGTACATGTAATTAATACGTTTGTGTCTGTGGTTTGGTACCTAATGTAGGATGAGCTGAGTTTTATTGCTTACTGTTGGGCAGTAGAATTTGTTGTTTGTAATGAGTTGAAAACATGTCGTTTATTAGAATTTTGTTAATGAAGTATATCCAAATGTGATGCCTGGTTATGATGAATTTGATCGCTTTAAAATCTTCCTGCAATTCTGTAGGACCAGAGCTCTGTTTGTGGAAGGTGTGATGTTTGAGAGGGCACCTTTTGAACAGTTTGTGCTTTCAGAGCTCAGTGGAGAGGAGTTGTAACGAGTCTGTGTTCTGTGTTTCTTTGCAGTATGCTCTCCTGGCAGTGATGGGAGCATATGTACTGCTCAAACGGGAATCCTAAACACAAGAACAAAGGGAAATATACCGGGGAAAAAAAATAATATATTTCAGATGATTTCATTTCTGTATACGGTTACAAACTGTGCAAGCTTCTGTCTTGTCTAAATAAATGACACCTAATGAGTGAAGTTGTTGGCTGCTGGCTAATTACAAAATGACATATTTACCACCTTCTACAGACTGCTCTCAGCTAGCCTGGCACTGGTTTGGAGGACTGTCGTGCTGGAGCAGCCAAGGGCTCTCTTGCCATGCCACAGTGGGTTTTCTTGACTGGTGGTGCATCTGAACCCACTTTTGCCCTCGTGTTTGTTTTGAGGGTTATTTTTAATCTGTCAGTGTCCTCTCTTCTCCACCATACAAACTGCTTTGATCAGTGCTTGTGAGGACACAGACTCTCTGAACAGGTAGTAAGTAAGTTCTAGGAGTTTAGTCAGACTTATGCCTAAGTTGGCTGGTTGTGGCTGACAAAAACAGTGAAGGGGAGTTTACTCTGACTTGGCACTCTGCAGTGGGGACTCAGAGCTTTTTCCCTGAATTTGAAACTTGCTCTTTCATGGCGTAAGGAAAAAAGCCCAGATGGCCTGATTTCTAGAGGCCTGGTTTTTAGAAGCTGTGTGCATTGCTGGTGTTCAGGCTGTTGATGATTCTGCCTTTTGTGTCCTAGCTCTTAACCAAACCTAACAAAAAGGTTTTCTGGGGCTTTAATAACACTTGTAAATTACTGAATGAATAGCACAGTAGTACACTTCAGGGATATTGCCAAGAAGGTGAAACCAGAACTCTTATGCCAGTTTGGAGAATGTATTATTCTCACCTATCATATAACACCTGAATAGTGTTAAACATAAAATTGATTTTTCATTTAAAAACTTACCTGATAACTGTCTTTTATGAAATTTGGTATTTTTCTCTTACCTTCAAATGTCAGTGTTGCACCTTTAACAAAGCAGAACTTGTTTTCCTTGCTGGCTTTGTTTTTGTAGCTTTGATAAGGAACAGCATGATGCTTTTTTCTTCTGGAGTTCTGTTTCTTCTGTAATCCCTTACCTCTGCAAAAATACTCTATTTTACAATAATGACACCTTTTCTGTTGTAAAGCTCATGCTCAACAGACAACTGCTGAATTTCTCCAAGTAATATTACTTCTTTTGTGTCCTACTAAGCAGTTTTCATGTCCAACTGTATTATAAAAATTACTTATTTTGTGTCAAATTGTATAGAAATAAAATTGAGTATAATAAATGACATGGCAGAATAATGTTGCGATCCTTAATGCAGTCTTCCTGGAAGTGTATCATCATAGTTAAGAAAAAATAATGTGGTTTTTGGAGACAGCATATGTGGAGTAGGATTTTTTTTCTTTCTCATGGTATTGCTGAAATCCAAATTTATGTTTTCCACCTACCCCAATGTGAGCACAGTCAGCTCTGACTCGGAGAGTGCAGCTGAACATTTTGCAGCTGGCCAATGTGACGCTGGGGTCCAGTCACAGGAGTGGCTCAGAGCTCTGCCAGGGGGGATCAGAGTGGGTATTAGGAAGCGTTTCCATACTGAGAGGGTGCTCAGACCTGGAGCAGCCTCCTTCAGGAGAAGGTGGATGTCCCAGGCTCAGCATTCCAGCAGCACTTGGACAATGCCCCAGCTTCTGGGCAGCCTGGAAGGGCTCAGGCTGTTGGGCTGGGTGGTCTCTGTAAGTTGTTCTGGTCCACAGGCCTGTCCATAAATGCTTCCAATTTGAATTCTCCAATTATTGAACCCCTCCACCGCAAAAATCATAAACTCAAACTTCTGGCTGCCACAGCAGCCTGGCACATGTTAAAAGTGCAGTGAGCAATCACTGTGGTTAAGCTTCAACTTTCCAGGGCTTCCCAAAATGCAGCACAAGCAGTATCAACTGTCTTACACTGGGCCTTATTAGATAAATGTTATTATTTCATATTATTCAGCCTCTGTAAAGTTGTGGAGCTATTTTCTGAGAAATGTCTTCAGTTCTTCAGGGAACTGTTGCAGCACTGAGTCGATGTCAAGGTTATTTGCAGAACAGCTGCCCTGAGTGCAGGTTGGAAATGCTGGAGATTAGTCTATTCAGCATCTTCAACATTTACAGAGTATTCCTCAGTGATCACGCCTGTTATTACATTGGAGATAGGCTTCCACCAGTGTTTGTTCTGTACATACATCCTGGCTGTGTCTAACACCAGGATCCCTACAAAGAAAATGATGAAAGCCACACCATTCTTATATTACCCCTTTTTATAGCCGCCAAATGTGTGTTGCTGATAGAACAATGATGGTTGTGTAAAATGTAAAGGAAGCAGATTAAAGAGTGTTATCGTGGTGGTAGCATTTGAAAACCATAAATGTTTTCCTGCCATGAAGCACAGCAACATTTTGCTTTGCCATGGGATATATAAAATGAGGAAGGGTATTTTAAAACAGAGAGAGCTGTTTCTTGATGTTCAAACACAAATTGATGTTATCAAGCTTCCTCTTAAAGAGAAAGATTGTCTTGAGTGGGTTGAGTCACTCACAGTTCATAACATCCTTTGGTTGTACCTGGTTCCTTTTCTGTTGTGGGAGATCCAGAATAATGTTTCCCAATATTGTCAAGTTATTATTTTTCTTAGAAGGGTAATAAATTAAGAATTAGAATAAATCCTTATTAACAAGTAAATAAATAATAAAGACATAATACATATACAACATACAAGAAAGGTTTATTTGTTTGCATGGTATTTTCACTAAAAGATTTGGGACTACCGGGCAACAAGGAACTGAGTAAGAATTCATATTTAGTTAGTTTTGGTTTTGTTTTCTGAAAATGGACAGTTTCCTGAATTTTTCAATTTCCTGCCTTGATTGCTCCAAACAATTAGAAGTTTCTCTGGATGGCAATATTTTATTTGATCAGCTGTCACTCACCACAGAGCATGTGTCTGTAGCTGTACTGCAGGCAGTACAGTGAAACTTGAGGCATGAGAATACTATTGTGAATTAAGCAAGAATGCATAATTAATAACCAAAAGAAAAGAATGAATCACATTAATCAGTAGAAGAAGGCGAAACAAACTGTGACTAAACAAGGGAACAATTTGGCTCAATACAGCAGGATATACAATTGACTTCAAAAGGAATTGTACAAGAGTTTGCCCAGAAATTATGTTAATTCACATCCGTGGGAGCTTCCAGTAGGGATAGTTCAGTTCAAGTCATGTGGGGCTAGCTGAAGGAGCTGGCAGGTTCCTTACAGTCAGCTCTGCTCCCTGTGTATCCCACCTCCTGCCATAGTTCTCTAGACAGCAAAATCATCACATGAACTGCACCCATTACACGTGGCTTCATCCTGTCCCTGCAGTTCTCCTGAGTGACAAATGGCACATTAGGACTTCCTGTCCTATCACTGCTCACCCACCTTCACTCCAGAGAAACCACTTTAAGTGTTCCTTTTCAGGGCCTTTCCAAGGTTATACTGTCTCCATCTTTTCACTGCACTGCCTCTTCAGGCAGGAATTCTTTTCATCCATTTACCACAAAGGTGGCCAGTTCCAGGTGCCTCAGGGTGCTGCAAAGTTTCAAGGGTCCCTGTGCAAAGAAAGCAGAAAGTCCTGTAAATGCGCGCGTCCACGCTACTGTTACTTGTGGCAGGAAATTTAGGTGATACTGGAAATTAAAATAAGCTCTTTGCGCGAGATTTTCTGTTGCATTGAGGGACAGGAAGACCCTTTGCCTCAAGTGCAGGCGAGCCGAAGCCCGCACGGTGCGGCCCCTCAGGGCGGGGGTGACCTGGCCCCCTGCAGCTCCCGGGTCCCCTCAGCGGCTGTTGCCGCCCTCCGAGGAGCTTCGGGTGCCCGAGCGCTGCCGGCAGCACCGCCCCGAGGTGCCCCGGGCCGCCCTCAGCACCGACCCTCGGCGAACGGAGCGGGAACCTGTGGGACGCGCCCGTGTTGCGAAGGTAACCGAGAGAGAGAACAGCCCCCCCGCCCGGGGCCGGCACCGCCTCAGCTCCCCCCGCGGGCACCGACGGGGCGGGGAGCGGGCCCGTGAGGAGGCGCCAGGCGCGGGGGCTCCGCTCACGCCGGGCCCGGCTCCGGATAAATGGGGGGCGGCGGCGGC
>VXBB01003611.1:145110-164023 GCA_013399915.1 Illadopsis cleaveri | reverse complement strand
AATGGAGTTTTGGCTGACTTATTGCAACAGACCACTGCTCAGGATGCAAAATGATGCAACATATCCAGAGTCTGTTGCAAGAGACTGTGCCAAAATCCCCCCTGCCAGGGGAGGTACCTGGGCACTCCCACCTGGCCCAAACATGTATTAATCCATTGAACTTGGTGTTTTGGGGGGACGCGTACCACCCAGAAGACCTGATGGAGAGCATCAACAGGGCACCATTGGGATCCACAGACTGGTGATACTTCCTACTTGATCTGTCTCTGTCACTTGTATTTCTTTCCCCCCACCAGCTCTTTTCCTACTTCCCTCTCTCTCATTTACTGTTAAATAAAATCCATACTATCGACTTTGGCATAAGGTCTCATTTGCACCTTAGTTTGGGCAGAGGCATCTCTAAAAATTTGTATAACTGGAGCATAACATATACTTGAAAAATCTTTTTTATGGTATGAGATTTCAATACTTTGATCCTTTCTCCAAGTCATTATAAAGTCACTGCAATGAAAAAATACCCCATACAAGAGCTTTGGGATTTTTTTAAATGAAAATCTAAAAGAAAAATCAAAACTAGACCATGTTTAATGGGATTAATAATCAGCTTTCTCCCTACACTCTATTATTCTCTCTGGGAATACTCCAGCTTTTCTCATACACCAGTTCTAAAGACCTGAAGAAAACTGCCACTAAGGGTTAACTTCATAGCAAGCCTGATGTTTCCAGTGCTGTGATAGCTGCTGTTTTGTGATGCCAGTGATAACTGTCATGGCTCCAGTCAACCCTTCTCCCAGCATTGTAAGAGATGAGGGTTTGCACAGGCTTACTTCTAACTTATTTTTATCCAAAGCCATGGCTTGGACAAGCATAACACAACAGACCATTGGTGAAATACAGCCACAAATCTAAATCTGTAGAAGGCACAGGGTCTGTCGAGGAGAGAGGGGGTGAAATGTGTGTATATATCTATATCTATAGAGTTCTCAGTTTTTCTTTAGGTGAACTACTGCTTGGAGAAACTCTGAAATGTAATTGCTTACAACATGGAGAATAAAACTCCACATCTTTTTCCTTGATATAAAATCAGTGAACACACAGAAAGCTGACTAAATGCAAGCTAGTTTAATACAGGATTGCATTCCTGGTCTTCAATGCACAAAATCCAAGGAAAAATGGCTGGAACTGTCATAGTTGAGACACTGGGATATCATAATGCCCTAGAAAACTTTGATATCAGACATGCATACTTTGTGACTCAGTTTTTCTTCCTTCCTAGACACTAAGGAGAAAGAAAGGGTTAACCTTTATGTTTATTTGCCTCTCTCTTTGGACAGTATATCAATGGCCACCGGGTGCTGAAGGTTCTCCCTGCACGTGAGATAGACAACAGGGCACTCAGCAGAACAAACATCTTCTGCCAGGCATTGCTGTTCCCAAGGAAGCCCTGCAGACCAAGCTGGGCTGAGGCTCATTTTTTGAAGAGCACAGGAGAAATCAGACAGATATTCTAATGACTTGCTGGGAAAGGCAGAGCCTAGCAGAGGCTCTGTATTTAAAACCAAAATGTATTTAGTGGGTAAGCTCTCTGATTGAGAAGGACTTTGTTGAAATCATATCCCTGCTGAAACAATCTCCCTCTTGCAATCCAGATGGTTTATAAATGCCAAATTGTTTTACAGACAGTATCTTACAAGCTGTTATTCCCTGGTACTTGACTGACTTTTCCTTTAAGGGGTTAAGTCCTCATTTTGGAATTGATCTGGTCTCTATGATGGGGTCACTGAGTCAAGGAGAGCACTAAATCTGCTTTTCCATCACAAGAGTTCTCCCCTGAAAACTCTGGATCTCAGGGCCACCAGAGGAAGCTGGGTATAGGTAGATTGAAAATGTCCCTGCTCATTGCAGGATGGGGTGGACTAGACGACCTTTAAAGGTCCTCGCAACCCAAACCATTCTCTAATTCTAAATATTTCCAGCCTTTGGTAATGGCACAAAACACTTCAAGAATAAAATCCAACTATATTCTGGAATTAGAGATTAAACCCTGGTTCTACTTGCAATCTCATTCTCAAATTAGCTGCGTAATAATCTCTGCATCCAAGCAGATCTTTCCAGGAATTCTCAAACATCATCTAATGGGTAGGTTATGGCATCTTCATTGCTATCCTGTGGGGTCCTCCAAGAAGACAACCCACCTCCCAGTGGCCACGATCTGCTGCCCATAGGAAAAGCCTTGGAGCTGAGAGGTGAGCAGGAGCAGCTGTCCTGACCTCAGATTCTCTTATGAAGGGAGATGTTGCCATTTGAATTAACTCTTCTTTTAGCCTTTAAGTAAGCTGATGAAAAGAAGCCACAGAAGAGGTGAAAACAAAATTACTGAGGGTTGCAGTCCTCTCTGGGCTTTTCCTCCCAGCTGAGCTGAGCTGCAGTGTCAGTGAACTTCACCAGCAGCCAGGTTGTAAACAGATCATCTGCTGGTGTACATCTGTGCAGCTCCAGGGACTGTTTTTTGCACCAGAAGGTGGTTGAGGCTATCATGTTTGCTCAGCCAGGCTTAAGCCTCCTAAAAGGTCAGCTGATAAAGAGCTTCCCAAAGACTTCCAGCAAAAGGAGTGAAATCAACACTATCAGGGTCTCTAAATGTTAGTTATACAACATACTCCAGAAAAAACATGAACTTTTCTCATTGCCATTCAACTGAGCATGAGCTGTATAATAGTGTTTCAACCTCAGCAAACTGGATGAACTGAGAAAGAACAATGCTGCAGTCAGCAGCAGCTGTAGTCTGGACATAATCTTTATCTATGAATCATAAACTACCAGTGTGTCCAAAGAAAAAAACATTGTACAAAAACGAGGTTGTCCTATATCCACATTATTTGTCCCTTGATTCTTAATCAGAGGCTCTCAACTGTGAACTCCAGACATTCCAACCCTTCTTTTCCACATATTGTCACGTCTCCTGCCCTGCCTCTCCCTCCTGAAGAGTCTATAACAATCCAAAAGGGCACTCCAGTCACAGGTTTCACTCATGCCAGTGGGACTGGGCCAAAGCCTTGAGCTCAGAACCACCCTCATTACAGCAGAGCAGCTACTGCTCCCCTTTCAGTGGCCAGTATTCTACTGATTACCAAGGTGTGAGCCACAGTCTCCTCTGGTGTTTCAAAGCTGCATTTCCACTGCATTCCCCTCCAAGGACAAAATCTACTGCCCATCTGCACTGCAGCAGTTCCTCTGAAGGGACTGAGAAGAGGTGAATGCACTCAGAAAGGTGAAACACAGTTTGGAACCTGTCAAGATTCCACAACATCAGAGTTCAGGTGTAACAACAACAACTCGCCCCCAGTGCTTGATTCTCTGCCACATGCAGTGACCACACACAAACACACCCTTCAGGCCAAGGCTTTTGCCAGCTTTTGCCTTTGCTACATGTTCTTCTTGTAAAAATGGTTTTGCCATCTCCATTTTTTCTGCACGCTCATGGAAATCAGGAATAGAAACCTTGTGAGGCAACCTTACTAAACATTCTTGCCTTCAGGAGAGTTTACTTGGTACTTGGCCAGTTGCAGCAGCCACAGCACATGTGGGAGGTGGCTTAGCAGTTTGAATCCAGGGCATCTCCTCCTGTATTTTG
Organism: Illadopsis cleaveri; assembly: GCA_013399915.1. NCBI lineage: Eukaryota > Metazoa > Chordata > Aves > Passeriformes > Timaliidae > Illadopsis > Illadopsis cleaveri. The sequence goes on along the minus strand of VXBB01003611.1, from coordinate 160,389 downwards.
AGACACATGGATTTCAATCCATTAATATATTTCAAGCCATATATAGATTAATATATATATGGTCACACGCACTTCCGTAATATGGCAAAACACTACTTAATAAACACACCCCTCAAAGCACACATCACTTAAATACAGGAGGGCAAATAGTTGTCTCTGGCACGAAATAGCCAAAGGAAGAACAAGGTCCATCCAGCCCAACAGCCTGTCACTGCAATGTCCAAGAGCAACTGCCTAGGGAAGCATGGGAATACAGGGTAATCCAAGGATAATCAACTAGCCCTGAAGCACTTTTCCAGCCTCCAGCAAGACCAGAGGGATTTGTAGGGATGTACTGAACCACACACAGTCTATTCCTATTGAATATGTGAAAGAATTTTTTCCATAAATTAAACCAGCTAGTTTGTTGGGATTTTTTTACAACTGGAAACTTCTGAATCTGCAACATCTTGTGGTATTTCAGAGTTTTACTACCAACTTAGTGAAGAACAACCTCTCTGCTTTGACCCAGAGCCCTTGAGTTTCATTTGGTTCCTGCTGGATGCTGACCAGGAAGATATCTTCACCTCTCAGGTTCCTAGACCACTTCAGGTACTTGTTCAGGAGAGTCCCATTTGTTTCCTTTATGGAGCCTCTTCAGTACATTTGATTATTCAGGCAGCACTTTTATAAGCCTTTTTCCCATTCTGTTGTAGCTTTATGAAGATGGGGCTGGAGCCACATGCAATATTCAAGATGCAGAAGCACCATCATGCAATGTCATAATGATGTTTTCTGGTTTATTTTCATTCCTCTTTCTAAACCCAAGCAGAGCCATTTTTATTCCTGGAGCCTATGGGGAATTCAGTTAATCTTTCTTACCCCAGATCTTGCTCCTGAGTTACAATGCTCAGCTGAAAGAGGAGCTCAGAATTACTCCCTCCTCCCCGCCACCCCCATGTACCTCACAGTGCATTTTTCTGAATGTCACCTGTTACCTCTATCACTCATCTCTTCACTTGATTTTTTAATGTAGCCCTTCAGTCAGCCCTTGCTTTCCCTGTGCCAAAAAATGCAGCATCTCCAGTGAAACCTGCCACCTCCCTGCTCCTTTTGGGTCACCTGGGACACATTAATCAACACAAATCCCACCACAGGCCAGTTTTCCTCCTGATGGTCTGTCTATGGGAAGAACTACCATTTATTTCTACACTCATTTCCACAAGGATCCCTCATCCTAAAGGAAGGTTCTGGAACAGAAACTATCCTCAAACTCCTCCGCAGTAAGCAAAGAAGCAGAAATCATTGACAGGGTGGTCTGGCCTTTTATTAGCTTGGTTTGGTTTTGTACCACAATTATCTATTTAGTCTCTGGTTTTCCTGGCAGATTTCTTCTTCCCTTGTATTTCAGGAAAGCCAGGTGTTTGTTTTGTGCTCCCTTACAGGTTTTTTCCTGTCTGCCTTGGTTTTATACCTTTATGCTTTATATATCCATAGTGTACTCTTAAGTACAACCTGCATTTAGGCCCATATGAAAACACCACACATTTTAGCAGTACTAATGCTGAAGGCTCAGGGTTTACACCACCATAGTACTCAAAGGAAAAATATGTGAAAGTATTACCAGAAGCAGAATTAGACCTTTAATATTTGAAGCTTTTAAAAACAAAGCCAAAACAAACAAACAACAAAAACAACTTAAAGGTTACCTCAAAGTGATTAACAAAATATCAAGGTATGAGACTTATTTATGGGAAAACATAGTATTTGACATCAGAGAAGGAATAAAAATGAATCAGCCAGCTGAGAAGATGATCTGCACGTATATAAACGGAGACTATTGTGACTCAAAATTGAAAGAATCAGGGCAAAAATGACAAAAGAAATTATCAACAAAGCTTTGCTCTTCAGTCACTGAAAGCAGAGACAGGATCTTGAGAGGAAACACAAATCATGCAGAAGAAGTAGTATTTATCATGCCAGAAGGAATATTTACTGCCTAAAATGACTATGTAAGAACAGATAAACACTTTGCTGTAGTACACAATTAAATGGATTGTAGAATACAGCAACCTTCAATATGACAACTCACAGCCAACAAGCAGCAGCATCTTTGTTTTCACTTGGGAATCAAGAGCAGCCAATGCAATAAAGTCTGTACTGGAAAACTGAACACAAATGAAAGGTCATGCTGGCAAACTATCCTGGTTATTTAGATATAGAAAAAAATGCAATTGTCTACATCTCAGAAAAACCAAACTATGTATTTATGGATAGAAGTGACCTGTTTTGATACCGGCAAATGACCACAGAAAGGAGAAAAGTGAGAAGAAAATTAAGTCTATTAAAATAATTCTTCCTACTGCTGGATCTTCCTTGGAGCATTGTGTATTTGGCAGTAATATTTCTGGGGGTTTGCTTTAATTTTTCCAATAAACTGTTTTAAGAAAGACAACCATATATTTAATACTTGCATTTATCATGGTTAAACAGTAACTTGCTTTTTGTTTTCCTTCCTAATATAACTCTCCTCAAGATGCACATGTGGTGATAACACAGAGCATTCTTAAATGCTGCTCAGCAATTACAACAGCAAAGTGGCTGGTTTACAGCTATTAAGAAAGCAGGAGCACATTTAATTACAGAGATAGCTATCTTGGATTTCCCTGTTAAAGAGGCAATTCTGACCCGGGTGCTCTAGTGGAATGACACATTCATTCTGCTTTACCACCTCATTCAGAGTGCAGGCACCAGCAAACCCAAAAATTAATTGTGTTGGAAGCTAAGGTAGGATTTATGATGCCATGTGAGGTGATAGTTGGCTACATTTGAGTGCACACCACTATAAGATACCCAAAACACACCCCCAAGCCCCTGCCTGAAGAGAGGGATATAAAAGGTCTGCACCCAAAGTTCAGGAACAAAGAGGAGGAGCACTGGGTCACCAAGGAGTATGACCCCAGTGACATCAGAGATCTTGTGCCTATCAACAACCATTGACATGCCACAATGTTTTAATTCCACAAACTAAAGCGAACAACAGCAGAACTTTATATTTAGATTTTTAGCCCCATCATTACTTCTGTGATTTCCTGAATATTCCTGGTTTCACTAGTAAGCGAACATCATGCTGTGGAAGATGGCAGCTACTGCCATTGCTTAAAAATAACAGAATTAATACTACTTATAAATAGAAATCTGTGAGTTTTCACCCCTGATAATACACTCCCCACTTATGGTTTATCTGATATTTTTTAAAACCATACGGGAAAACCTGCTGTTGCACAAGATCAACAACAGCATATTTGAACAATCAAATGTGACATCTCTGAGCATTTAGGAATTCCAGAAGGAGATTTAAGAATACCAGGTGCTACTATATCACTGGTTTTCAAATAGAACATAATCAGTCAAGATTCTGTAATTTTTTTTCATTAAAAATTTTTTTAAAGCATTAGCATAATAAACCAAGTCTAAAAAGTAACTAGGGTGAATTCTAAAACAATTCTTCCTATAATTGTTTATCCATAGAGAAATGTAGGAATGAAAATTTAATTGAAAATTAAAAAAACACAAATCAAAAAATTCTGCAGCTGAAACATTAAGGCTAAATCCCTGTGAGTTTATGGGTATCCATTACAGTCCTTGCTTAGATTTAAGGGATGGGACTTGGCCAGGAAGCTGGCATTTAAGCTGCCAGTGGAAAGATGAGTTTCTTCAGCAAAGTTAATTATAGCTTCTTTAAAAAGATAATTCTTGAAAGCTCTTGTACTAATGCCCACCTCTAATTTTATTAACTGCTACCAAAGTTTATCATCCCAGTAAGAGGATGTTGCAGGGAGAGGTTCTCTTCTTGAGGGAGCCCTGAGCACAGCAATAAACCAGCCCTGAAACAGAGAAGTGAACTAGAGAACTTGAGCTAGAGAAGTGCCAGACCAGCCCCCAGAGTAGTATAGTCTGTGCTGCACAAAAATACACCAAATTGAAAGCAAAAAGGCCTAATAAATGGGATTTAATGGCATGCACAAGAGGCAGCAGACCCTGCGCCAAGAAACTGGGCTCAAATACAACAGCCAGTGGGCTGGTGGGGCTGCACACACACCAGGTCAGTGCAGAGGGGAATCAGGGGCTTGGGAGCAGATGGAAGAAGCCAGGGAAATGGGTGGATTACGGCAGTCACTGATATTTTTGATAATCTGGACAGGATTAGGCGAAGTACGGAGGACAGCCTGCATGTGGCAGCACTGTGTTTGGTAGGAAATGCAGCTCCAATTCATCCAGGCAGTTCTCAAGCCGTCCTCACTGCCGGGTTTCAAAAAAACCGGGGAGATCCTCAGTCAAAAGGGAGGTGGGTTCTGTGGCAGAGCAGTGTGACAAAACCCAGGGAGCAGCCCCACTTCGCCCTATCCCGGGATGTAAAGGCACTGTGTCCATCCAGGACCACTCCATGGGAGACACTGCACAGCCCCAGGATTCCTCCCTCAATTTAACATAAACAAACCTCTGTTTGGAACTCTCCAAGAGAAGCAATTCACAAACAGCAGGCACTCAGTAGAAATAGTCATAAACCAAACCCCTGCTCAGAGCTGTATTTTCCTGAGGACAGCTGGGAAAAAAAAAAAAGTGGGAAGCTATGCCTGTTTGTGAGGCAGTGAGATACATCTGATACCTCTGTGTATGTATCACTGTCTCCTTGATAATACAAGCCAGTATCAATTTAAATTGGCAATAACATTCTGATTTTCAGCAGGGCTCTGAGATGTGTCACGCTCTGTACCAGGCTTGGGGAGATGGATGCAAATAATGCAAGGTGCATGTCCTGAAATGTAACTTTTCACTTAGAGCTCTCTGGAGAGCGATTGTTCCACCCTGTGGCTCAGCCTGGCTCAGTGCTGTTGCTGCACACGCTGAGCACTTCAGCAGAGGCTGCCCATCCCATGCTCTCTCTGCCAAAAAAAATCAAAAACAAGGGGACAAAAGGGGGTGAAAGCTCATTTCTGCATCTGCTGGTACTGAATGACATAATAACTCTTTCAAGGTCAAAGACTGTGTTGGTGGAGTCAGCTGGAGCTTGTGATGTACAGCAAATCCCACCTCACTGGGCCATATTCCACCTTCTGTAACTCATTCTAAAATTCCCTGTGATGTTATTTCTTAGGTGATTTTTCACTTATTTTAAGCATAATAGTATTATACATTTTTCAACCACCTAAAGACCATCAGAACATCATGGCTGGACACAACAGGCAGTGAACTCCCCAACACAAGACTTCTGGGCTGTGCCAGGTCCCTCTGCAGGATTTGCACACTTTACTACACAATTTCTTATTCAGTAGATTTTTGCATGTCATTTACAATTGTAAAATTTAGGAATGCTGCAGAGTACTGAGTGGCCCAATTTGTTTTGCTGTTGTTCTGATCTGACAGAATTCTGACTTCCGTGCTGGAGGATTTTCAAAGTCAGAATAAATTTGGTTTTTTATTAAATCACAAGAAAACTTGGGTTGGAAGGGACATCCAGAAATCTAGTTACTTTCACTGTAACAGTGATTTGACACAAGTCATTCCCATCAGTAAATATCTTCCAATTGGCAGAAAATTGTCTTTCTTGGAATTTCTGAGATGACTGTCTCAAGTCTCCAACACTTGTGCAAATGTCACCCAGTCACAGAAAACGGGCAACAGTACAAATAACCCACTCCAAACCCACTGCAATTATGGGCCTGACTCATTACACAAGGTAATGAAGAATGGGATGTACATCTTCCAGAGGCGAGATTTCACACAAATGATTTCTGGTATGAGTCAATATTCATGTCCTAATACTGAACAGTTTAATCACAGGCCAGAACAGGATATCCAAGCACAAAAGCAGGTACACACTTTTAATTATTAGAAACATGATTGCATTCTCATGGTTGAATTATCTCTATGTGTGGTGTAAGACAATCACGCTCCAGTGCACACCTTAAATCATTGCTGAAGATGCTTCCATGGAGAACATTGTGTAAAATCTTTCTGTTGATACAAAACAGAATGCTTTTCTTGAGTATTAACCCCACAAGTTTACCTTTGATCTTGCTTTCTATTATTTTATTTCTATTATTATCTCAACTACTATTATTCTTACAGACAGTGCTGTATAATAATAATAATAATAATAGTAATAGTAATAGTACTTGATATTACCCATTGCCACACACAGATGTCTGAACAAAAGTGAAATCTCTGATAGAAACTGTGCTCTAGAGCATGCCAACATCACCTTTAGGAGGCACACCTGATGTCCCATGCCCATATTTTAATGCAGCCAAAAACTACTTTGCATTACTGGAGCTCTAACTAACATATTGTCTGTCAGACAGAGGCAAAAGTGTATCAGGAAATAGTAACTGCTGCTAAAAGGTCCAACACGTTAGAGGCAATTAAAAAAAAAAAAAAATGGAAAAGAAAAAAAAGAGGAAGTTTTGAATTTCTGGAATTTCTGTTCCATTGGGATCCCCATCTCCCTGGAGGGCAGGATTTCTGTATTTCTGTTGCCAGTACCTGCTCTAAAATGACATCGGTGTCCTGTTTGCTGATGCTCTGATCTCGTTGCAGCTCCTCTCATCACCCAGAAGAGGCTGACTTTGTAGCTGCTGGTGCTGACAGTTCAAAGTGAGAGCTGGAGAGACAAACAACTAGACTTCTGACAATGGCAGGCAAGCAGGGCATTGATTTTGCTCCTGACAAATACTGTAACAAAGATCACAGCCAACAGCCAACCAGCTGATGGTGTGATACCTGTAAAAAGGAAAAATTCTCTCAAAGGAGAGCACTCCTTCCCAGCAGGGACTTTGAAAGATGAGAGGAGTGTGTGTGAGTGGAGAAAGGCATCTCTTGGAGCCATGGGAGATGTTCTCATTCTGGCACTGCTGTTCCTCCAGTGCAGAGCCAGGAAACCCAGCCCCAAAGGGAGATCTGTCACCCTGCCAGCACTGCCTCTCCTCACAGCCCAGAGGGAATACAACAGGCAGTCCCAGGACAGAGGCACTGCTTACCTGCCCTGGTAGGAAGGGGGAAAAGTGGCAGGAATACCCTCAGGAATGCGTGTCCCCAGGACAGCCCCTCTTGCACCAGCTGAAGAGGTGCTGTGCCATTGTGGGAAATGGATTTGCAGAGAATTCTTAAAGCCTGACAGAAAGCTCACACAGTCTTGTGCATCTGTGTGCAAACCTTGAGATAAAATATGCTGACTTAGAAATGCCGTGGAATAGGACAGACATTGTTGAGAGAGAAATGGAACTGGAAACAAGTATCAAATCATGACCTTGCAAATAGAGTAGATATTTTGGAGAAATAGAACCGTGAAAGATGTATTGTAGTAGGACCCACGAGGGGTATTTTTAGATGATTGGCTTAAAAGCATTAGCAGCATTGTGTGGCAAAAGCTGATAGGCAAAAAAACCACTTATGATGTATTGTGATTAGGAAATAGTTCGGCTTCTGATTTTGATGGCGTGAATTCTAACATCTGTACCATCTCGCCTTTTACATGAAACTGAAAATGGAATAGAAGTCTTTAAAATACCTCTCAGTTTTAAAACAGCTCTCCCCTTCTGTAAATCAGAAAAAAGGGATAATCCCACATGCCATCAACAGCTGAGCCAGGCACCAAACCTCTCCAGCTGGGCTGAACTGTGTCTGCAGTCAGTGCTGGCAGCCCAGGACAGCCCCGTGCTGATAGCAGGGTGAGCAGAGACACCACAGCTCAGTTCTCAGCTAACAAGCCATGTGCTGCAATAACAACCTGAAAAATGTATTTTTATTTGTAGTCTGAACAAAGCTGCTGTCCATATCCCTGAGCAAAACACAAGGCAAGTCCCTGAACCACTGCCATGTCAACCTGGCTTCCAGCAAAATGTAAAATGCCCTAAGGCATTCATTATCTTACTAGGGGAAGAGAGAAAAGGCATTTTATAGACAGCTAATGTGTGCCTAAAAATACATGCATATTTCAGTTACAATTCAAAATGTTGCTTTTGTTGTCAGAATTATTCATAAAATGAAAATCTGATACTCTCAGCATATGTGAACTCTGGATTCACTTTACCAGTCACTGCCGTTGTCAAGTCTTTTATCTCAAAAACTACATGCAAGATATTTTGAATTGAGAGGGAAGATGTGTGCCAATGTCTTTACAAACAATTTGATGGGTCTACTGACTTTGGGCAGCAGGTTTGTTACCAGGCTCAGGCAGTCTGGCTCCTGAAAGAGACAAATGGGTCAGCACAAGCCTGATCCTCTGAATTTTGGGGAAAAATTACATATTTAAGGGGGAATATGTGGTAAGCAGTTCAGGAAGGGTGTACCTTCCTAGTACCCCAGCCAATGGGGAAAGGAAGAGGGCAACATGCAGCCAGGAGTTTAGTGCTGAATCACTTAGATGCTCATGNCTGACATGGATGAGGGTATTGAGTCCTCCATCAATAAATTTGCAGATAACACCAAGGTGGGAGCATGTGTTGATCTGTTCCAAGGGAGGAGGGCTCTGCAAAGGGACCTGGACAGGCATTAGAGACCAGGTAGCACCTGAGCAGTGCAGGTGTAAGTCCTTCACCCAAGGAGCCTGCCTGTCTGTCTCAGGAAGTACCAGGAATGAGAACACCTCACCAACCTGCCCTGGTAGGAAAAAGCAAACTCTCTCCCTCAGTTTAGTACCTGTAGTACCTTTGCTATCTGCTCATTGTGGATCCCTCTCCATTCCCATGCCTGGTTTAGAGAAGAGATTGACAGTCCCTAAATCCCAATTCAGGTGTGTCTCCAGACCAGCAAGGCTCTCCCTGCCTTCATTTAAAGGCCTGGCCACCTATCCCAGCTCAGTTTCAACTCCAGTTAGAGAATCAATTGGTGGGACCACAATATTGACATTTCCCTCTCTCTCATCTGTCACTGGGAATGAAGCAAACAAGGAGTTTTGATTACAGAACAGCTAAAACTGCTGAAAAGCACAGCTGGACAAGCTCATAACAAATAAACTCGGGTAGTGATATTAAACTACCTGGATATCTCCATCTCAGCAGGTCTAAGGGACACCAGTTGCTGGGGAATAAAAGCATTTTTGACTGCCAGCCTCACAGTAGTCGGGCATGCTTTGCTAAGGATCAAGGCTGGTGCTTTCCATACCATGTGTGCACCTGAAATCACTACAAACCCTCCTGAAACTGCTGTGGAGCCAAGAGCAGGAGGGAGAAAAGTAAATATGAAGGAAAAAAATTGAACAAAGTCAAAGAATAAAAAATAATTAAAAAAATGATATTATTTCACTGGCATGATTTTAACACTGTGGTTTCTCAATGGATGGCAGTAGCAATACTTGAAGGACAATAAAAGGCTTAGTCTGAGGTTTCTTTTTAAATGTGAAATATCCTAATATATTATGTATCCAGGAGAATAATCCAGAGCCCTAGCAGTGAGGTTTATTCAGACCTAAAATGCACCCAATTCTAAGGTGGAACAAGGCTTCTAAAGAAAATGTCAAGAAAATATCTGAGTACAGAAGCCACGTATTCCTTCCAGAATACTCATTCAGAAGAGCTATTTGATTCAATGGGATTCTCCTTTCATGCTTTACAATCTTCTTTTTTAAACACTGCTATATATTCCCATGTTTTAGTTAACATTTCAAACCTTCCTGTTTTCCATAGTTTCTGTAAATGGTGGATANTGAAATCACTACAAACCCTCCTGAAACTGCTGTGGAGCCAAGAGCAGGAGGGAGAAAAGTAAATATGAAGGAAAAAATTGAACAAAGTCAAAGAATAAAAAAATAATAAAAAAATGATATTATTTCACTGGCATGATTTTAACACCGTGGTTTCTCAATGGATGGCAGTAGCAATACTTGAAGGACAATAAAAGGCTTAGTCTGAGGTTTCTTTTTAAATGTGAAATATCCTAATATATTATGTATCCAGGAGAATAATCCAGAGCCCTAGCAGTGAGGTTTATTCAGACCTAAAATGCACCCAATTCTAAGGTGGAACAAGGCTTCTAAAGAAAATGTCAAGAAAATATCTGAGTACAGAAGCCATGTATTCCTTTCAGAATACTCATTCAGAAAAGCTATTTGATTCAATGGGATTCTCCTTTCATACTTTACAATCTTCTTTTTTAAACACTGCTATATATTCCCATGTTTTAGTTAACATTTCAAACCTTCCTGTTTTCCATAGTTTCTGTAAATGGTGGATACAAAGCCTGATTACAACCCTACTATTCACAGCACAGTGATACTTATTTACTGAGAATCATGTCTGTGCTTCTATTTTATCCTCCCATTCATTAAAAAGAAAACACTTACGAAAATGGGATGCACCCTATTATTTTCCCTTACATTCCTATTTTCAAAGAGAAAAACAAACAAACAAACAAAAGTAAATCCTCTGTTATTTACTGTAAGCATTACACAAACTGACAGTCAGGAAAATGAAGCTGAAAATCAGGGGGCTATAAAAGCTCCCCCAAAACCCCAGGAAGTTGTTTATACATAAGCCTTGGCAGCAGACTCTGCCATGCTGCCTTGCACTGACTGTCCCTGCTATTTCCATACATTAAAGAGATCTCACCATTAGCATCCAGGGGCAGGGTTAGACACACTCTGAAGGCTATGGAAAAACAGGCTGCAAGTGCCTGCCTCCTTTTTTAGCATCATGTCCTATAAAATTGGCTGGAATCAGGTAGTTTATAAGGATCTGGAGTAGCAGCATTGCTGTTTTCCCTGATGCACAGGAGTGTTGCCGTGCCTCCAGAGCCTTTCCATCACAGCTGTACAAAACAGTCACCAAGCCAGCTCAGCTCCCCCTCCTTTCTGAAAGGAGAATAGTGAATTCACTTAACTCTACCAGACAGTTTTATAGCCCAAATGAAATGGAGTGGAGCCCAGACAACTCCATCTTTTCACACTGCCCCTTGGGGTTCCTTCCAGCAGGATTTTGGAGGCAAAGAAGGAACAATTTGAGGCTGGGTGAAGAGAGGAGGTGGGGACAGGTTCCCACATCTGTCTCATGCTCTGCATCCTTATCATTCAAGGAAAAGAAGTTTTAAAAAAGGATGTTTCCTGCAGGCTAGATTAAAATAGAGCAATGTCTCATTTGCACTCCACCATGTTTTCTCCTTAATAAAACATCCCTCCTAACTGTAAGGTTGTTGGGGAGAGACAGGTGTACACAGCCTACTGTGTCCTGGGGAAATAGTTTCCTAAAATTCTGTTATGGAGCGCTCAGGTGTCAGGGAAGAAAGGTAAGAAAATCATCACCCAACTATAATTGCAAGTCCATTTTCCAAAATTGCTTTCTTTACTCAGTTTGTTGCTTCCTCCTTCCTGTGTGAATGTCAGTGCACATCACTGAGGGTAACCTTGGCAACCCTCACATCCCCACCGGCGCCCAAGCCCAAAATAAGCCCCTTTAAAGCCAAGTGTAGTCACTGCCAAGACATTTCCCAATGCTGACGTATTTATAAGGTCACAGTGCTAAAGAAACAGGACTTCTCTCCAGCTGGAGACAGTCAGGTGTTCCTGATCTGAGATTGAAAAGGCTCATTTCCTATTTCCTCTTTCCTCAGTGCTGCCAGTGGCTCGGCTTCTGAGCCCACGCTGGCCTTGCATGTGTTCATGGGGCAATAAACCATGCACTAAACCCACAGCTGACACTAATTTGAGCAATAGGGGTCTGGATGACATTTTTTCTTTTGTCTAATTAATTAACAGAAGTGACAAACCAATTCAGTTACAGGAAATAATGAACAAAAGATCCCAGATAATTAACCATTAACTCAATGGAAAACCATTATTCCTTCCACAATGTAAATTGGTTTATAAATTTCAGTGCCCAACAGTACTGCTTCTCATCAGTCCTTGAGAGCAACAACTTGCAGGGCAAACCCATTAGATGATATATCAAGGCAAAAAAGCCTCACACGATCAATTCATTACCCACACTGTTCTCACAGAGGCATAATTATACAAGAGCTCTGTGGCTAATTAGTAAGTGAATTCTGCCTTGAGAGAAGGTTTTTGTGAACAAATTGTTTGTTAGGTGACTGTGAAGTTCTCTAATCCCAGAATACTTTATTTCCTTTTATCTTCAGCCTGAGTCTGACACAGATATTTTACAAACACCTGGTTTCAGTTACGTAAATTCATATTATAAGCATTGGAAACTGAAGTGAAATATTTATTCTTTGAATGAAATGACTGATCCTACCTGTGTGGGACAACCAAAAGGCACAACTTTATTTAGTACTTTGAAAATCCATATGACAAGATCCCAGCAATGTGTGGAAGATGCTGCTGTCAGAACTATCTCTGCTGTGCCACTATTGCTTGTGGAGATCCACACATTTGTCTCCACTGAGAGGAGAAAATAAAAAACAAACAATTTGACAGAGAATAATTAGTGCTTAGAAAGGCCCAGTTTATAGTCTGACAGAGTAGCCAGAGTGTCAGATTGCTCTGCTTGGCCACTCAGAGAGCATCTCCCTGTTCTAGTGAAGGAAAAGCACAGCAGAGTGACAGGCAATAAACAACAGCAGGTCCTGTGCTCTCTCTTCAGAGCCTGGGATGTGCCATGCTGGGAATCATGGACTGCAGACAGAAAGGCCTGAAGGGCAGCACAAAGCAGAAGAAACAGGAAACCTGGACACACAACTAAGGAAAGAAAGAAAAAGAAAGAAAAAGAAAGAAAAAGAAAGAAAAAGAAAGAAAAAGAAAGAAAAAGAAAGAGACATTTCCTGTGTCTGAGAGACATTTTCCTTCCCTGCCAGTTTTTGCTTCTGCTCAGTCTTTCAGTGACAGCTTACTTAGTCCAAGGAAACCCACTTCCTGTGGGGTTTTGCTCCTTTCAGAAATGTATTTATTCAGAAGCAGATTATTGACATGACAGCCAGCAATGGCCAGGGCATTGTAAAAAAGTAATGCAAAACTGGCACAAACTTGCACAAGAAGCACAGTAGAAGAGGGGCAGAAACAGCAGGAAACTGTTCTGACCCAAGCCCACTACATTTCCCTATCAGCAGGAAAGAGGTCCTTAGCCAAATAAAGGCTAGAGACAGTCCATTTATTTCCTCTCCACCTCTGTCCCTGCTTCCTACCATCCCCTCTGCTGTGTAATTTGATTGCCATGGCTGGTTTGGGGTGTTTGACTCTTCCTTTGCAGGAGACTGGCTGGATCTCCTCTCTGTAGGCACATCCTCAGGTGTTTGGGTAGGTTATCTTGTCCATGCTCCCAAGAACAGATTTGCCCTCTGGGGTGTGGAATTAAGAGCTGGCAGAAACACTGAACAGATTTTTTTTGCCTCCATTGCATGGGTCACTGAGAATCAACCAGGAATCTGCCTCACATATTCCCTGTTGTGCAGCTGCCCATGACATCAGCAACATCCTTCGTCTCTTCTGTTTCCCATGCAGGGCACAAAGATCCAAACGGGGTTTTTGCTCTTTCACCACAGATTTTACGCAGGATTTTGAGGGGTGTTTTGCAGCAGAAGGTGTTCAAAATGAAGCTTCTATCCATCCTGCTGGAATCTCTTTTCTCCTACATGGTTGCTGGTCATTAAATGATGGAAGAAGGGACCTAAGGAGCTGTCATTGGATCTGCCTAAAAGTTTCTCATTGTCTTGGGGTGACCGAGACACTCATCTCCTTGGTTTACAGAAATTTCTGCTCCCATCATGAACACTCAGTTGATTTCTGGCCATCACCTGAAACTCCCCACAAAATGTCAGAAGAGATCTGACTCACAGCAGAGGATGCATCAGGGTCAATTATCTGGTGGCTTTTTGCCCCAATGTCTTCCATACCTTCCCCGAGCTGCAACACTTCTAAGAATATGGGTGAGAGGTGAAAGCATTTCCCAAAAAATACCAGGATAAGCACACAACCTGCCTGCTTTCTTGACTGCCCTCACTTCAGCAAAGCCACAATGCCATAAAGATGTAACCAAAGGCACAACACTGCTGTCTTCTGTTTCAGAAATACAGCCAGTGACTAGGAGTAGGAAAGTGGCTACTTAAAGTTTGGGAGAAATCTGAAGTGTACTCCATGGAAAATCCTTTCTGAATGATCATCATAATTTATTTTATGCCACCTCATTCTTTAGGTAAGTAAAACACAACACATTTCTCTTTAAAGGCTCATTTGTTTTGTTGTGACAACAAACCATCTCATCTATCAGGAGTGCAGATCTAGCAGCCAAACCTCCCTTCCTTGGGGCTTAGAATTACCAAGAACACCAATTTAATATGCAAATGGACCAGCTGATAAAGGGAACCCAAGGCTCTGAACTCTTCTGTCAAAGAAAGGGAGCCCTTCTTGCCAAATACAATTGTTATTGAAATTGCAATGACTAAAGCAATCCTGAGTTGACACTGTCACTTGGGAGGATACTGATGAGAGATTAAGTCTTGGATCTAATTTGCTCTATTTAAACAGTAATTCAACGTCACTGGAGCACAGTAAATGCTTTTCTAACTCATTTATTTAAAAGGGTTTGGCCAGGATTGCTAGCTGTTTGTAACCAACTTCAGAGAGACTGAATTAAAAATACAAGACTTCAAAAGGATCAAACAGCTACCAGAAACATTTATGGGGGGGAAAAGGGAGTAATTAGCTAAAACAATCCACTTTGGAATTAAAAGGGCTCAATCAGGATTGATGTTGAGACCACTGGAATGCATCTTTTGCAACTGGCCATTGCAGCATATGACAGAGTGAAGGGATTTGTACTGTTTAGAATGTGTCACATCCCAGGTATTGGGCAGGGAATGCTGGCAGTACTCCTTAGCCAGGGAGGACTAAAGCAGCAGCTTGGCAGCTGGAGATTCCCTGGTCAGGAGAAGGCTGGAGCTGTGTGCAAACCAGACAGGACACTATGACTTCAGAGGGAGTAGATTAACTTCAACACAGTATTTCCCTCACAGAAAACAAGTTGTTACTGTCAGGACCAGCCAGAACAGCTCTTCTGCAGAGCTATCACAGAATACATCAAAAGCAAAGATTTCTGTTGTTGCCAACAATACCCAAAATTGGGTAGGCAGCTGAAAATAGGAACAGGGAACAGGACCCTTCAAACTGACCTGACAAATATTGGAATTGCTGAGCTGAAAGTTATCCCTGGATGTGCCAGAGCACCTTCCAGTGCTGTTCCCCTGTTATATATATTGGATGGTGTAGAAAAATTCGCGTGTTATAAAATATGTTTTGTGCAAAATGAATCGAGAAATCAGTAACTTGACTATGATTGAGCCCAGGTGTGTCCAGCA
>VXBB01003611.1:112516-138328 GCA_013399915.1 Illadopsis cleaveri | reverse complement strand
GTGGCCTTTTGGCCCTTCTTTTTTTTTTTTGTTTTTTTTTTTTTTTTTTTTTTTTTTCTCCTATATTTAGTAATTTCTAATCTTGAGATCTCCAGATGGAAAATTTATTTGCTTCTCAACTTAGAAATTCCTATTGGCAGACCCACTGGGTAGCACCAGCCCCAACAGCACAGGAGTCCATGTAGATTTTTTTTTGCTCCATTCTGGGCTGCCCAAACAGCTGCTCTTAACTCTCCTACTTGTGCACTACCTTCACCCTCTTCTATTACTTGTTTGTGTTGATGTTTAATCCAGCAGCCTTGTACTGCTATTTACCACTTGCCCTCTTTGCTGAGGCACCAGTAACCCAAAGATCTTCTGTTGGCATCTCCTCAGTAAGGGGAGGTGCATCTAAAATTGGTGAAGGTTTGAAAGGTTGTGTAATGCTAATGGATCTGCATTGATAGTCATTTGTAATTTAGAAACTTCACTTGGTCCTTCTGTTAGTCTGTTCCTCTTGCAGCTGCCATTGAGGAGGCATTCCATTTCCTGACTGGATTTTTTGTCCAACTCATTCTGGGAGAGCAGACCTCTGTAAAACAGACTCCAGAAAAATTATATGGTTCCCTGGTTTGTACAGACTGTACAGTTTGTTCTGATGTATCTTCTCAGGTTGTTGCACAGCTCAGAGTAAAAAGCAATGATAGAAACACCAAGCAAGCACATTTTCTCCAACACCCTAAAGTTCCCATTAACTCTTGTAATCCTTTCTTAGATTGGGGCATCTGTATTTGTTCCATTGCTTTTAAAGTGTTTGGAGGAACCACTGCACTGCCTGCTATCCAAGTACCAAAATGTTACTTTACTTGCTTCTTGGCATTTTTCAGGTGGAATTTCAATTTCTGCTTCATGTAATGCTTCCCACACAGCTGGTGTTGCTTCTCCACACGGGAATCTCCCCCAATTAGATGTCATCCATATGTTGGTACATTTTCACATCTGGGAGGAGGGAGATGGCAACAACTCAGCAAGTGCAGCATGAGCAGCAGTGGGTGAAGGTTTATACCCCTGAGGGAGCCTGTTCAAGGGATACTATAAACTTTCCCAGGAAAAAGCAAATTCCTCTTTGTCCTCCCCTTGTAAGGGAACCATAAAGAACACATATATCTTTTGTACCTAGTACTGCTATCCATGGCTGTTAAATTTGCAATATTAGGTACTGCAGCTGTTGATGAGTCTGTGTTGCCATTAAAATACCAGTAAACAACTATAAAAAAGCAGGTTTCTTCACTGAACACACAAGTGAATTAAAAGGCAGAAGAATTCTTTTAATGATGCCTCTTTTTGATGCCAGGAATCTGCCAACCCTCCCATTGGTCCCCTTAAGTGCTGCTGCTGGCAGGGGATATCATTTTACATTAGATATTTTAGAAGAAGGACACTGCCTTCTGCCTACTGGTATCTCAATAGACTGATAATTCAGAGCTTGAACTGTCTCAAATTTATTTGGATTCTATTTGTACCCTCAGAAAACCAGTACATCTCACTTTGAAACTCTATTTAGCAATGAAGTAAATCAAATCCTAAACGTTGTGTTTGGGTGGAGCCCACAAGCACTTCAACCTTGGTCAACTCTTTTTCCCCCAAAAGCCAGACGGGAGTATTTGCTGTGGAATGCTCAGGAGCTGTGGTGTTTTAAACATGAACCTCCCATATTTAATTCTGCACAGAAGCCAGAGATTAGAGAGTCCAGTAGTTTTAAAAAAGTGGATCTCCCCTATCCTCCCCTATCCCTCCTGCCCAATATTCCACTCATGCAGTAAAAAAAGAATAATCATGATCTTTGGCTCAAAATTCACCAGGACTCCAATACACTTCCACTTCTTTCTCACTTCATAAAAAAAAATCTTCCCCAGTCAGACAGACTTGCCACATGTATTCTGTCACACATATTCCATCTTGGATTCTTCCAAATGCTTGGAATCCTCCTGCAGTTCAGCCAGTTCTGCAGGACACTGAGGAGTTGTATGCACTGCCATGCTCACCCTCATTAGTAACTTCAGCCTTAATTAATAGCCAAAAAGGGAAAGAGACAGGGAAAAGGTCAGAGGTGGCAATAAAATTCTCACCACTCTAATCCCAGACATCCTCATCCCAAGTCTCAGAATCCTCATAATGGGTTGATTTGTGAATTTTACTGGCCGTTCCCAGAGAGGTCATAAAAAGATCTAATTTTTCTTGTAGACATTTTTCACATTTTTCTGCTTCAGCCAATTGAGATTTTAAAACTCCATTATCCTCTCTAAGGGAATCTACTTGTATTTCAAATTTCTCTTTAATTTATTTTTGAAAAGCCAACTGTGTTTTTAGTACATCTTTTTTGGGTCAAATCACTGTGCACACCTGCACCAGGAGCACACCTCTAGGAGCCAGAAAAGCTGTTTCTCCATCCCAGAACAAGTTACATTAAGTAATAACAGCAACAACAACAGAAGTTACATTATTATCAGTTTTATTGTGGTTATAATTGTTAATATTATTGTTGTTGTTATTATTATTGTTACTGTTGATTCACTTACCATTTCTTTTGAAGGATATACATGAATCTCCATGCAGCATTCCAAGCCATCAGCATTGAAAGCTGTTATTGATATTCCTGTCTCATGAAACCCTTCTTAGCTAGCTTTCAAACAAAGCACATATATTTTTCTTTATTTTTAAGTTTATAAAATATAACTAAGGGGACATGTAAGAGACCCAGTATATTGGATGGAAAAAAGAAAGCCAGGCACTGGAGATTTACCCTTCTGCAGTTCTGGTAAATGAATGGTGGGGGGCAGGGGGTAGGTTTGCAGCTTTTGAAATTGGAATATTTGGGGCTTGCTTTTGTTGGGGTTTTTTTGCTATTGTAACAGTGGAGGAAGATCCTTGCACAACTAGACTCCACTCTAAAAATTCAGTATAAAAATAATACAATACGAATTCTAAACATTTCCATGCCAGAATGCATTACTCCATGGGAAGACAGTATTGTCTTCCTGATTCTGTTGCCATTAGAAGTCGTGATCATTATGCCCGTGTCATTAACTACTTTTCAGCTCTGTCTCTGGTTAATTGTTTGCTCCACAGCAATCTTCTTCTCAACCATGCATTGTTTATGAGGCTTTTAACCAGCTTCTTGTTTATTGAGATCTGATTTACTTGATGATCCTCTCATCCATTGTTGAAATGGAGCGATATTCCTCCTGACTGTTCCCAGACTCTGGCCATTAACTATGGCTGCAGCATTGCCTCTTCCAGATGCATCTTCTGTCAGGCTATTACCTTACAAAGATTTGTTTTCTGCAGATTTTTTTTTTCACAGATTGATAACATTTTCTCTGAAATACATAGATAGCAGAGTGCTTGTGGAGGGCTAGGAGCACATGACACTGAAGGCAAATGAAGACCAGAATTAAAAGCAGTGCTGTTTATGGTACATGTGTTGGCCTCAATTTGGCTCGTGACTTAAAGAAATCATGCAGATGGACAGATGTAAAATCAGTGCTGGGTGAAATTGATGTTTTGAGGGCAATCCCACGAGCAATAAAAGCCAGTTTAAGTTCAACCATAGCAGAACACTAAAAAACACCAATCTGGGGAAAAAACCCAAGCAGTAAAACTCCTTTCACCATTTGTCTTTCAGTCTTTTGTTGTCCAATTCACTGAGTACATGGCAGGCAGCTTATAAGAGCTTCTCCTGTTTTGTAAGGTTTAATGGGGTGATGCTCCCCATTTTGAACACAAAAAAGATCAGCGGCAAAAGGTTGATCTTCTTTACCAAACACACTGAAAGAGTCCCTGTTGTATAGGATGCACACAAACTGGGAAGATCTCTTGTTGCAAACCTTGACAGATACAACATTCCCCAGCACTCAGAGGGAAGGGACTTGCCAAGGGGGAAAGAGCTTCTCTTTTCTAAACACCAACAGCCGTGGGAATGGTTCCTGATGGAGATGCCCATAGGCAAGGGAGCCTTTTACCCCATCCATACAGCAATGCCATCAGCACTCCCCAGCCACAGGGTCACTGCCAAGCCTGACAACAGAAACTTGCTTTCTCCAGGTTTTTCCAGGCCTGCCTGGAGCATTATTTCAGTTCCTTTAGCTGTAATAGCAATTTTTTTTTAATGACTAAGTGGCTTTTTATGCTTTGCTTGCATTGTATAATGGTGCAGTGCAACCATAAATTTGACACAGACAGTGATAGCCAGCAGTTATCCTGTGCAGAAGGACCATTAACAGTGCCAGCCTAACGATGTGGCACAGAGAAACAGCAGCATGCAATAGTGCTGAGGCCAGGAAAACCAGGGCAAGGATGCAGAGCAGACAGAAAGGAACAAGATGATAAATGTGGCCTTAGAAGTGGGACACAGGATAATGCAGGAGACCCAGGAGAACTGCACACCAATGGCCAAGCGGCAGGAGCTGAAGGAGATCAAAGAAGAAAAACTGGGTTTAGGGGAAATGATGAAGACTTGCTCAAGGACTGTGCAGGCAGTTTTGGGCAGTACAAAGTTACCTGAGCTCTGGGAGGAGCCAGCTGCCTTCCCTGGGCTGAGGTGACCTGCACAGGCACAGGCTGCTGGGGCTTTGCTCTAGAGACTGATATATGAGGTCACTTCTTCTCCCAACCCTCCCTCAGCCTGCTGCTTTCCTGCTTTTCCTGTTAATGAACACAGAAACCGTCATTCTGTGATTAAATGACTGCCACAACACCTGGACAGTGTGTGTCACTATCACAGATACCACTGGAATATGCAGGTGCCAGCACACAGGGAAGGTGGCTCCTGTTTTCTGTTTGAAGGCTGAGCTCTCCATGTCCTGACCTGGTACACCCAGCAATCACTCTGCTCATGATTGCTAACATACTTTCCAATTAATACCCTCTGGATAATTATTTCACACAGGACACCCAACATGGCAACAATTTTTAGTGGCAAATGCTGCTCCAGGAATCCTCAAGGGTTCCTTTTTTTCAGACATTCTCTCCCAATCCTCTGTATAGACAACACCCAGCAAACAGCTCCTGGCATCCTTGTATGCAAAGAATCTAAACATCCTATTTTCTTCCATTTCCAACATTTTTCAGAAGTGTACTGAAGCTGAAAAATATAATCAAGCTATCTTCTCTGGCTAATAGCTTTTCTGGACCACTGAGTCTACCCCATCCTGCTGACTCCTTTGTGTAAGAATTCTCCTCAGGGCAGTGAGGCTGATGATTCCAGGGACTCTTGCTAGCAAAAGATCTGCCCCCAAAAAGAAGAGAGAAAGTTATGCTTCTACAAGCCTTTTCTATTACTTAATTTTTGTTCTGAGAAGCCAATGATGATATGAAAGGATTATTAAGTATTCCAAAAAAAAAACTGTCCAAAAAAAAATTTAGCTGAAATTTCTTAACTCGTCTTTACTTTCAAATACTAATTTCCTCCAAATACTAAATGCCCTCACTAAAAAAATAAAACCCTTATGAAATATAAAACATTTTGAATCTTTTAACAACAACAAAAAAATAGACATATTTGTGTCCGTGTCTGTCTCTAACCTATGAGTAAATGGGTCCTTTTGTCCTAGAAAAGACTTGCATATGAACTTCTCCAGTGCAAGCATGAAATTATTCAAACTATTTGAGAAGAACCTGTGCTGCCATAACCTTCCTTATTTTCTCCAGTCTTGATTTTTGATGCACAGCCCCAAGCATCCTTTCCCTGCCTCTCAAAAGCCCTGTGGTACTCAGTTCCCTGGCCTACAGAAAACAGAACTCCCCAAAACCCAAGCACTTGTCTTCTTTTGCTACCTAAGCCTCTTCCTCCCACCCATCTCACACTTGTAATTCATCTTCTGCATCTTCTTTTGCAGAAACGCCAGCAGTGTCCTCTTTAGAAAGGACTGTAGAGGCAGCTGTTCTTCTGTTCTTTCCTCTTTTTTGGTACTTATTCTGTCCATGATCCCTTCTTGCCTGTATTTCCTAACTGTATGTCTTACATAACCCAGCAACAACATGTCCTGTTGGTCTCCTGAACACTAAAATCTAGAGCTCCAAAGATCTCACCTTCCTAATTTTGGTGTTGTCATTAATCTGGACCATAACCCTCTAAAAAGGAAGTTTTACAAACCAGAAATCAAGCATGAGGAGAAGTGAGAGGACAAATGTCAAGACTTAAATGAGTATTAGGAAGTGATTAACTTCATTGCGTGCTAATAAAAGGAAGATCCTGCTCCCCATAAAACAGAATCCATACCCTGAGGAGTCCTTAGGAGCCTTGCCAGGTGTGAATCAGTAATTACCTTGCAGAATAACACTCAAACTGATATTATTTAAAATATAACCAGGGCAACATCATGGTGGTAAAAGAAGTGTATTACTTCTGCAAAAGATATTAATGAAATCCTGTGCTCCTTTTTCAGTGTGTGCTTTAGAAAAAATAATATTTTTTTAAAGTGTGTGAAACATGGAAAACTTTGGTAATCATCACACAAGCTGAGAAGCTCAAACTGACTTATTCAAGGAGTCGCAGAGATTACTTGGTTATGGTTTACAACAGCTGAAAACACATTATGAAAGATGCCATGGGAAAATAACTGCAGATTAAGTAGCTTTCCAGTCAAAAACAGCAGGAAAAGTTGAAACTGTTGAGGCTGAAACTACCTGCAATCAGGATGAACATTTTCTTAATGAGGATTAAGAGTAAACATTAGAAAAATGACCTTATGTAAGTGGTTTGATTCTTTGGTTTTTAGAGGATTCAAAAGAAGATCCAATGTCTATATTATGAGACAGAGTTTTAACACAGAAATTACACGTTTGCTTTGGAAGTAGCCACATGAAAATACCTGACCTACTAAAACTCAGTATAGAGAGGACCCATCTTTAGCCTACCTGGTGGCAGGGCAGCAGTAAATGCAAACCTCATCTTTCCAGCCAGGTAGACCTGCACAAATGTACAGATTTGTCACCCTTGTTCCCTTGTGTCTACGGTCCCAAAGTTTGTCTGTGGTGAAGGTGCCCAAAGGAAAACCCTGTTAGTAATTCACTCTTCTCAGACAGGTGCTTAGTTCTGACAGTTTTCCTGTGGAGGGCAGGCAAATCCAAACCAGGTGGACAATACCACAGAATCATAGACAGTTTGGGTTGGAAGGGACCCTAAACCCGTCCAGTTCCTCCATTCTGCCATGGCAGGGACCCCTCCCACTGTCCCAGGCTGCTCCAAGCCCCAAAGTCCAGCCTGGCCTTGGACACTGCCAGGGATCCAGGGGCAGCCACAGCTGCTCTGGGCACCCTGTGCCAGGGGCTGCCCACCCTGCCAGGGAACAATTCCTGCCCACTATCCCATCCAGCCCTGCCCCCTGGCAGTGGGAAGCCATTCCCTGTGTCCTGTCCCTCCATCCCTTGTCCCCAGTCCCTCTCCAGCTCTCCTGGAGCGCCTTTAGGCCCTGGCAGGAGCTCGGAGCTCTCCCTGAAGCCTTCTCTTCTCCAGGTGAGCCCTCCCAGCGCTCCCAGCCTGGCTCCAGGACAGACAGGCTCCAGCCCTGGGAGCAGCTCCATGACCTCCTCCTCCAACAGCCCCATGTCCTCCTATGCTGGGGCCCCAAAGCTCAGTGCAGCTGTGCAGGTGGGATCTCACCTGAACAGAGGGGCAGAATGCCCTCTCAATCTGCTGCCTACAATGTGGGATCAGCCCAGGATGCATTTATCATTGTGGGCTGCAAGCATATCCATTTGTCCTTCTCTATCCTGGACCAGTGTTACATTTTCTTGTGCTTTGTATAAGCTGGTTTTAAAATTCTTGGTATTCCCAATGTCTTTCTAGTGGCCATTGACCTGTATCGCTTTGGATTGTAACTTTTAAGGGCTGCAGTTTAAGCAAATAGTTTGATTTTCATCCTGCTGCTGTAAGGGGATGAGAGAACATCAGCAATTGTCTCTGGGCAGACTTTCCCAAATTGATGAAACGTTGTGACATGCTGCAGACTATTAATTCTTCAGACAATAAAGAGGATATTATACCTAGTCTGCTAAGCTACATGTATTCCTGTTTCCAGGTAAGTCCTACATTTCCAGCAGCCTGTCCCAGTCCAGCACACTGATCCCAGGGCCCAGAGACTGCTCCTTCCTTCTCCCAGCCTGTTCCAGTGTTGGCAGGATGAGAAGCATCATTCATGGGCAGAAGCTCTGCTTGCACAATCCCGCTGAAGAAACGTTCTCCAGGCACATTCCCAATTTGGATGAATGAATGAATGATCTCACCATCCTGGAGAAATGCTCTGCCTCCAGGCTACTTGCAAACTTTCTCACTAGGCTTGTTTACAAGAATTTTACTGGAACACAGCTCAGCATATGTTCTGCCTGCAATTTTTTTTGACCAGAGCTGATATTTCAAATAGTTGCTGTCTGTGACGTGCCATCTGCACTGTCTTCAGGGTCACACAGCACTTTATCTACTCTGTTAGCAGATAGATGTAATTTACATAAAGAATTTATGTAAGGTCTATATAAACAGACTCAAATTCATATTTATACTCTTTGGAGCACTTTTGCCACTAACAGTTCACCTATCAGAAATTCAATTTTTCACAAGGAAACCAAATCCAAGGTTACCCTAGGAGCTAAACATGGTTTAAGCTAATTATTGGAGCTCAACATTCACACAGGGGAAATGCACCCACTGAAACAAAACTGTGCCAATTCACTTCAGCTGAACATCTGCCCATTTATCCAAATAAATAGTAGAGAGAGCTTTCCCATGTGTCTAAAACTTAGTGAGAGGAGTAAACTAAGGACTGAATGTGGCTACAAAACCTGACAATTTGTTGCTATCCACGATCCCTCATTAAAACTGCTGGAGAGCAAACCTCTGGCTTTGCGTTTCAAGAACCCTTGAAGAGAAAATAATCTTCCCAAGTCAGCCAGATAAGGATAATTTTTGTTCTTAGGGTGTAATAGGAGATATAATATCATTATTAGTGTTGTAGAAAGATGAAGGAATAAATGTATATTAAGAATTATAGGAGCAATAGAAATGCTCAAGTGTGAAAGAAATCAAGGACAATCTTTGGCTCAGAGGTTTTACCTGGACACAGATCAGTCTCAAACTACTTTTCTCTGGCAATAGGAGCAAAGACCTGGATGTTCTTCTAAGTTAAAACACTTTTTAATGTGTGAGGCTGATATTTCAGATTTATTTCAGTTTCAAGTATGATTCATCAACTTAGTATTTTTCCACTTTGCCCTTATCTACTGATGACACCTTTAGAAGACCAGATTAGATTCTGGCTACCCATTCAGTCCCACAAAATCCATAACATCCTTCAGGATTTCCTACAGTTATTTTACCACCGACCATTCTGAACACAGAAGTTCCCATCCAGTTTGGATTTGCCACAGCAAAAAAATCCTTATCTCAGTTGATAAAATGCATTGAATAAGATGCCTGAACACATACAAACTTCTTCCAAAAAATATCCCTGCAAATCTTTTTTTGAAGATGTAGTTTTTTTTTCTTTTTTTCTGCAAAAGTAAAAATAGGAGATATCTCACTGACACCTCTGAAACAAGAAACAGTGTCCAAACCAGTGAAATAACCTTGCAAGGAACAAAATTTCAAACAGAAATAATTCTTAAGAATAGGGCTGAACATATTTCCATAAGGTGAACGTTAAAAGACCTGTGGAGTACAAATGCCTAACCAGAAGTGCCTGCAGAAGGCGAAAAATTGTAGTTAATATTCTAGAGAACACTGTAGAGAAATATGAAAAACCATTGCTCTAAGCTGTAGAATCGTCAGCAAGGATGCACTAGGGTTTGAGCTTTGCTTCCCCTGGGGAAAAAGGCTGAGGGAGGATGCTTTGTCTAAATTTTTAATCCAGTTCTAGTAGAGAGAGGGAAAGTGTGCTTCAGCTATTGCTTCCTTCTAGAAGCATTTAAATGAGAAGCAGGTAAATACAATGTCAGAACTTGTAGCTGTAACAGGCAGTGTCACTGAAAATGACAGAAATGAGGAGAGTCTGATGTTAAGGGAGTAAAAATCTTAGTCTTGCTGGTTCATGCGTATCAGTGGGGCGTCCCAACATGACAGCTGAGGAGCTGGATGCCAGTTGCCAGTTTTAGTTTGAAATTAAATCAGCTGCTGACGTGTCTGGAGCTAGACATTTAAACAAAAGCCCCAGGCCAGGCAGAAGGGGCTGGGTTCACCATCCTGTCTAAGGGTGCCCCACCACGGCTTGGCTGTTCTCAGCAGACAAACACGGGCTGTCTGCCAAGCCAAGGGGGACACCTGAAAGGTGAAGCACAAGCCTGGTGATTGAGGCTTGCTTGGGGGCCAGTCTGGCCCCACTGCACACAGGCAGAATTAGCCATGGTGCTCTGAGCACCCAGAGCAGCCCTGCACGGAAGGAAGGAGGCTGATGTGTCCTGGACACCACGAGGCCCAGCATTTCAAAAGCAAAAAGCAGGAATTTATTCCCAGTACATCATGAAAGGGGCAGAGTCAGTCCCCCAGGGATGTGTCTGAACTCTGCCTGTTCCTGGCAGGAGAATCCCCAAAGAGCCCCAGCAGCTGCAGCCCCAGGCACAAGGCAGAAAAGGCAGGCAGGTGATTCGAGGTGCTCTGTCCAGGAACAGACAAAAGACAGATAAAGACTTCTCTAAAATCTGGCACTACAGGGAGTGCTGTGCTCCAGGGCACCCAGAAAAGCTCCAGTGGTGCTCAGCAATGAGAGGTGGGTCAATGCCCCATGTTGCTCCTGGCCAGCAAGAGCAAGGCTCCTGCTACAGCACAGCTGTGCCAGGAAACCTTGAGCCACAGAAATGTGCCATAAAGGTTGTTTACATATATCTGCAAAGCATCACTCTGCCTGATGGATGAACTTACCTCTCTGCCCTTTTACCCACCCTGAAGATAAGGTGCTAAATAATTTACTCTTTTGGAAACAACACACATAGCTCAGTAGGAAGAAAACCCTTAAAATCAAGAGCATTCTCAGTGGCATAAAATAGAAGCTACAAGCAAATTTGTTGTCTAAATTAAAATATCCTACACATATAGATGGAAGCAATTGCTGGATTTACTGGGTGTTGAAAACGCCAGTTTTATAAGGTAGCACAGAACTGCTCTGTATGCTTACCTTCCCCTCTTCCATGACCTCTCTGCTAATCTCATGGCAAACAGCTCAAAGGAGTTTACTTTCCTAAAGCTCTACTTGCTCTCCCTTCATTCCTTATCCAAAAATTTCAGCAGCCAAACAAGTTTAAACAATTGACAAGTTTAAACAATTGCATCTACAATGATGAACATGCTCCACTTCTTCTCAGGAAAATTTGTTGCTGTAACAGGACCAGAAAAGATTAAATTTTACTCCTGGTTAAGATCACAGTAACACTGTTCTTGTTTGGAGTTGTCAGACACTATTTTCATGTATTACACAATGCTACTACACCATAAGCTCAAAAGTTTTGTATAGGATCAGATATTTCCCTTTTTTTTCCAAGCACAAAATTATCAGAATTTTTCAGATCTTTAAGTAACAGAAGCATTCAGCAAGTGTAAGGTGGTCCGGGAACTGAGAGTTCAGTGCAACATAATGTGGATAATAATTGGCTTTATGGAGGTGGAAAAACAAGCTTATTGTTAAGGGATTTTAATATTGGCACATACTGAACATGCAAATACAAATTCATGCACATTGTTAATTTGTCTGCCTCACCAATTGCTCCATGTTATTAAATCTTTTCCATTAAACAGACCCTGGCAGGCTTCTGAAAGTACTTCCATCCAAGGAAACTGTTATTAGATGGATATTCTTGAGAAGGTTCCAGCAACATCTCAGCAACATTGGCAGTTCCAGAATATTTATGAGCACATAACAACTCAGTGTTGGACACAGCTCCAGGAGCAATTAACATCCTCAGAACAGAAATGAAAATTGTAAAAGGCAGCACTGCATTGCTCAAGTGAAACCAGAACACATACATGTACTTCTGAAAAATCCCTTTTTCCATGGAGACACTCCTCTCCATGGAAGAGCTTCAGTGACCAGGAGGCAGGGTGACTTTATAGTAAAGCATCATCATATTTCAGTCATGGTCCTGCACATCACAGGGGCAATGTCAGATGGAGCTTCTGGAATGCTGTGCCAGCACTGCAGGGACACTGTCCTGACTCCAATGGTGAGGAATGTTTTTTCCCACAGCAGGTACATTCAGCACCACGTCCAGGGCTGTGTGCATGGGCTGGAAGGAGCAGGGTATGTTTGTGTTTTTGTGTTTGGGCAAACACCGCAGTGGCAACTTGTCCCTTAGATCTGTGTCAAAAACAAATGCCCAAGGCATGAACCTCGATGATTGCTTGCTATAAAAGACATGGGATATTAATGGCAGGGTTGCCCTAAAAAGAGTTGGGTCGAAGCAAACGCAGGTCCAACCACTATGGTCACTTCTACATTTCTCCTCTATTACGTCTAAAATGGCAGCTTATATACATTTCTATACAGTTTACAAAGTCAGGAGCTTTTTCACTGGCACACAGCAGAGAGAAGAATGCAAACACACATTGTTGAACTTACTTTTAAGGTAGCTAACACATGNAGAGTATCACAGTGGGCACTGTGATTCCGGGTGCGGGCCGGCCGGGCGGAGTGTGGCAAAATATAAAGGGATGGGAATGATGGAGTCACCCAAAAAATAAATTTTAATGGTGGTAAAATAACAAACATAGAGACCACACAGCCCAAGGGGTAGCATCCAGAGACCTGGGGGAGTGGCTACCTTAAAAATATATAAGGTTACCTGAGGGCAGAGGTCCAATCCCAAACACAGGACAGGGACATGAGCTATTATGGAACAATTCCATTAGCATACCAACTCCCATGGTTACACTCTTCTCACCACAACCTAACCAGACATCTCCTTTTCAGCATCCCTCTTCCCATGGCCTCAAGTTTATGTTTTCTGCATAAGCTACCAGGGCTAAGCCCTTGCTCATCCCAGCCAGTTTGGTTGCCACAAGAGAGAATTGGGATGCTTTTGGGAATTGGGATGAGAATTGCCACAATGGCAGAATTGGGCCTGCTTAGCCTAGGAGCAGCAGGAGGAGAGGAGCAGCTCCATTGGGTAGCAGGCTGTGGGAATGGGCAGCTCTCCATGCCCAGGATGGATGGCACATGAGCAGGGAAGGGCCACAGGTACAGCTGCAAAAGAATGAAGATGCATGTTGGAGCCCTGGAGGCTGAAAATTTCAGGCTTTCTGTGTTAAAAGGTGCTGACCCTCAAGCAAGCACCACATTTGACTTGAGGCCGTGGAACCGGCTCCTGAGATTGAGTGATAGCACGGGGGTTGTGTGTGTGCAATTTGAATGGTACTGTATGATCTCACAGGGTGAAAAAACTTAGATTTAAAATTTTAGTATACAGTGATACTTGTGAGCCAAGATGAAGGATTTGGGGCATTGTCCAAGTCCTTCTTCTTCACCTTCTTCTTCCTCCTTCTTCATGGGTCTGGGTGCTTTTCTGTATTTGGGTGAAAAAGGTCCTCATTGCAGGTCTTAGGTGGTCATTATTGGGTCAAAAGTATAAATAATATAGGTGTCACCTTGTTATTGGGGGATTATCACTTAAATAACCTTGGAAAGAGTTAGAAGCTCTCCATTTTACCTCATTTCTCTAACTTGCTAGTTAGACTAGCAACTTAGACTCATGGCTTGTGAGTCTGTAAACAGATAAGAAACAATAAACAACCAAGTCTGAACACAAAACCTACATTTCCCGTGTACTAATCCTGACTTTGGCAAGGAAAAAAGGAAGCCAGAACCTTCACAGATGCAAGGCAAAAGAAACAAAACGCCTACAAAATTTCTAACACTGAGGACAACAAAAGAATTCCCTTTGCCCAAAGGCAGTGGGTGGGAAGGAATAACAGTTTTGATCACTGATTTTTATCTCCTCTTTTTTGACCACCACACTGTGTAGGTGTGAGCAGCAGGCCTCAGCCAGAGCTGACTTACAAGATGAACCCTGGGCACTGTGATTAACACCATCAGTATTATTTAGCTAAAATTAGATGACAAAGGAGCTTATGCCAGCTCTGCATAACCTTGTGTAGTTATCTGCAAGAAATGTATCATTTTAAGAAACTTTCCCAATTGACATGAATAGAGGCTTGTTTGTAGGGTATTTTAGNATGGACATGAATAGAGGCTGGTTTTGAGGGTATTTTAGGGGAAAACCCTCCCAGCCAAGGTCTGGGCCCTGGCTCGTCAGGACATGTGCCATCAGATCCAGGAGTTTCTGTGCTAAAAATATAATCAAGTCACTTCAGCTTGCTGATTGGGGCCCATAAAAGCTGGACCCACTTTCAGGGCGAATTTGGAGACTTCACCTGTGGGTGGACACACAGCACAGGATTTTCCCAGTTGCTGGGAGGGGTTCTCCAGATCCTTGCTGCAAAACGGAGCTCCCCAGAGACTGCAGACTCTGGATGATGGCGGAGTGTTTGGGCAACTGGTGATGTGTCTTTCTCAATCCCTATCCTTCCTCTCATATAGTAATGATTAGGTGCATTACCTTGAGTATTTCTGCTTGTTGCTAAAGCCAAGCACATAGTTTTATTCAATGTATCATTTTAATTTTTGTGTTGCCTTTATATTCATAGCAAAATAAGACCATTCTTTCTATTGGTGTCTGTGTTTAAATCACCCCCATCAAATGGTAGAACAGCAGGTTGTTTGTGCTTTACTTGAGGGTGGTTTTTGCTCCTCTGTTCCCTTGATTTGAAAGGTCACCTCAGACACACTGCGTCCCAAATTTTTCCCTGTTCTCCTTAGGTTTGGCTTTATTACTACTTTTTAAATCAACATTCATTTATTTGGCCACAAGCCCCAAGTTCATTGACTAGACACCTGGTAATCCTTTCCATATATATTTTTCTATGAGTCCACAAATTTGTTACAGTTGTTGAGATTCTAAAAGTCAAATAATCAGTTCTCAGTATCTGATGAGAAGCTTTATTATAGTTATTGCCTTTGCTCAGCACTGCAGCTGATTTATTCAGACTGTGAGATGTTTTGTGATATTAGCTTTATCTTCGTGTTATCATGCAAACCTTTTCATTTGTACACAAAGCATCTCCAAAACATTTCTCATTAGTTCCTCACAGCCCATTATTTGCATGATTAATGACAGTTATATAAATACAGCATTTTTCCCAAAACAGATGTGCTTTACTTTGCTGTCTCACTATCAAAAGACTACTGGCTTTAAAGCAGCTCTTTAATGCAATCAAACAAAGGTGATATTCAGTATGCTTTCACATAATTCTTAAGGGTTATGAATCTGAGGAAGGGCTATTTAGGCTATACTAAACCATCTTTCATAGGAAATGACACAAAACAAAATACAAGGAAAAAAAGGCAAAAGCTGTGGTGGACAATGAGTGACAGGAGCAGCTCCTTCCTAGGCTATATTCTGTCCATTTGTTGTCTCACACATGTGAAAGGACTGGGGGAAGGAGAAGCACTTTTGCCCAACCCCAACAATACTTTTCCAAAATTAATGTCCTTTCTAAAGGAAAAAAAAAAAAAAATTCAGATTTTATGTATTGCTAGCTCCAGGTATGAATCAAGGACCGTGTTTCAAGACCACACCACCTCTGAGGCAAATCATCTGTCAGTAAGGTCCAGAGAAGTCCCTGGAACGACACTGCTCTGTAGGAAAGGAAAAGTAAACTTTATCTACACCTCTCAAGCTGTTTCTTACTGACCCAAACAGCTCCGGAAAGACGACAGATATAAATTTACCACAGTCTTGCAGCTACAGTAGCATTTTCAATGTATAGCTCTGTTCTAGCAGAACACTTCATGCTATGGATAAAAATAGAAAATAATGGGGAAAAAAACCTACAGAGTAACTCTGGAAAAAAATAAACATTTTAGAATTACAGACATGTAAAAAGAGAAATTTTATAACTGATGTCACCCATTTAAACCCCTAAAACTTGGCTAACACTTTCAGTGAAAGTCATCATCCTAAAAAAAAAAGTCTGACATGATTTTTGCTGTGACTTTGTGGTTCATCTATCAGAAATTCCATGTTAACTTTCCCAAGGGTAACAGAGAAGAAGGTAAAACTGGAAGACCCTCACTTAAAGATTTGGATCACTTCAAAGAAATCAAAACCAGCCCTTTTCCCTGACATTTCACCAATGTCACTTCACATGTGGCAGCTGATGCCTTCTCCATGTAACCATTTCCCTTCTTATCTGAATTATTATATCCAGATTAACCATGGTACAGATGCAAATGCTTGGGCTGGTTTTCTGCAGCTCAGCCAAGCTCCCTCAGAGCTGATTCACTTGGGCACAGGCAGCCCCTGAAGTGCTGACCCTCAGCAGAGACACCTCCCACCAGCACAAAGGGCAGCAGGTAAGGAACTCTGACAGCAAAACAGGTGCCTCTGCTGACAAGGACTGAAATTCCTCAGGCAAAGCAGCAGCAGCTTCCTTTGGAGGGGTGACAGGGGAAGAAAACGAATGCACAGCAATTAAAACATCATTCCCTGGAGGATCAATGGGCCATGCAAATGCAGGAAAGCAGCAGGGCCACAACTGGGAAAGATTCAATTAGGAAAGATTCAATTTGTCTCTCTGATTTCTTTTACCTTCTGCTAGATAATTCCCCAAGTTTCAGCCCTGGCACCCTCATTAAAGGAGGTCATTTCAGCTGGGTCAGCTCTGTGGGCAGGGACTGCTGATGTGCCACGGAGCTGGATCAGCCTCCTGTGTACTGAGGACTCCATGGGCAAGGGAAGAAGGGGCACTCACAAGTGTTTGGGTAATTTTGGGTTCGTTTTCCATGAAGAGTCTCCTACAACCAGTTATGTGCTGCAGTTTGAGAACTGCTCCCAATCCAGGCTGACAAGCTTATATGCGTTCACAATTAAAGATTATTTTACTTTTCAGGAAAAGTAAAGGCCAAAGTTGATGTCACATTTGCACAGCATCTTTCATGCAAGGAATACATAGAACACATGAGAAAGCAATGCAATACAAAACTTCATTTCCCTACAATTCAGTGCATTAAGAAAAACCCTGAGACCTGCAATAAATGCCATACAATCCAAGCTTTTCTTTCCAAGCTTTTTTTTCCTTCTCGTTTGTTTTACCTGTAAGGATTCTGTGTCTCAGCACCAGAGCTTGTCACAGGAGAGAATGTCTATTCTATGAAAAAACCTGCCATTTCCAGATTTGCTTTGGCATACTCTGGAATATACTCTTGTCATTTTTACAGAGCAGTAAGTTTAAACCAGCAGAACAATCAGCAAGAAATGCTTTGTTTTTTCAGTAAGGATGTTTTCCTTTACTATTCTGGGAAAAAGTCACTCTCTCAGTGGATAAGGATTATAATTAATATTTCATAATTTTATATAGAAGCCCAGAGAAAATGAGAGCAGTGGGTCAGGATGGGCAGTGTTGGGGGAGTGAAAGCTGCTTTTTTTTTGAGGAGTGGAGGCTCACAAGGATTTTCAGCTGTTTTCCTTTGACATGGTTTGCCTTCAGCTTCCTGGGGCAGGTTTGTAAAGGACACAGCTAATTAGGAACATCAGAGACTTCTTGAAATTGCCTCTTGACTTCAGTCAATGAAAGCTATTATTTACAGGATTTTCTGTTCTTTTTCAGCCACCAAGAACTTTGCTCTAATCTCACTAGTTCTCATCTACAGCAAAGCTGTTGGGACTGAGTTTTAGGATGTGAAATTAAAAAAAAATAAGTTACAAATATCATGCTTTCTGAAAAGCATGGAAAAAAGAAAAAAGAGTAGGAGCATGATTTAGAGCTCTGTGTTTTATATATATAAAATATTTTCTTCCTTTTTTTTTCCCCCTGCAGGACAAGGAAAAAAAAGACTTTTTAAATAGATGGTATAATACATAACATAAATACTACAGTTTAACAACTGAACAGAGCCCAGGGGACCACATAAGACTTCCAGAGGTTAAATTAGCCCTTCACCTGCAGCAGCCAGCAGAAAAAAAAATACTTATCTTTTTATTTTGGAAACAGAGTGAGTTCTGCACTAAGTCCTTGATCTGTCCCACAGGATGAAAAATCCCCAGCCTTGACCAAGCCATTAATCCAAAGTGGAGAAAGGTAGGCTGGAACCAGGGGGCAGAGCTGGCACCTTCCTGGCACAGGAGTGAGCTCTGAGGGAGGGGAGAGGTCTGTACTGAGGCTTTGAAAAGAGTTGGGTGTAATCACAAGGCAGCCCAAGAAACAAAGACATAAAACCTGAAGAAACCACATCCTGAATAAGCCAGCCCTGTGCTAACACCTGCCTTCTGCCTCCCCAATTTGACAGAAAAGCAATATCAACATTGACATTCACCTGCTTATTTTATCATGTTCTCGCAGTAATTCCCTCTTGCTCTGTTTGTAGGACTTATTAGAGTCCATGATGTGCAAAATTCTCCAGCCTGGCCTAAAATTGTCCTCTGGCACCCTTTCTTACTGCTGGAACTTGCTAGGTTTTTGCTTTTTATACCTCAAGCATTAGAGTCTGTCATATCCCATTCACTTTGCCTTTCATGTGCAGACACAGAGCCCCAGACAGCTGGGGGCCCTTTGGGAGAGATCTCCTCTGACAGGAAAAGCTCAAGGCAGAGCACTGAATTTCTCCTTAAAAACACAAAACAAGAGAGAAACAGATTCATTTCCCCTGAGGAAGGTCAGGCTGCAGAGTTTCTTTGACTGTATTTACAACACATGAATGTAAATAACCACGTTCAACGCTGCTTGCACTTTGCAAGAGGTGAGCTAAATAAGACCACAAAAGCCTTAATTTGGGCACTAAAATGCAAATTTCAGCACATCTCTTTTATGATATTTTCACCATCTCAGGGGGTTATCTGCCTCCCCTTTGGGCCTCTGGCAGGTTTTGAGATGTCAGTGTGGAAGTAGCACATCATGTATGACCCCCTGGGGCAGAGACCCACTCCAACCTTTGTGCTGGCAAGGGAGACGTTTAGAAATTTATGCTTTCAAGTAATGAAAACTGGAAATAAAATTCTTCATTCCTAGGAGATAAAGCTTAGTTATTTGGTGGCATAATGTAACTCCAGATTTGGAATTACCTACAGAAACTGTAAGTTAGAAAAGACACTAACTTTTCAGTCTTATGGGCAAGGAAAAAGAAAAACAAACTAAAGTCCAAACCAAAAATGCTGGCAAAGGAGATAATGCATGAACCACTTACAAAGCCATGTGCCTACAATGTCTGATGCTGGAATGCCACAGGGAATTAATTTAGCTAAGTCCAACAAAGAGCAAACATTAACCATGTCAAGTTCTATCCGTGCG
This sequence comes from Illadopsis cleaveri, assembly GCA_013399915.1. Classification (NCBI taxonomy): domain Eukaryota; kingdom Metazoa; phylum Chordata; class Aves; order Passeriformes; family Timaliidae; genus Illadopsis; species Illadopsis cleaveri. The sequence continues at coordinate 118,968 of VXBB01003611.1, read as the reverse complement.
ATTTTTACCAATATAAAAATTAATTGCAAGTTGTCAAATTTTCAGCAGTAAACCCTTCGCCCACCAGCCTTGACCAAGCCAAAAAGACTGCACATGTTCAACCAGAGATGCTTCCCAGGGACTGACTTCCTACTGGATTATTGCTCCAGAACTCTTCTTCATCTCTGCTTCCATTCCACTGGCAGCATTCCCCCAGTGCACAATGCTATTAAAAATAATGGTTTAGAGCATCAACAATGTATTAAAGATGGCCTCCCCAACATGTCTGTGGTGACAGCGTAATAAAATCCATCATTCTTTGAACATTTGCAGACATACTTCTTGGAGTTAATGATGTGGCACAACTTCATCATCAAGAAATAAGGGAAACAGGAGTTGAAAGCAAAGAGAAAAACAAAGAGAAAGCAAAAAGAAAAGGTTTAAACTGAGCCCAGGAAAAGTGCAAAGGATTCTAAAGTGTAGGGCTGCTTAATTCCATACTCAAGCAGGGAGCAGGCTGCTTAACAGGAGATCCAGGTTTGTCACAGTAGACACCCTAATAAGAAGTTTGGCCTCAATCTTCACCTCAAAATCTATTTGGTAGCTTAACAGTATCTAAGGATCTGCATCATGGAGAGCACAGGACTTACCTTCCTGAGCTCCCTAAGTTTCACCATCCAAAAATGGACCAGTGAGACTGAGTCACATACTTTGGCTTCCTAAATTGTCAGTGGACAGGGACAGGAGGCTCCAGAAAGCCACCTATTTCTGAGCCCTATGAAGGTGGAATTACTGACTGGAATATCAAAATCTCTGATACAAAGAGATTACTCAGTATCACCAGAGAATCATTAATGTGTTATTTTATGACTAATAAACATCCATTTCCCATCTAGGCACACTAATTGAAAACTTTAATTGATGTTTCAAAGCCTACAGTTCCACACACAAAATGGGCATTCTCCTAGATCTGTTCATTAAATAATGATGGTGCAGAGTAAACGCTTATTCCCACTAAACCACATGACACATGTTCACTTTCTCCTCTGGAAATATTCAATGTCATTTTTATTAAGTCAATTGATAGAATATCAGCTTCTCTTCACCCTGCTGTGTTGCATTCAGGCACTCGGGGTCACCATATGTAGCAGGATGGGACCCACAGAAGGAACAAGGCAGGCAGCAGCAGGTGAAGGGAAAGCTAATGATACTTTATTCTACAATCTTCTTCTACCATATTCTCTCAATAATCCAACTCCATATATACAGTTTGTACAGAGGCCAAGAGATTGCTCATTTAGGTTGCCACCTCTTCAACCTGGATGGTGAACACCACCATCAATCAATTCTCCTCTCAGAGGAGAAATATGAAAAACAATCTAAAAATATACATTGTTTATGTTGAGGCTGTGTGAGAATCTGCTTGCAAGATTCCAAACAAAGAAAACAAAGAAAGCTGAGGGCAACACTGCTGTCCTTAAACTCCTCTGTGCTCCAGCTTCACCTCCCAAGGGCGGCTCTGAGGAGGAGCCTGGAATGGTGCCCCTCCTAAAGGCAGCTCTTCCAGGGACCACTCAGTGTGTGTGTCCCCTCTTGGGGCACTGTGTGTGTGTGTGTCCCCTCCTCGCGCACTGTGTGTGTGTGTGTCCCCTCCTCGCGCACTGTGTGTGTGTGTGTCCCCTCCTCGCGCACTGTGTGTGTGTGTGTCCCCTCCTCGCGCACTGTGTGTGTGTGTGTCCCCTCCTCGCGCACTGTGTGTGTGTGTGTCCCCTCCTCGCGCACTGTGTGTGTGTGTGTCCCCTCCTCGCGCACTGTGTGTGTGTGTGTCCCCTCCTGGAGCACTCTGAGTGTGTGTCCCCTCTTGGGGCTCTGTGTGTGTGTCCCTTCCTGGAGCACTCTGANCCCTCCTGGAGCACTGTGTGTGTCCCCTCCTGGAGCACTCTGTGTGTGTGTCCCCTCTTGGGGCACTGTGTGTGTCCCCTCCTGGAGCACTGTGTGTGTGTGTGTGTCCCCTCTTGGGGCACTGTGTGTGTCCCCTCCTGGAGCACTGGGCTCATCTGCCACACAACAGAACCCATGGACTCACAGACATGCTTCCAGGAAGGAATTCGACTATGGAAATAGGCAGTGGGCATCACTCACACCAAGAGCAGTAAAAGTCCTTTTCTTCCTAACAGAGCCAGGAATGAAACAAATCAAAGGACTAGCCTAATTCAACACTGATTCTCATGGAATCCAGCAAGTAATGTCATTTCTGTTTTGATTCCTTTTCTATTCTGGTTCCAATCTTTCCATTCAAGTACCAATAAAGAAAACTCTTAAGATCTATTTATTTCCAACAGATAACAAAACTTGTTCTTCATGAACTTCTATAGTCTGATAGTCACCAGGTGTCTCCAAATTTGGCATCACAACAGCAAGGAATTTCATCTTAGCAACTGAATTTCATCTATTAAGAAAATTCAAGTTAAGAAAACCCTACCTTTAGGTCACTCAAAGTTGAAAATTCTTTGATTTTTTTCATAAAAGGAGCTTTATGCAAATATATACTAGGTGGAGCTAGAAGCAATCAATGACACAGCTGCATTAAGATATTCGAAAAATCTTTTTTAAATTACTAAACATGTTAATGATTCGTGTCAGCATAATCTGAAATGTTTTGTGTCTGGTATTGGTGGAGATTTAACTGACACTAGATTCCTACATATGCAAGAATGAGGAAATCTCAAATATTCCTACAGCAAAAACATTAGTGGAATAAAGAGCTATGGCTAAACAGTCCTTTACTGATACTAAAAGGAAATGTAAGCCTGGTCCACTTATAATCCTCATGTAAGACAGAGATTTCACTGTTCCAAACAGACCATCTCCTCTTTTTTCCAAGCTGTAGCAGTGCTACAAATTCCTTACACCTTGCACATGACTATTTTAATTGTTAGGGTTTCGTGTCAGTATTCTATTCATAGATCTCAATATTCCAAAAGTAACATTGCATACATTTAGTTTTGCACCACAGTAAAAATCTGATAGCCCTGTTAAGTGCTTCTCATTAGTGCCTTCACATTTACTCCAACTAACTGAACTTGGATTTCCAGGGCTGTGTTTAAGCACCAGAAATCACTTTGGACAGACTGTGTGATGAGGATTAGCACTGCAGCACCTCAGAGAGCATTTCCTCTGGAAGAAGACATAGGCAAGAGAGAGAAATACTGTTCTAAAACATTAAAAATAATAAGCATGGTGCCAGAATTTTCAATTTGCTATCTTTCTTAGGTTCCAAGAATGAGATATGAGATTGCTCTTTAGTTCTTCCGTTTGTAAGAGCAAACCTGTGAGCTGTGTGATCTTATCCAAGCACCTGATGTTCAGCTGTATGTGACTTACAGTCATAAAAAGAGCCATAAGCTTCAAATACAGTTTGTTCTTCCTGAGAGTTTCAGCTGAAATCTCCTACAATATCAGAGATAACTGCATGATGATGACTTGGTGGCTCCAATATATCTTTTCTATAGTAGAGTATCAAACAATATGTTAAAATTCAAGGGTGTATTCAGACCCATCTGAATTTCAAGACAAATCTCACAAAATTTGTCAGCAGAAGGGCACAGAGAAGATGTAGCTCAACCACTTTTTCCAGACAAATAACAAAATTGCCTTTTCTCTTTTTGTTGTCTGTAACAGCAGGAGCTGATCTATAAAGCAGGAAAAAAAAAAACAAAAAAACAACAACTCTGCCTCTGGACTCCTTGGAAAAGCTGAAACTGCTGAGCCAACCCATGTACAGCCATTGTGATGAAGCTCCCCAGGGACACTCCACACGTGTGCTCAGTAAATCCCAGTGCAGAGGCTGCTGTCACCTCCAGAAAACATAAAGCAAGGCCATATCCTCATGCTCTTAAGTTCACACACTACTTTTAATAGATAAGCACATAAGGAACAATAAGAAACTTGCCAAGGGTGAAATTCTGGAAGAACAGTCAATAAAACCAATATCAAAACTAGCAAACATGACTGGCTTGAATGACTAGAAACAAAAACAAAAACAACAAAAAAATCAAAAACAACAAAAAATCATTATAGGACCCCTTCATGTAAAACAATTAGGTTGGGATGCAGGTGGATGACTGTTTAAAAATGTGGACATTGATTTTGGCTGTGGGTATTGTTTATGCAAATGTTAGTAGAACATGCTAGAACATACAGCAGGCTGTGCAGCCACAAGGTCCTTTCCCTCCACTAATATCCTTACCTGTAACATTCGCTGGGATCTCCTAAAGAGCCAGAATAAATACAAACAGATACATTTCCTGAAATAAATCTCATTACATCTGTACTGCCAAAGATTTGCAGAGATCAGTCACAAGAGAGCTGCCAAGCAGGAGGCTGCCTGGCTGTCCAGGTTCTAACTGAATTCTTTTTCAAAACACCTCACTCTTTGAAGGGCTGCAAATCATATTCGAATTCTCATAGGAAGAGGATTTCTTTGAAAGATTCCTGTTGTTCTGGAGAATGAGAATTAGGGAAGAACTTCTCTCTTTCTGAGTTGTTGTTTTTTTTTTTTCTGGTCTCAGGATAGTATGAGATTGTGAATAATAACAGGAGGAAGTGAGGAAATAAATGTGTTATTTCAAACTTTCAAAGTCAGGTTTGATTTTAATTTTCTCTGTGGATTTACACAGCAATTTTCATGAGTCAAATTTCATTTAACTTTACTAACAGGGTTAGTATATCACAAGGTATTCCCTTGCAATATCAAGCTGCAAATGAGTCCTTCCATTACTTCCATGTTCTATTTATGACTGTGTATTCAAAGCATCTGTGGTGTCCTATATCAAAACAGAGCCAAAATTGCATCTGACACAACCCAGCAGTTTATGAAAGAAGGGCAGAATCTAATACCCAAGATTCCAAGGTGATGGGCAGAATCAGTGCTGCAGCTTTAATGCCTCATTTAAAAGTATTTAATCTTCTAAATTTTGCTACTTTGAAAATAAACAAATTCAATTTACTTTCTGTTTTAAAATAATTATTTAATCACTATTTAACAACTTACAAATCTCTACTGACTTGCTGAGAAATTTGTCATAGTCTCCACAATAATCTACTCACAATATTCTGTCTTTCCTCAAGATCCACATCTACTTCCATCGTATTGCTGTTTCCCTGGGCTGTCAGTTTGTTCAGTCACATGTCCCTCCATAACATTTTCATTTTGTCCTTTTCCTATCCAGAAACGTGCTGCAAGGAAGGTGCAGGGACCTGTAGGAAAAGCCATGTCTCTGTTAACACAGTGCAGCTTTAGACAGCTGAAGAACAAGCACCATAAAATAAACATCTGTGAAATAAATTTGCTGGGAGCCCTTATATTTTCTGAGCGCTGCATGTATGCAGCTATGATGAATGAAGATTAATGCTATAATTTTGGGGATCGCCTGAGCCTCCAGTCTGTTCCTGCAGTCTTTCTCTCCAGCTGACTGGAAGACCACCTTGGGTGAAAACCTCTGTTTATCTCCACAGAAAACAGAAAGCTTGAGAACAGAAAAAGCACCTACTAAGGACAAAGGAAACAAGAAGGAAAGAAGATGATAATTATGTGCTCCTCAAGCCACATCCCCACAGGTCCTGTGCCAGGTGGGCTCCATCCCAAGTGTCCCCTTCTCAAGGCAATTGCACACACACAGAGTTTTACGCAAGGAGAGAAACTCTGCCTGCTTTTAGGGCCTCAAGCAATCACCACAGGTTTATCAGTGAGCAGAAAGAAAAATACGTGCATCTCCTCGCTGGCAGTGACTTTCAGCTTGGCCTGGCCCCATCCTACACCCTTGGACAGGAGCTGCAGCAGTTTGGCACTGTCTGCTGGCACTGCCCTGTCCATTGATAGGGATTTTTTTCAGCAGGTGGAATTGTAAGCGAATTTTGAGAGGAGAGGGAGAAAATCCTCAAGGTTTTTTTAGAAGCCTGGGAAGCTCCAAGGATCTGGAAAATTTTGAGAGGAATAAAAACTTGTCCTTTGATACATTCTGCATGAGGCCAGTGTGTTATGAGCTCCATGGAGGTGCATCAAGCTCTGAGGGCTGACCAGGAACCTCCCAGAAATGGCTTAAGAATAACTAGTGAGACGGCTTGATTGGAGGTGTTTTGTAAAAGCAAAAAGGTGTTAATTGAAGAAGAAAATAACAAACTCTGCGAAACAAAAGAATAAAAGCTTTGCACAGTGCAGAGAGATTCGTTCCATCTGCTAAGACACCCTGAAAACCCCTAAGAAACTCTGTGCTCTCTCTTAAGTATTTAACGATTTAGAAGGGACTTTTGGCTTGCTGCTCGATAGAAAATAGTTACATTCCTTGAGGAACAGCTCAGGGGTCCAACTGATGCCTTTGTCCAAGCACTGGGCCAATTACAGTGAGAAATGCATGGAACTTTCTGGTTTTTCTTCATTAAAGGTTCAGGGGGTGAGGCTTAAACTCTTTACC
>VXBB01003611.1:84896-106107 GCA_013399915.1 Illadopsis cleaveri | reverse complement strand
CCTGGAGAAAAGGAGACTCAGGGGTGACCTTATCACTCTCTACAACTCCCTGAAAGGTGGCTGTGGTCAGGTGGGGGTTGGTCTCTGCTCCCAGGTGACAACTGACAGAATGAGAGGACACAGTCTTAAGCTGCACCAGGGGACATTTAAGTTAGATATCAGAAAGAAATTCTTCACAGAAAGAGTAACTGGGCACTGGAATCATCTGCCCAGGGAGGTGGTGGTGTCACTGTTCCTGGATGTGTTTAAAAAAAGATTGGACATGGCACTCAGAGCCATGGTTTAGTTGATAAGAAGGTGTTAGGTCATAGCTTGGACTACATGATCTTAAAGGTCTTTTCCCATCTAGTTCATTCTGTGATTCTGTGAATTTGAGCATCAATTACCAACATTTGATAAACCAATTCCTCATTTCTCCTTCAGTCCACATCTGGACCTGGGGGTTTTTCTAACCCCTCACACCAGAAAGCTCATTTCATCCTTTAACCTTCATCTCTTCTTTTCCTTTGCACTAAATTGCAGGAAGCTATTTTCAGGTTTGCTAAACCCAAGGATGTTTTGGCTGCCAAGCTGCATCAACAGGAAAGAAAGAAAGTGCTTTTATTTGGTCTTATCACAGAACTGATAATAACATTATTGTACATGCAAAGAACTCCAGGCTTGTTTATCTGCAACAACAGAATGACACATGCAAATATATATATGAAAGGCCCAAATATCTCAAGCTCTGATAGTTCAGTCAAGAATATTATATCTCCAAAATGCAAACAGAATTATTTACTCACATCAACTGTACTAATGCCTCTTGGTAATTTTCTGTTTTCCTATAACAAGCCTTGCCCGGTTCACTCTTTGGTTTTTGGGGAAATAATCTGAGAAAGACAGACTTGCTTTCTAAATAATTTTTCAGCCTTGATAATGAAAAGCCTTATATCACCTAGAATTATTTACTATTTGTTGTGCTCTGAATCTTCTACACAATTAAATTTTGAACCTAATTCAAACTCTAAAATATTTTATCATCAAATCCATTGCCAAAATAAAAGTTAGAACTAACTTGTCTGGTATCCAAATCATGGCCCAAAAGAATGGTTCCCTGTGGGGTATTGCAGAAATGCACTGTCTTTTAACCAAAGGTTTGCTTTGCTTACAAGTTCCTGATTTCATCCACATTTCCTGCCCTGCCCATTTTTATTTCCCATTTCCATTTGGCAATACCTCTCCCCCATGGTAAGTTATGTGTGTGCCACCAACCCTAAGCTTTTAGAGCATTCTGGTAACAGACTATAATTTAGAACTTCACTCTGCAGCAGATCAGGTCATTGCTCATGTGCCAGAATAAATAACAACCTGTTGAGAACTCAATTGCATCTGGATTTCTCAAGTGGATATTTCACGTCTCCATTTACATTCTCATTACCTTTTCTGTTGTGAGCCCTTGCACCAGCCATCCTGGGAATGGATTTGAATAAAATATACTCAGATAATTAGGAGATCCCTGGAGCAGTGGGGTTATCTTAAAATAATCATTACAGAAAAGTACATTTGCAGTTTTAAGTGGCATGGAAATAAAACTTATAACCCAAACTTTAATCTTTTGCTGACCAGTATTACCCATTCAGCCCTGCCCCAAACTCCACCACTTGTGCTTTTCAAGGACATCACCAGACCTTCATGGGGGGCAATGTTCTGTGCTGGGGCTGTGGCCCCACACACTCCCTGCTCTTCCCAGCAGGACATCCCCAGCCCCACAGCATCCTCCCTTTTGGGGACACATCAGGAAAGGAGTGTCCCAGAACAGACAAGACCAACACTGTGAAAAAACCCCCCTGCCCCAGAATATGGAGGACACCCTCCTTGCCCCATGGTGAAAACACACAAAGAGGAGATGACTCATTCCACCAGACTGAAGCTGCCTCAGGGGGGCCACAGGTGCCTCCCCAGCCTCAGCACATGAGTGGTCTGTGCCCTTTGGATTTCTGAGACACCCACATAAGGCTGGAATTCGTGACACAGGCACCCCAGGACACCCACTCTCCTTGGAATAACACCAGACTTTACCCATCATTACTCCCTTAAGGTGTGATTCATCCACGTGGGAGGGCTGCTTACCCCTGCCAGCAGAGATGACAAGTTCCTGAACAAGTTTCTGAACAACTCAGTGCCTGGAGCAGTAGTCCTGGTCCTCCCTGGGAGCAGAGGAGGCACTGCAGCTTTCACCAGAGGTTGGGGAGGATGACCAGCATGCTTGGAAGTTTCTCTTCAAGCAAGAGAGCCCAGTTTATGGTGATCCCAGTTGGACACAAGAGTGCATTAAATGAGAGGAGCCTCCCCCTGGACAAGGGCAATGGCCTGGCTCCTCCAGGACCTCCAGAGAAGGACAAACCCCCTCTCCAGCTAGGCTGCATAAATCACTGCCTGGGTGTGCCTGACCCTTTTTTCCATCTCTAAAGGAAGCCAATGGAACAACCTTGGCACTAGAGGCTTGACTTCTAGTTAGCTCCTGTGAGGTGAGCCAAATCTGGGGCAGACTGTCCAAATGGCACGCAATTCATTATTCATGCACCAAGAAGGTGATGCCAGGGTTGCAAAGCATGAAGTTTACAAAGCACAGAGCTGGACAGCTTCCAGGACAATATTTTATCTCATTTTGCTCTGGCTCCCAGTGTTATTCTTCTGCCTTTCACTCACATCCTTCCTAGCAGAACCACTTAACTGGATGATTGGCAGAGTATGACTCCACAGGACATGATGAGGAGGTATCAGCTTTGCTGCCAAAAAGGATGCCCCCTCTTTCCCAGTCTCTCCTCCTGCCTGCTTGCTGCTGCTGCTGCCTTCTGTTGGCTCCAGCTCAGAGCAAAGCCCTGCCTGGATGCACTAACGTGATGGAAAACAGCAATCAGGCAAAAAAGCAATAGAAACTGCAAATAACTTTCTGGTATGTCATTGAACTGGCTCATGGCAGGGTGAAGGGGGCCTAGGGCCTGTGCAAAGCAGGGGACAACAGCCAGAGGGAAGAGGGAGGCACAGGGCAGGACACAATTCCCCTCTCTCCCTGGGAATGAGCCTTCAGGTGAGCTCTGCTGCCTTTGCTGTCACCAGCCCAAGCTGCCCAACCAGGCGAGCCCTGATTAACAGCCTGGCTGATCACTGTGCAGTTAATAGGTCTGGCAGGGAAGAAGGCCAAGAACAGCAATGTCCTGGCTGCAGCAGGCCAGGACTCTGTCACTGGGGGAGCTGAGGCTCACAGCCCTGCTCCTGCCAGGCAAACAAGCTCCTGAAACATTCCCAGCCAGAGCTCACCATCAATCTGCTCACAGCTCCTTCTGCACAGGAATGTCATTAAACCCTCAGACGAGAGGGAGTCTAGCCTTGGCTCAAGGTGACCTGGGAAATTTTAAGAGGTCAGAAACTGAGTTCAGCTCCTTTGGGTACTAGAGCAGCAGCTCAGTGAAAAATGTATCTTTTCTCTTCAGAGGGCTGTTGTGAGCAACTCTGTGTTCATGTTTCTTTCAGTGTGGGACTGGGCTTTCTTCAGGAAACATGAATAGACATGGCACTGATCTGACACAGCCCAAAATTATTGTGTAGATTTCTCATGTGATTATTTTCCTTTCCTTAACTTTATATTCTTTTCTCCCCTGCAATGTTTGTGAACATTTTTTTTTCCCCTCACTCATGTAATGATCCCTTTTACTTTTTGTGCTCTTTTTATTTCTCCCTGCTGAACAAGAGGAGGTTTGTAGCTATATGCTACATTATTTGTTAACGACAAGCTATCCCTCACCAATTACTTTGCTGGGATTTTATTACCTTGTCATTATTTTATCTCCAACAATCTGCTGCAGTTTTTGGCTGGAAAGAGAAGAAACAAAACTACAGCTATGCCCTGGAACTCCAACTACAGAAATGCAGAGCTATTCCCCATCAACACACTGCCATTTCTTCCCACAGCATTTTACCTCCAGTCACCACTTGAGGACATCACTGGGAGAGCATTAGCAGGCAAATTTCCGCCCTGGAGACTGAGATATGCTATTTTAGGTTGAATTATTTTGAGTATCACTTGCCAAGGGCACTGAAGAGCATGTCAACTTAATTATGAAAGACAGGTCATTGATACAACTCGTAACAAATAAATCAGGGAAGAGGGCATAGCATTCAGAAGAGCAGTATTTATCACCTCACAAAAACACACCATTATTTAATACAATGGCAACAAGAATTTTGGAAGGCCACTGAGGACATCCCATCCTGGTGTTTCTAACACTCACTGTCTCAATCATTCCTCCTGCTATTCCCCCTTCTCTCCTGTGCAAGGGTACCAAGTTTTGCACCACATAACACCCTGAGCACCAGCATCCATTCTGCAGAACAGTCTTTCGGGATGCACTGACCTGAGTGCTCACCCTCACCACTTCTGAAGGTTCAAACACAGGGGGAAACTTGACCACAGCAAAATTTGAGGATTATATTCCTGAAGTCCCCTCTGTTGTCCTGTGTCTTATTGTTAGGACAGCAGCCCATTTGCTGGGTGGCCTGAGACTAAACCCACTTCCAAAGCCTACTCCCAGCTCCAAGAAACCATCTAATCCCTCAGCTGTATTCTCCTGTCTCTCCTTACACCCATTTCCCCCTCTAGCACCTCCATCTCACTGCAGATGCCTTCATCAAACCCCCACTTAGAGGCTTATCAACAATAACAAGAAGCATAAAGACATGACCTTCAACAGAAATCTCCTAGGAAGATGTTAAATACTGTGAAAGTCCCTCAGTGAAAGCAAAAGATGAAAACAATGAAAATTCTCTGGTTTCAGCACTCTAATGGTACAGAGCAGCCTGCCTTCAGTGTGCTTCAGTGCTGACACTGCCCTTCCCTGCTCACTGAACTGCTGGGGGCTGCTAGCTCCATCTAGTAAATTTGCCTTAATCCCACTTCCACTGAAGTCCCCTGCCCCAAACACAGCTGAGCTGCTCCTTCAAATTCTTCCAGCATTTGGGCTGTAAAACACTTCAGTCAAGGGAGGAATTCCCTTTGAATTTATATAATCAATGACAATTTCCATCTTCAAAACAGAAAAACATTGGAAGTGCATGGATGAGATGCAAGTGGGCAGAAGCCAGGTGCAGTGCAGGACAATTCAAACTTGAGCACACTGCAATAAATCCCTGCTCAGCAGAGCCTCCTGGGCTGTGCTCAGTGAGGGACCCCCCAGAAGGTGGCTGTGATGCTGTCGTGGCATCATGTAGAAGATAAAGGGTGAAAAAGGCAAAGCTTTGTCCACATTTCAGATGGGGTATATACCTGAAAGCTGCAGCCTGATGGCATGGCACTGACTCTGTCTTCTTTTACACAGGTACCTCTGATATTTCTCAAATGAAGCTGCTCCTGCTTCTGTCCCAGAGAGGAAACAAATATCTTCAATGAAGATTTTGTTACTGTTTTCAAAGGCCAGCAAGCAAACCCTTTCTGAAATACTTGAGACACCATTTACGTTTCCCACAAAAACTTGTCCAAGCTGGAACAGGATAAGAAGCCAGTTCTGCTGAAAGCTCTGAGGTTAATTGAAAATGCTGGTTGTCCTACAGTCATTGTGACACAGATGTCAAGGCCCAGATCTGCAGGTTTCTCAGGGAAAAGGGGGCCCTTATGAAAGAGTTTAATATTGAAATCTATAATTACATGCTTATTTAGAATCAAATCACTGAAGGCTCAGCCTCCTTTTGAAGGGTGAAGGCTTCTCATTGAAAGAGATAACCATGTGTTTCCCTACACTTTTGATGTTGAAAACCATTTCAGAAAAATTCTGGGCAAAACCGAAAGTAAGGCACTATGAAATTGTCCTCAAAGAAGCATTTATACAGCTGCATATTTATTCTGACTATTTTGCTTCCTGAAATTCACACTTGTTCCCCGTCATATGAGATTTTCAGAATGTTCCCTGCAGATTTCACCAGACTGGAAGCCTCACTTGCCTGCCAGGAGTTCTGAAAATCAAGAGGCAGCGATGAATGAAATCCCTTTATGGTGCCCTTGCTAAATTGCATTCTGCAGGCGCCCCTAAATTAAATAAAGCAAGGAGGCCAAAGCAAATGTGAACAAGTGAACAAAGAGGTCTACAAGTTCTGCAGGGTTTGGAAAACTCCTTTTAAAGTTAAGTTTTTCCATTTAGTGCCAAACTGGAGTTACGGCTCTTTGCACCCTTGTGTCACATTCAAATGTGTGTGATCTGTGTGAGAGAGACCCAGAAAGGCCAGGTTGCTCAGTACTGCCTAGAGCCCAGTGCAGCACTGGCAGGCCCCTGAAGAGGCAGTTCAGCTCCCCCAGCAGTGCTCAGAGTGCCAGAAGCAGGGATTTTTTGATATGGCTGTAATCAACACCTCTGCTGTACTTATCACGAGCTCAGTTTTCAACCCCTCATTACCTGTACGGCCAGGCATGGCTGGGATAGGAGCCAAGTCACCTGAAACACAGAGAAAGCTGACTCAGCCCCCTCCAGCACAAGGACATGGGCTGGCACAGAGGTGACACAGTCAGAGCTGGCTGTGTGCCANACAAAATCCTGCAACCCCACAAGGCAGCACCAGGCCCTTGGCAGGATGAACCTCTGGAGCAAGGAGTTCCCAGGAGTGCTGCCTGGGAAAGGCCAGGGGAGGTGGAGGGCTCCATACTCAACTTCAGGCAGTGGGTGAAGGAGGAAGTTACTCCATCCCACAGCATTCCCATTTGCTGCCAGGCCCTTCCTGAATGCCTCAGCCATGCTGGCTGCTCAAACTACAATCTCGGGTTTATAAGTAATAGCAAAGCAGATAGGGAATATCAGAGGTGCTACAAAAGCAGAAAAAGGAATCAATTTAAATTTGTTTTCTCTCCAAACTGAAGCAGATACCTGGAAAAATGTTATCAGTCCCCCAGCTTCAGGTATTTGGGGCTGGTTGTCTTCTAAGAACATCTCTTACCAAATTCAAAAACTGGTGAAGGACTCAGGGAGATGACCAATGTACAGCCCAAAGGCTCAGGTGTGCCCCAAAGCAAAAGGGGCACATTCACACAGAGGGGAAAGTTTAAACCAGGACATATTCATGTAAATGCTTCCCCAAACACCCCAAGTTTCTCATGGGGACAGATCTCTTCTTCCCATTCCCTGACTGAGTGTTTGACCACAAAACCCAGACATGTTTTTTTTTTAGATCAGGCTGGGTGACTACATCTTGCTGCCCACAGAGATGTTCCCCTACGAAGGTGGAAATTCCTGACTTCAAGCCTTTTCCATCTGGTCTTCAGCTGCAGCTCCACACACACCAGCTCTGTGGCAGCCCTAAAACAGATGTAGCTCTGCTGCTGCCAAACAGGAGAATCTTCCCTTCACTGCTCACTCACTTCTTAGTAACAGCTAAGAACTTTTTTAAGACATAAGTTGCACCCTACATGATTAACTTAAGGACATTTAAATACATGGATAGAATCCAGTAGCAAGAACTGATCAGAGATAAGACACTGAAATGAACAATTTCCTTTCATAGGTTACTTTTTTCTTATCTGCAATTATTCCATATAGGCAAATACACTCCTCAGATGTGGCTCCATCCACTGGCTCAGGATCCCTGCATGCAAACAGTGCAATATGCACCACTGCTTTTTATAACCACTCTCCATAAAAATAACTTCTGTGTGCTTACCTATTTCCCTTTGTTCCCTGGGTAGGCTGATAGCTCTTACTGAGTGTTAACATCCATAATGCTGATAATGAGTTTGTCTAAGTGTATGATAATAGCTGTAGAAGTACCAGCAGTGTCATCAGTAGCGACTCATTGTTTGCAAGAAAATTTCAGGCACCTCTGGCACGTCCCTGCTTGGAACAAACGTGGCAATCAGCAGTTTTCACTTAGATCAGTGTAGAAAATAGATGTTGAAACCTGCTGTCATGTTGCTCTGCTTTGCTGGCTCAAACAAAACTGTATTTCATTTCTCTTAAAATTCAGCTGTCGAGGATCATAAATTCTTTCCAAATGTAGGATTTTTGCTTTGCTTTCTTAAATAGTAATTTCAGTTCATTTCCACCTTGGCCACCACGAATCTTGATATTTCTTACACTGGCACAAGCCCCAGTAAAAAATGACACATTCCCACACTCTATGGAAATAAAAAGGAACAGTCCCTGACTCTCAGGAGTTTTTCAAGGAAATGTATTTATGCTCTTTTATTCAGAAATATCAGAACTATTATCTGGTCACTGCCTCATGCCCCAGAGCCAGCAAGAGGTGACTCAGGACTAGTTTTTGCTCAACTAGCAGATTCACAGCTGGGAAAATGGGTTTCACACACAGACTAATCAAATTCCCATGCAAGTCAGTCTCTAACCATGAATCAGGGGCTGTCACCTTGCTCTGGGATCCAGACTTTGGGAAGGATAAATACCAGGTTCTCTGACTTGAAAAGTTCATATATTTAAAGCCTAATGAGCAGAGATGCTGAAAACCAAAATTTGTGTACTGCAGGAAATTAAATGATGCAAGTTTGTTTTGTCTTGGTAAAAAGAACAATTCTGATTTTCATTAAATGAAATAATACATTAATTTTTAGGTAATTATTTTGACAACCATCACAGCTAAAGAAGAAGGCAAAATTAATTCCTTCAGTCTCAAAATGCCCTAATAATAGACCACAAAAAGCATCAGTGTGAGAAGTGTTTCTATGCAATGTTTTAATTCAAATTAATTGCTATTTTGGACTGAAGAGACATTTTTGATTAACTTATTCCTCACATCACAAAAGCCTGTAACTATTTTTTCATTAAATGCTGATAAAATGTTGGAGATCAGTTTACATCCTAGAACAACTAAAGGTTTCTATAAAAATTATATTTAAGGTAGCACTCTTGCTCAATGACATAACTTACTTGCACTTGGATAAGAAAGAAACAAGAAAATTGCAGACAAAAGGACTCTTGGTGGGGTTTTATATACAAGTCCCCCCTTTCCATTAATTAGAACAACTTTTGAATAGTTTTTAAAACAGTTATTTTGTTTAAAAGAATTTCTGAATCAGAACATGAGATGAATTTTGGGAGTGCATAGGGCACCCAGGTCCGGGCTCCTCAGCAGGGGAAGGACATGGAGCTGTTGGAGTGAATCCAGAGAAGGCCATGGACATCCTCCAGGGCTGGAGTCCCTCTGCTCTGGAGCCAGGCTGGGAGAGCTGGGGATGCTCACCTGGAGAAGAGAAGGCTCCAGGGAGAGCTCAGAGCCCCTGCCAGGGCCTAAAGGGGCTCCAGGGGAGCTGGAGAGGGACTGGGGACAAGGGATGGAGGGACAGGACACAGGGAATGGCTTCCCACTGCCAGAGGGCAGGGCTGGATGGGATATTGGGCAGGAATTGTTCCCTGGGAGGGTGGGCAGGCCCTGGCACAGGGTGCCCAGAGCAGCTGTGGGCTTGCTTACTCCAAAACAGCCTAATTCCAAGTTACATTAAAACAATCATTTAATCTACATGTTTTCACACAAGGCCCAGATCTGCTAAAGAGACATGCTTATAAAGTTTTGTCCATGCTGAAATTCTGATTATTTCAGAATCATATGAAATCTTTATCTTACTAGAAATTCCATGTGGGTCACTCAGCATCAAACAGGTTCTGCTAATCAGTCTTCCCAAGGAACCTGATGGTGAAGTTCAATCTAGATTTTCTCACAACTTGGGTTTCCTGGATCATTTGCAGTAATGATTTTGCTTCTCCTGTTATTTTTAATTATTGTAAATTGTCTTTTCTTTACTCAGGTGTTTTTATATTATGACAGTTGTGGGAAGGCACATGCCCTGGAATATGGAAAAGAAGAATCTTATTATCCAGTGCCACCATACAGCTAAGAGCATACTGGCTTTATAAATCATGGAAGGAAACTGAGCACTGTATACACATCTTCACTTCATATTCCTTGGAACAGGGCAGGCCATCTCCAGTGATAGTAAACAAACCTCTAAAACATGAACCAAAAATCCTGGCTGGTCAGAACTCTTCATTCAGTAACAATCACAGCTCCAGCTCCCCTGGAATCCTGGACTACCACCTACACATACTTTCACAATACCTCTGAAATTCCATCCTGCCACTTCTAAGCAGCCATGTCACCAGAAAAGGCACAGAGAAGGAAAAAAAGGGTTAAAACCCCTTTTCAGCTCTGTGCTGAGAATACACTGCAGCACCCTCCCCATCAGTCCTAGAAGAAGCAGAACATTAAAGGAAGCTATGGTTTACAGTGACAGAGTCACCAGATGTGAGTTGGAAGGGCCCCACAAGGATCATCAAGTCCAGCTCCTAAATAAATGGCTTGTACAAGGCTCAAACCCATGGCCTTGGTGTTACCAGCACCATGCTCTGACCAACTGAGCTCATCCCAGACTTATTTCCACTGCTGAGCCAAATTCCAACTACTTCTGGCAGTACAGAAATAGCAGTAAAGCTAGCTGGGAAATATCTCATGAAAGTTTTTTTCTGCTTTTCTTTGGTTTCTCTAAGAAACACCAATGAGGAATTTTAAACTGAGCATACTTGGACTCCTGCACGTGTCCAGTGCCACGCTTCCCATGCACTCCTGGGCAGTGCTCACCTCAACTCTTTTGTTTGTAGCTGACTAAAGGTTTACTGGAAATCTAAGGAAGGAACAACTATTCTTGTAAAGAACAGCTAGATTTTAGTGAAAAGCATATTTCTGCTCAAACAATGCAGATGCAAGGATCACCCTGTACCCAGAAAAAGAAATGACTGCATTTCACACTGGTAAAGAAAACAGAGGGAGGGGAGCCATGTGCTGGCAAGTGCACAAATTGGGGTGTTTTATTGCAGAGAGGTAGTCAGGAAACACCAAACACCAAAAGGTGGTTGGAAGGCACAGCTAAGCTCAATGATTCCCAAGAAACTTTACCAAACTTGACAATCTGCATCATGTAAAGAAGCAGAGAGACATTTCTGTGAAGCACGCAGGGGTAGTGCCAGCCAGTGTGTTGAAGGATCTGTATGGCCAAACAAACAACAGCTTGGATCTTTATGGCAAAGGACAATAAAATCAAATTCCAATTTAGATAAAGTCTGTAGAAAATGGTGAAATCAGATTTGTACAAACACACAGATGATATTATATATATATACACATCCCTGCTTAGACACACATCTCTCTTTGTACACACACACTTCATCCCACAGATTATCTCTTCTTGGATTTCTCATAGTGTAGATCTTGTCTTTCATTGTGACAGCAACAGACATCTAGGCAAAATTATATGTCAGGAGTTTGTTCCCTGGCTATGGAAATGAAGCCATGAAATATCACACTGTCATATGAGACTGAAGCCTTAATTTTTTGCAAGTTCTGAACTGCAACACACAAGTTTGCAAACACAAAACTACAGAGACATTCAACTGTTGGTGTGTCCCCAATATGAGGGACAGCAACAGCTTCTGCAGAGCTTTGTGCTTTCCCAAACAACCTTTCAAGATTAGCTTTTTTCCTCCATCAGTCCTTGCTTCATTGTTATCTTTTCCAGCTCCCATCCTGCCAGTTCCTGCAGCTTTCTCATGGACTACAGCTCCCTTCTGCCCCAGGGATATCATGATAGCTCATCTTTCCTCATTAACTCTGCCCAACTCTCAGTGTAATTCCCACTGGGAACTGAACATAATCTATGCAGTTATGATATAATTCTGTTTTCACTTATACATCTTGACATTACAGAAGCCCCCCAGGTGCATTTGTGAGAGCAGAACAAAGTCAACCACTGTGTGCACAAAAGTATTTGTTTCAAAGGATTCTCCAGGATTGCTGAATCCCAGCTGTGCTTCCCAGCCTCAAACAAACCACCATGCTGATTTATTGTGTCACAAGAGGGGCTGGTGAGCCACAAGCACGGCCCAGGCACGCAGCAGACAGCTCCTCTTTGGGGTTCCCACACCAGTCGCTAGCATGGATCCACAGAAAAGCCCCAAACCCCCTTCCCAGCCCCAGCAAGCACAATTCTCCCAATAATGTACCACACCTTCCATCCTTGCTACCTCCCAGAGACATCTGGGTGTGCCCAGATCAGGGAGGTGGCTACAGAAAATTGTTGAAATTTTGAGAGATTTTCCTTTGGCCTTAAACTGAGATGAAAGATTGAAGGGCTTCCTAGTCATTTCAGTGCTGCTAAGGAACACTGGAGGATTTGAGGGTTGGAGGTTGGTTTTTTTATGGAATATGAACTCTTAGAGCTTTCTGGGAAAGGAAGTGCAACTAAAATCATCTACACGGGAAGATTCCTTTGCATCCCACTCCCTGCATTACAGCTTTTAGAAATTACTGGATTAGCAATGTGGACGTGTCTTGCCTTCTGAAGCAATTGAAACCAGTTACAATAATGCATTTACTAATACCCAACATGGCACTGCTAATCCTGTTCAGTTTTACTACACTATGGCAGAACTGCAGTAAATTAGTGCAAGACTACAGTAACATTGCCATAAAATAAAAATAAAAAATTACTGGGTTAAAAACAACTAATTAATTTTATAAACCATTACATTACTGATTAATAGAGACCTCCTCTAGTGTGACACCATTTGATTAAGAATTAACCCTCTCTCTGGGGATACCCCAATGCCAGCTTTCAGGTACTAGTATTTTTAATAATCTGACAAATTGTCTATGCAGTAGTACCGATGAGATGTAAAAGACTGATTTATATGCATTCACTGAGCAACTGCTGGATTGAATGGCAATTAGTTAATGTAGTAATAGCTGGTTGTTTCTGTTAGTATTTTGACTTTCTCACTGTATTGCAGGCACTAATTCTCATTATCCAATTCCCTGTAATAGTGATCAGTAAATGAAACAGTAGAGCCATTCCCACTTTCCTCCTCTTTGAATTGACATCAAGGAAGCTATAGAACATGCTAGTCAAATCCCACTAGTTAAGGAAAATTAAATTTAAAAAAAGCATAAGTGAAGATTTTTAAAAAATTAAAAAGTCAAAAATCACAGAACCATAGAAGAAACCAGATGGGAAAAGATCTTTGAGATCATCAAGTCCAACCTCTAACCTAACATAAATTTATCAGCTGAACCATGGCAATGAGCGCTTCATCAAGTGTTTTTTTAAACACATTNGCCACACCATTCCTGATCCAGGCTGTTGAAGCAGCCTCCTTTAAAGGGTAAAAATGAGCCAAGACACAGACTTCTTGTTAAACACAGCATAAAAAGGGTCCTGGTTTATTCCTCTTCATGGCTTAGTCATCTTAACTCCAACTATTCACTGACTGGCTAAAGCAAGCTCGTATGGTAGGTTTCCCTTGCAGCCTCAGACTGCTGGTTATTTCCTGCTGAACTCTGACTGCAGGGATCAGTGTGCAGACTCTGACTGCAGGGATCAGTGTGCAGAGTGTGACTGCAGGGATCAGTGTGCAGACTGTGACTGCAGGCTATTACTCAGCTAGACTGTGACTGCAGGGATCAGTGTGCAGACTGTGACTGCAGGCTTTTACCCAGCTAGACTGTGACTGCAGGTTCCAACAACAGGCTCCAACTGCAGACCAGAGTGACCTCACAGAAGTGACTCTCCTCAGGATCCCACCTCATGATTCTCTCCTCAAACTTCTCAGAGCTTCTCCTCCATAATGATCCTCCCCTTTCCAACTAACTCCCTCTTGTATCTCACTCATCCTTATTGGATATAGCTTTGACTCATCAGGGCAAGGCTGTATTGGGTAATTAACACAGCTGTTACTTATCAGGGGTGAAGTCACCTGTATTCGCTTCTCTTACACAGGCCAGGTGCCCTTGGCCTTCTTGGCCACCAGGGCACTCTGCTGGCTCATGTTCATGGCTGTCACCAGTACCCCCAGGTCCCTCTCTGCCTGGGCACTGTCCAGCCACACTGTCCCCAGCCAGCAGCTCTGTTACTGTTCCCATTAATATCCAAAATGTAAAGAGCTGACCTAAGTTTTGAGAAGTTGTGCAACTGTTGTTCATGCAAGGAGTAAGAAAAGATCACCACCACTTGAAAAAAAAAATCTACTCATATATTTTAGTGCCTCAGTGTGGATCTGAAAGTTTAAGTGCTCTAGAAAGTTTTTCTTTATGCAAAACTTCCTGTGGGTTGATCTCAGTCATCCATGACCTCAATCACTTTTATGGGTCTGTTCCCATATTTTCTAATCTAAAGTTGCAAGCCTTGCTGGTCTCTAGATGAGGGAACTGGATAGACCCAAACCAGAAAGTTTTACTCACATGTTCACAAAACTCACCAGGCTCAGCAATAAGTGCCCAGCTGCAGACAGAAGGTTGCAGGGATTACAGCGTGGAGCATGGAGTGGTGATCAAATGTGTGGGGGTGTAACACTGGCCTAGAAACAGCACTGAACCAGCTCCAAAAGTCACAGCCATAGAGAGTGAGGCCACCCAGAATGACAGTGACAGTTCCACAGCATGGATCCTGGCCGTACCCATACAAGCTTCACCGAACTGGCAGGCCTGCTTACCTCTCTGGGGGAAGAAAATCTTTGTTGCAGAAGACTGTCTGAGCCCCTCTCTTCTCCCAAGAAAAAGAACAGACTGAATGGGGATCAGGTAAGAATGCTCATCACAACGTCTAGATCAAAGGCAGGTGGTGTCAAATATTTGAGGCTGTCAGTGAAGCAGATGCTGTCCTGGGGCAGTAAGGACAAAGGGACAGGTCTCTGCAGAGGAAGGACATCCCAGGTATCTTTCAGCTCAGTGGCCAAGTGGACTTGTTCTGAATTCATAGGGTAGTCAGTTACACTGAAACAGAGAAAATCTCAACAGCTGTGATCCCAGCGTAACAATCAGTGTACCAGTGTCACACTGTTAAGATATGAGCCAGGCTCATTTCCACACTTGACTGCTGGGTCAGGATGGTGGCAGTCTTACCCTAAGCCATTAAATGCATTAGTGCATAGTCTGCATAAATCCAGGATAAAACACCATGAAACGCTCAGAAAACACCATAAAATGCTCATAAATGTCCTAAATATCTTGCCTTGAGCTTAGCTAACTGGATCAAAACTGAGGAAGCTTCTGCCAGGAGTAAACCCCAGTAAGTGAACAAGATCCTGCTGCAAATGAACCAATGTGAGTAGTTCTGTACTTGACTTCATAGTCTGAGGACAAAAATTGTGTAGGGAGCGGGGAACCTGAGAAAAATTTCTTGACTACACCAGCCAGCAGGTTGGTCCAGCAGTTTCCAAACCTGTGAGGAGCTGGCTGGGATCTGCCAGGCCATCTTTGGCTTTTGTCATGGGCTGGACTGGAGCAGTCTCCAGTGCAGAAGGCTCTGTCTGCACAGCTCACACAGGCTCCACTGCACCTTCCAGTAGCCCTGCAGCACAAAGGCATCCATCACTGCCAAACACAGCATTTCTGGTGGGCATGGTCCTTCCCACAGTGATGGAAGCCCCGGCAACAGCAGTCCACAGAGTGGCTACGACCACTGTAAGAAGCAAATGTTTGAAAGGTTGATTTATTTGAAGGAACTTGAGCATGGGAATACTGCAGCAATCCAGCACAGGAGAGATGAGGGACTACTGCCTGTGCTCTGCCACTTCCTGCATCCTGACCAGGAGGAGGAAGAGGAGGAGGAGACAACACCTTGAGATGCTCTCCTGTCCCATGGAGGTGCATTCACCCTGCCAAAAAGCACCTGTGGAGTCATGCTGGGAAGTTCAGTGTAGGCAGAAGCTAATGCCAAGGAAAAGGGTTTATTTCCTGGCAGCTCTGATATACCAGAGGCTCACATGAATACTGTTCCTGTCTGAATTATTTGTAGCCAGAGTAGACTTGGCTGTCTTCCATCTAACACAAAGTTTCTGAATAATTTGTTGTAAGACAAAGTAATTTCATAGCCTGCAGCGCTGCATCAAGCCTTTGCAAATCTGAATCAGCATTTGAGGGACACTGTTACCAGAACAAAGGCAGTACATACCTACTTATCAGCAAATGTTTCATGAAAGAACATTTTCTCCTATATCACAGATTTCCAAATAAGTGTCTTTTTAAAATTTATTTATATGAGCAGGAGTTAATATTTTTTATCACCAAAACAATTTTTGATGCTGATTAAGCCAGATTAATTCAAAGGTGGTTTCATAAATAATCACCATTGACAGTTTGAATAATTTCAATAAATAAAACCCTCATCCTTCATAAATTCCTAGTATTTAATTAAGATGCAAGTGGTAGGAAAAGTCCAGTGTCCATTGGAAGTGATACTATGCAAACAATGCAAGTCAATGGCTTGGTCATTCAAAGAAAAATTAAGACAGAATACATCTCAAAACAGCAAAAAACTTCTGTAATTTGAGAAGAGTCACTTAAGGAACATCAGCTGGAATGCCTCTGGGGTAGAGCAAATCCATGGCCCTACCAGAGAGATTTCCAACAATCTGCAGAGCATGTGCTAGTGTAAATTATTAAAGAAGACTTTAAAATTTATCACTTCTACCTGGTAAGAGGTAGGAGAGTAGACTCCCAATGGGAAATTTCTTGCCCAGAAAAAGGAATTCGGCCATGCAAACTATTAGTAAACCAGGAAGGAAAGCACAGCAGCTTTCCCAGTCAGTTTGTTGATGTACAGGTTTGCCAAGAAAACTAAAATAAATAATTTCCATTGAAGAGAATATCCATCTTTGTAACATGTCACTTGTGGCAATCCGAGAAATAAAACCAAACTTCCATGCGCAGTATAATTAGAAAAATGGAGCAGTAAAGGCAAAAGTAAGGGGTCATTTACTAATATAATTGTCTAAAAAGGGATTTCCAGGTACAAAATGCTAGGTTGCACATTTTAAAATGTTCACTTTCTAAAGTAATTTTCACTCTTAACACAACCTCTAGAGATACAAGAAAAAGACAGGAATGTAGATATTGATCTGTTTTCTGGGGAGTTTTTATCAGAAGCCTCCAAGGAAAGCAAGTTTCTGTTTACTTCTTCTGCCGAACTTTACCAACAAGTTTTATTGGCATTAAAGAAGTTACCTGAGAATGTCTTTGAAACAGAAGAAACCAAACTGTTGTGCATCAAATTCACCCTAATTTTGTAACTGGATAAGCAATAACTATCTGCCCATAAATAATGAGAGGTAACAACAGTGTTAATGCTACTGGGAATAAACTTTTGGGACCATTCACACAGGGAGCAGTGAAAACCCATTTAACAGTTTGCACAAAAATCAAAAGAAAATACTAAGTTACTGCCAAGCCTCCATTCTGCCTAGACTTGTAAGGAACAGCACTTTCCTTAGTCAAGAGTTGCATTTAAAACAACTGAAGAAAATACATTAAAACAGGTTTACCAAATCTGATATGTTTTACCCTCTGTGCCTGCCAACAAATGAAAAACATAACAATACTTAAATGCAAACTTAGTCATTTTATGAGGTCTTTCAGTATCAAGACACATTAAGGAATCAAAGGAAGGTGCAGAATTTTTTTAGCTAAATACCTGGCAACCTTCTGGCAGTGATTTTCTGTCACTAGTGGTGTGATACCATCCACTGAGGTCCTACTGAAGCTCCTTACAACACATTGCTGAGGAACCAATGCCCCAGAACTGAATAGCACCATGTTGTTTCCAGTGGACAAGGGTACATTAAAGTAAAGAGGAGATTGTCTGTATCATAAGGAATGAAGGCCTGCAATCTTGACATGCTGATACAGAAAACAAACTACC
Organism: Illadopsis cleaveri; assembly: GCA_013399915.1. NCBI lineage: Eukaryota > Metazoa > Chordata > Aves > Passeriformes > Timaliidae > Illadopsis > Illadopsis cleaveri. The sequence continues at coordinate 88,394 of VXBB01003611.1, read as the reverse complement.
TATCAAGTGTAGTATTAAATATAAAGGATATTCTGAGTGTAGACAATGATTAGGTTTAGAATTCCTGAAGGTCCTGTACTTTTAAGAGCCTTCCAACCACCCAAGTTAATCAAATTACTGACTTCATTGACATAAATCATGCTAATCAGAAACAGCATTTCTTAAAAAGCTAAAAAGATGAGAAATTACAGAAGATAAAGACTTTCTCTTGCTGTGACAAGATAAAATCAGCAGCACTACAAAATGATATCTATAAATTAAGGCAACTTTACCTTAGTGACAGAACAGTAAGATAAAGGATCTGCCAAACAGTGATCCATGTGTGCAAACTCTTGCTCACACTTAAATTCCTGTCTGCAGATGCATAACCAATTTTGGGAATAGGCAAGGTTGAACACAGATGAATGCTTTCCATGATGGGCCATGTATAATTGATTTCTAGGAAATAGAGAGAGACATCCTAAAGAACTAATTTCCTTTGCATTCGTATTTACAACCATTAGAATTTTAAGTAGGCTCTCGTTTGTCAGGTTGTCTTACAGCAATGTTGCTGATTTTCTTGCTGTACTACCTAGGTAACAGTGTCACTGAAGATCTTTCAAACACGTTACGTGGAGGCACCATTTTTTTTCTGGACAGGGTTTTTTGAATTTCCCTTCACCCTGAGAGTTGGGCTGAATGAGGTACAGAGACTCTGCAGCCCCTCACCCTGCTCGAGGGCTGGGTGGCCAGAGGTTAGGGACAGCTCTGGCAGATGTAAGCTGGCACCCAAGGAGCCAAGTTCTTGCAAAGAGCTGTATGAGAAATGACAGTGAAGTGGGGCTTCTTCCTCCTCCTTTCCCTCTTTTGGCCCAGGAGTGCATTAGCATTCACATGTAGTGAGAATTTTCTCAGAATAGATGTATCAGATTGCAGCAGGGCCACAACCGTGAGCTGTTTCTGCATCATTGGTGCCTGTGGTATTTAATGCTGAGACAATGTCATCTGAAAAGGCACATTTCCCTGAGATGGAAACTCGTACTTGCTATGTTAAACAGAACCCTTTAATTGGCTGTAGCTTCACGCTGCTGCTTTTGTTAGTTTAACAACTCCATTCCAGTGCCCGATAAAGAGGCCTCATTGAGAGGCAGAACAGGCTTCGCTCCCAAGGCTGAGCAGCCAGCAGGGAAGTAGGATGTTTTGGAAATATGTGATGACACCTAGAAAAATAGGGATATTTTATCAGCCAGTGCCTATCTAATTCAAGGACAGAGATCAATATCAAGCTACTGTTGCCTCATCCATCTTCTGACTAAGCTGTTTTAACACCACATTCCCTCCTTCTCTCCTCCAGAAAGATCTAAACTTTTTTTAGTCCTTACACAACAAAGACTACATTTTGCACCAAGAGGTAAATGTAATAGTTTATTAATAATGAGATTATTATTTTTTCAAACTTGGTTTACTAGTTACACTGTAGGATGAAAACGGCCTTCCCTTTTTGGTCATCCTGGCAGCCAAGTATCTCTGATCCTCTGAAGGGGAAAGAGGTGCTTGCTGCAAACAGGTGGGGTTCCTCAAACCCCAACAGCTGTGCTGTGCTTTAGAAACTAAACAGAGGAATTCATTCCAGGAAAGCAACCATAGTCAATTGCATTCTGCAGCAGCAGGCCCAGAGTGGCACCCTCGAACCCCCAAACTGGTAAAAGACTTCCACAGGCTGCAAACGAGAACTTGCATGTTTCCATCTCATCCCAGGCTCAGCTCCTGGCATTCTGCACTACTGCAGAGAGTCTTTGGTGGAGATTTATTTCCTGCCTCAGCCAGCAGATCAGGCAGCTTTTCCATTCTCATCTAACTCCTGTTTTCTGGCCATTATCCTCATGGAAGGGTTGAGGGGGGAGAAGGGAGCAGGGGCTGTCCAGTCAGTATAAACAGAAGGGGAAAGTAACCTCTTCTGAGGAGGCAGCTGGATCAATACAAAACCTCCCTGAGAGCACAAGCAATAAGGGTAAAAGAGTTATTCCCTTGGATTTTGTTTGATGCACTTTGGCTGGGACTTACACAGGATGATAAGCAGAAGCATAGAGAAAACACTAAAAAATCTGGAGTAAAAGCAAAGAAAGGGAAGGAAGAAAACTCACTGCTAGTGCAAAGAGGCTGAAAATTCCGAACAAATCAGCCAATTTCTAAATTATTATGGCTGTTCTGCTCAGAGAGCATTACACTGCATCAAAGATATACAGGACTAGGTTATTGATTTCCTTTTCAAAGAAACACCAACGCCTGAAACATGAAGCTTTTACTCCCAAAGAGTACATTCTTTCTTTATATATATATATATAAAGAAAACACACGCACATCATAGACAAACACGAAGAGATTATATAGCAGGCTTGCAAACATAGGCCTGCAAAGGCAGGACTTGTGCACGTTTAGGAAACCTTCATGGGATTTAATTTGATGTCTGTTTGTCATGCTTCCAGAGGGACTCCACATTTAGCAGAAGACCAATCCTCTTTGTACTTTTCACTTCCCTATGAACTGCTACATCAACAGACAACGGCTACACAGCAGCAATTAAAAAACCTCAAAAGTAAACCCTTTGTCATGACATATGAGTCTTCCCATCTCCTTTAGTGTGCTTCCAAGTCTTCCCATCAATGGCATCTCCTCTAGCCTGTTTCCTACAGCCAAATTCTACAGATTTCCTCAATTTTGCTGTCTCTTTCTCCATATGAAGAAGGGAAAGCATACACTCCCCAACTTTAGCATTATGGTCAAGCTATTCCTTGTTTACCCTGAGTTATAAATAGCTTGTACAGATCCAAGCACTCAATTTCTTCCTAGTTGGTTACACATAAATCAAGCTCAATCAGTTCTCTCTCCTACTGAACATAGAGGTATTGATCAGTCTATTTTATTATAAGCAAAAGTACAACAAATCTGGTAAAAGCTGTTACAGGTATTATTAATAGTAATTCATTCTATTGTTTCCAATATTGTGTTTCAAAGAACTTCCCCATTGCTGTTTCTTCTTGAGAAAAGTGGGCAAGTTGTTCTATTAACTGAAAACTCTATCTCTAGCTCATGCTTAGTCTGGAACTCTGTGTTATTTATTGGACATTTAGCTCAAGTAATTGAGTGCAAAAAGTGCTTTACAGAACCTTATTGCCGCATGTGAAAGATAATAGTGAAATCCCCATTGCTTTCAGGTGGAATTAACCACTATTCGAATAATTTATGTCAAAGGGTACCATTTGTAAGGTACAGTAAAATGTGATATATACACAGTTAGTCAGCAGCCTGCAAATCAAAAAAGCTGCTGTAAACTGAAATCCAATCACTGCAGAAATTGGAAATTAATTTCACAAAAATCTTGCTTAGTGTTGGGGGTTAGGTTTGTCTTTTTTTTCTCTCTCTAAAGAATTTTTTCCCCATAAATTACCAAGGAGACCAAATGTTGGGTACTTAACAGTACTTAACCGAAACAAAGAGGTGGCCAAACTCGAAGGGGGA
>VXBB01003611.1:72313-84768 GCA_013399915.1 Illadopsis cleaveri | reverse complement strand
TCTTCCCAAACCAAGACACTCAGGGAGCAGTATTTTTGAATTTTACCTTATTGCTGAGGAATCACTATAGTTCTAGTTTACTCTGAAAGCAGGTATATTCACATAACACCAGCTGTGGCTGCTACTCTTTCCTTACCTTCCTCACCTGCCTTCAGTGCAGACTCCCCTCAAAGTCCAGAGGCCTAGGAAAAATGTTCTGGATAAAACATCTCTTGACACTACATAGATTGGGAATTGTAAATGCTGATCTTGGAGATGAACAGAGTCTTCGAAGAAAATGGAACTATTGGAGCAATTAAGTCTTGGGATCTCAATGCCTGTTTAAGATCAGCTGATGGCAGTAAGTAGTGCCTGCTGCATGGAAAAGAAGTGGAAAAGTACCTAGGGGTTACAGGGACCTTTTTTCAACTTCCAAAATAGAAGCCTTAAGGATCTGATTCACCAACAATCTGCCTTGGGGCATATGATGAAGGTTGGGAAAAAGAAGGGAGAAAGCAGCAGAACCAGGGCAGCTCTACTGGACTTCCTCAGATCACAGGTAAAGCCATAAATTCTTCAATCATGCAAGATATTCCTCTATATGCAAGACTGAGGCACTGAGGGATGGAAGTGAGCAGCAAGCATAACTCTGGAAAAGTGGAGATGGGCTCTGGGAGAACACCCAGTTGGAGGAAAGCTTCCTGCCACAGAGGAACCTCAAGGACAGCAGTAGGGACTTATCCCACAGCCATCCACCAGCCAGGCTGGCAGAACATGCATTTAAAGGAGGCAGAAGAACTCGAGGGGTTTGGGATGAAACGTTGAAGAGGCAAAATGCAGTTCTCAAGATCCAAGAGGACCATTAATGCAGCTTTTGGATCTAGGGCTGTATGTGTCCTGCTGGGGTAACCACTGGATGGACATAGGGGCTGGCAAGAGCCTCAGCCTCCTCCTGATCCTGAAGGAGAAGCAACTCTGGGAGTCTATAGTTCTGCCAGCTGAGTCTGAAGAAGGCCAGGAGAAAAGGCAGCACCCAGTTGTGAAGCTGGCTGCCTGCCTGTCCCAGGAGAAATCCTCTTCCATGCCCCACAGAGGCTGGAGCCCAGCATGAGCTGGCTGAGGGCTGTTGATTGAAGGTGTCTTCAGGGTTTGTTGAAGTAGCAAAGGAGGACTGCATGGAAGGAAGAGAACACAGGGAAAGAAAAAAGTATAGAAAAAGAGGAGGGAAAAGAAAGTGGTCCAGAATGGTCAACATTGCTTTGAAAATTCTAAAATAGAAATTTGAAGGTCCCAAACACTCTGCATTTCTTCCATTTTTTGCAATACACCAAGGGAGAACACACTGGCCTGGTTTGGCTAAATCATACTTACATTTTCTTGCCTCATCACAATTTTGAAATTTTTAATCTCTACCTCATAAGATAGAAATATAGGATAGAAAACATGCTCTCATTTAGGCACAAGATATTTTATCCAGTGGACTGATCATGGGGTCCAAGTCTAATTTTCCAGTCACTCTTTTTTTTCTCCCTGGTCTAATTTTCCCAGTGCAACTTATTATCACTGACTCATGAAAATGGAGCAGCTAGATGGTAGAGTGTGGCTAATTCCCTTTTATATCTTGTGAGAAAATGGTATTTTCTTTCCTTGAGGCTTGACTTTTCCTTCTCTCACACCCACACATAGACACAGACAGGTTGGTCTGCAATGAGAGTATCCAGTCTCTGTTCTGCAAATGAACCATAAACCCACAGTCCAAACCCACATGGAGCAACTTGCTGAATCCCAGCATTCCTAACTGGGCCACACTCCCAGCTTTTGGAGCCAACAGGAACTTCCCCAAATGAAGCCAGATCTTTGCCCAAGTGCTTACTGATAATTCAGGGAAGCAATCCCATAACTGGAACTCTCTGCTCTGTGCTGTGGCAGTGAGTCTGGAAGCTGTGGGGCAGGGGCTGAGGGTCCATGTGAAACAGTCACACTGTCTGGCTGTCATGCTGATTCCCTCGCTGGTGAATTCATCCCTATGATCTGTTTCCTGGACTCATTTGCAGGCACCAGCTGTCAAGGGGAGTTTTACATTTAGCCACAGGAAACAAATGCATCTGGACAACAGATTTCTTACAGCTTTCTCTGGCACCCATCATAACACTTTTAGGGGATGAAAAATTATATCCAATTAGCCTCTCAGTATGCAATTCTTTCAAACATTTCACCTTGCAGGAATTTCTGTCTTTTCTCCCATTTTCTTTCATGCAATCAGAGAGATTCTCTACCCTTATAACCTCGTTTAGCAGCATTTCACCTTAGGCTGACAGTTTTCAAATCAAATTCACAAGGCAAGGACTGACACCAGAACCAAATGACATACAGTTATCTCAGAGCCATCCACAGCTTTCCAAAATATCCAATTACCTTTCCTGTGTAACAGTACACAAAGGTTCATTTTGATGTTCACTAGAGCTGCCAGGAAACGCTTGCTCAGGAGCCACTGATGTTTATGTGTCTGCACCAGCTCACACACATGGATGGGGTTCCCAAGTACTTGTTTGAGCAGGAGGATGTCACTAAAGAAATGTGCAGCCCTCAAGGCCACAGGCATCTCAGAAGTGTCCTGTTCTCAAGTGTGAAATGGATGTCATGAGGGAAAACTTCATGTTCCACTGATGTGTCCCCAGGTGTTCTCAAAGTCAAGCTGATCCTACCTTCTGGGTGCCAGTGTGGCTTAACACCTTCATCCTGAACACACAAAATGAGCAGAAGCACCACAAATCACAGCCAGCATGGCCTGCTGATCACAGAGCAGCACCAGAGCTCTGCAGTGCTGAGCCAGTGCCCATCAACCTGTCCTTGGAACCTATGCCAAAATAAAATTAAAGATTTCATAGGAATCTGACATCAGAAAAGTTCTGTGAAACCGAACAGTGCTTGTAACTCTTATTCTTGTGCATCCATATTTTCTGCAGAGTGAGCAGCAGATTTTATAGCCATCATCAAGAGCAGGGCTTCATCCTTCCAGCTGGATTTTCTGACACATTCCAGCTGCAATTACAGCACTGATGACCCAGATGATGATCTGAGTACATTGAAAGAATGCCCTGGCTTTTTAAACCAGGCAAAGCTGTAACTCCTCTTGCCCCAACTCTGTTCCAATATGTGTGACAATGTTAGGCCAATGCCCCAAATCCTAAGATTTCCCTCAGACACACGTCTACCAACACACACACTGCCCATTGTTAGGAATGTCCCTTGCAGAGTTCCCACATTGCAAAGCTTAGTGCTGATGTCCTGGACTTGACCTGTCCAAGCTCCCACCTGGGCTTGTTCTCTGAGAGAAAATGATCCTTTTGTACATGAAATTAAATTAGGGGGGTTGGCTTCTTTCATTAGGTTTTAAATTAAGCTGTAAGCAGTGTAGCACCTCCCCTTCTCCACCCGTTTAGCAATCAGAGCACATACAAACAAAAGCAAGAGCTTTTTGCATCTGAATCACTTTTATCTCCTGGCAAAGAAGCTTTGGCCCTCCAGATCCAAACTGTGTGTTTTTCTGTGTTGGTTTACAGTGGCCATAAACTATGTAAATTCCAGTAGCACTCCCATGCTACAGAAAAGTGACACAAAGGAAAGCAGTCTCCCCTACTTCCAGCTGTGCATTAAGAGTTATCCCACAAGGCTGCTCTGACAGGGCATCCTCACCATGTCCATGCAGCTCCTATATCTGCCAAGGATAAACTGCAATCCATACTGTGCATGTGTGGTGAGGCATGTGCCCACTGAGGGGCTTTTTGATAACCCAGCTTTTTTCTAAAGGCTCTAGATGCTTTGTGTTGCTCTAAGTAGGCTACAATATCCATGTTTTAAAATTAAGGAGAGATATTGAGGGCAGAAGAAGTCTGAGATCTGGAAAATCATGATCTGAAAAGAGATGCTGAAGGAACTTGTGTTGCCTAGACTAAAGAACATCGAGGCAAGATCTTATAGAAAATGCAGCTGATGAACAGGAAAGAATAAACTTTACTGTAGGTAGGACAAGAAAGAATAGTTTTGAAGTGGGGAAAGTGAAATTTTAGTCAGGTGTTAGGAAAATAAAACAAATTAACAAGATGGATAGTGAAACACTGGCAAAGACTAGTTAGAGAATGTTATTGGAGACAGAGCAGCCAAGACAAGCACCAGCTGTGGGTGGGTGCCTGTCTGCCTGGCCAGCTCAGCTTTTATGGTATCCACACTTCTCTTACAAAAGGAGAGAGAGATGAGAGGAGGCAAATAAAAAGGTAATCAGAGATCATACAATGCAATCTGACACCAAAACTGCAGGGGAGGTTACTGTACAGATGCAAGCACGCTCAGAAATGTTGCCACTCTTAACTTTTCTGTACTGGAATTTGGATGGAAATGACAGCCTGGTATTACATGCATGAGTACAGTTCCTCTGTGCCTCCTCAGGGAGCATGTGATCAGCTGTATTATCTTTGCCTTCTGGTTAAGCTGTGTAGGGAGTTAGTGCTGGTAATTGAAAAATGAAACTACTGATAAAAGAGAAATCCAAATGGAAACACAATTGTATTGTCTAACCCACTCTTCATGATCTCATCTCCCAGTCTGCCTGACAGTTGGTGTTCTGCCCCCTGGCACCCTTTACTCACACAAGGCTCTGCTTTGTCCTGTGCTGACTGTTCACTGGGGAGCTGAGGAGTTCACAGCAGGCTCACAGTAAGATAAACCAAGATGGACAGAAGAGCAGGTTGCTCACAAGCTCACTACTGCAAGATCTAGGTGAGGTATCTTTCTGAGGTATCTGCATGTTTACAAATGCAAACAACTGTTGATGTCCTCTAGATACTGGGCAGACTATATATTCAAATCACATCCTTCTCTGAATCTCTGAAGCTTAAACACCTTCTTGAAATTTTATCCTACATGTTTAATTTTAATCCTACCCAAATATCTCTATTTAAGCATATTTTATGCTTTAATTCCATTGGCTTAGTTTTCCCTGACCTCTGCAGTGAGGATTTAATGAAGCTCAGGACTAGTCTCTTCCGGTGATCATTCAAGGGTGGCACCTTGGAAGACAATCACCCTGAAATCACAAGGGTTGCAGTAATGTATTTCAGCACTGTGTGTTAATTTAACTCAAGTGACTTTCACACATGCAATTCCAAACTAACTGAAACATGGATTATTCTCCGTGCTTGCCTTCATCCCTGATTAGGGGAAAACACACTGAATTTTATGTAGAGAACACACTTTCCTCATCCCTACATTGAACTGCCAGTCATGCTAATCTCAATTACTTCCTCCTGAGGCAAGAATAAAACATTGATTGCTCCTGCTCAGTCACATGAAGGTATGATGGGTACTGGAACATGCCAACCAAATCTGTGCCCTTTGAGCCAGCACAGTGAGGCTGCCAGCAAGAACTTCTCCCAAGAGCCAGTTCCAGAGGGCCCCCTGTGCCAAGCACCACCACCCCCAGCATTTCTAGAGCCCCAGGACTTGCTCCAAAGGCTCTGTACCTTGTAAGGACTTGTACAGATGGAGCCTGTCAACATCAGGACCCCATTTGTTAGTGCAAGAACTAAGGACAATTTAGCACTTCTGATGTAAAGTGTTTTTAATAAAATACAACAGAGGCCATTAACAACATCCATTTTCCTTCAGAAACATGACAGTCTTTCATTTTATGTCCTTTAATTTTGAGAACTTTTTCCCTTCTTCATAAAAGAAAACCAGTTAGACTATTTTGATTAGGCAGCACTGCCCATTGGGGATGCAGGAAGATAAATCAGCCTGGCTATCTGCATTTTTGTCTCCGCATCTCATCATCAAAATTGTATTTTCGATTTGAAAAAAAATTTAGAGCTTACTAAATGTATAAAATCATAGTTCAGTATGGACATATTTTTAATTACTTTGGACTCCTAATTCCAAAGCCAGTGATTCCAATGTGTCCTTAGGAGAAAAAGAGGGCTTCAGTCAAGCATTAGAGGGAAAACCTAATGAAGGTTGGAGGGGCAGAAGAAGGAAGCCTCTGATTTCTTGCCTGCTCCCAGGCAGCTGCACTAGAGGGTCACTGTGGGCCCTTTCCAACCGCCACAGCCCGTTCTATTCTTGTTCCAGCTCTGACTCTCAAATCACAGTGAGGAAAACAACATTTCACCTGGAAAGATGACATTTTACTTCAAGCTTCTTTAAAGGCCAGGTGCCCTCACCACTTTCTGATGAAGGAAATTCAAAAAGAACTGTAACCCTTGGCTGAGTCTGAACTTGGGGCAAAACAAACCCAGATTTGTAGCTGCCTTTTCATGGAAAATACTTTCCCTTGCATATTCCCTGAAGTCATTTACAAAGTCTCGTATGGTTTTGGACCTTCTGTTAAAATTAGAGTGGTCCCAAAAGATTCCCAACTCTTACCAATGTAGAGTTCTGGGTTAATGAAGTCCAGGACCCATCTGGAAATATGTAACCTACATCAGAATGATGTCCTCCTTCTACAAAATTTCTAAATAACAAGTTTTCCTATTATCCTAGAGTTAATTTCAGACAGCTGTTGCATAAGTACAAAAAGGAAAGTACAAGCATATCTAGTTTTAAAAAAGGGGGGAAATTGAGAAAGATGGGGGTTCAAGACTGGATTGTGAGGAAAAGAACTGCCAGGGAAAAGGAGAGAGATTCATCCCAGCTCTGTCAGGTCTCTGTGAGCATCCTTTAGCCCTGTTTCTCAGCTGAAATCCAGTCCTTTCTGCTGACTTGAGCAACAAGCTGAATGAAATACGAGCTGCTCTCTCTCAACAGGAAAGCTAAAGGCGATGATGCAGGCTCAGGTTTTGGCTTTATGGATATTTAAAGGATTCAAATAAAAGATTAAAAATAAAAGAGATTGATTTTAAAATACATCTGGTATTGTGCAAGAGCTTTGGTACCTCAGTGATCTTTTTACTGCCTTCTATCAGAGAACACATGCAGGGCATTTTCAATTACTTTAATTACGTGCCAGGGTTATTGATGCACTGAACCCTGCCAGACATTCCACAATATTATCTTTAATCGTTTTTCTTATCAGTGTTCCAAGGAAAACCGTTTTCAGTTATTTTACTGGATAAAAAGAGAACAAAATACAGCTTTTGGATTGAATTTTGAAAGATAAAAAGGTAAATTTCTCACTTGTCATAATAAAATATTTATCACACTGGCATTATTTACCTTTGTAAAGCTTTTATAAAATCTTTCTGGCGTAACAGTAGGACTAAAGTTCCCGGAGTTTCTTTAATACCATACAAGGAGACCTTGAATCACAGAAATTCATGCACCAAAGAAAACAACAGTAACACTACCTCTGCTACTCATCCTGATTATCTGCAGATGACATGGACCAAAAAAACCTGAGCTGGTTAAATGAATTTCTTTCCTCTTTATCCCTGTAAACCATCAAGACAAAAAAGGGTCCTGAGATGAAGTAATCAGTGCAGATCAGCACAGGCCCACCAAGGCCACATTTTGGTCACTAAAATGCAGATACCTGATTGGCAGAGGGTCAATAGACACTCCATACAGGACCACTATACATTCAATTTATGCAACAAGCTCTTATCCAGTAAGATGTTTTACCGTTCTTATTGTACAATGCCAAAGGTAAAACCTATTTTCGACTTCATGTAGAGTTCTAGGATGTCTTTCAAAAAAATCAAGTTACTTCTACATCCTCCTGAATTCCAGCCACCTTCCAGGATCTCACCAGGGGGCAACACCAGCTCAAAAGAGGTAGAGCCTACTCCGAGCACAGAGTACTTACCCGGATTCTGCTCTTCTCTTCAGCTGGGAAGCCTGCTCTCTCTAAAACTTAGATAAAAATTTACATTTTACTAGGAAAACACCAAGCAGCCAAATGATACAGCCCTGTGTATGACACACTGCTGCACAAAAATCCCCCAACAGTGATATCTACCCAGGTAACAGCAAAGGGCCAAAATTCTACCTCATTACCTACTCCTAAATTCCTCTGCAGTCCTTGTACTGTAATGGCCACAAACCATAATTCTGCTCCAAAACAATTTTTTTTTTTCCTCTGTTAGGCTCAATACAATGATTAGAGTTGCACCAGTTTACAAGGGACAAAAGAAACAAAATGTCCATGGCTTCCTGCATGGATCAGCTTAATTACACTTCCCTTGTTTTCATCAGCCTGTCAGCACCAGCAACCCACAGATCACACAGCCCTCCTGCAGCTGTGCTCCTGCTAGTTGCCAGATGCAATTTTTGTGATTGCCTCTGTCCAGAGGTATGCTGCATTCCTAGGCACACAGTTAGGGGTATTTTCCTTTTTTCCAGGCTGTCTTGTTGGTAGTTTGATGAACACCCTTGCCCAGGCAGAGGGGAGAAGCTGGGAAACACTCCAGTCCTGATGACTGGAGAGCCATCCAATACCTCTAGAGAAATGCTGCAGCCAGTAGTCACAGGAGTCTGCCAGCCAGGAATTCTGTCTGAGGCTACACTCCATCTCCCTTCAGGTCTATGTTCCTACCTGCAGCAACGTTAAACACAAACAAAGCAACAAGAAAATCACAAAGTGGGGGAAAAAAGCACCAAATCTGAAAGAAAGCACACCTCCGAATTCTGCAGCACACCTCTGCTTGATGGTGAATGCAGCTGAAGCAATGAGAATGACACTTTAACATGCTGCCTCATTTCTCAGATGCTGAGTATGGCAGCAAAGGAGTAAGAAGAAAAGAGATCAGGAATAAAATGTTTCTGTGGACCTCTGTATTGGGTTTGCATGGCCAGATTTTGGGGCTACAGGGGTGGCTTCTGTGAGAAGCTGCCAGAAGCCACCCTGGTGTGTGATGAAGCCAACACCAGCTGGCTGCAGGACAGACTCACTGTTGGCCAAAGCTGAGCCCAGCAGAGATGGCAGTGCCACCTCTGGAATAACAGAATTAAAAAGGGGAAAATTGCTGTGCAGGAGCAATAGCAGTGAAGAGAGGAGTGAGGGTGTGTGAGAGAACAGCTCTGCAGATACCCCAGGCAGGGCAGAAGGAGATGCTCCAGGCACCAGAGCAGAGATTCCTTTGCAGGCTGGGGTGGGGTACATGGTGATGCAGCTGTGCCCATAGGGGAGCAGAGATCCACCTGCAGCCCATGGAGGAGACCACACTGGAGCAGGGGGATGTCCAAAGGGGGCTGTGATCCCGTGTGAAGCACGTTCCTGAAGGACTACATCCCAAGGGAGTGATCCACACTGGAGCAGTTCACTGCAGCCCCTGGGAAGGACTCACATGGAAGAAATTCATGGAGAACCGGCTCCCATGGGAGGGACCCTGTGCTGGAGCAGAGTGGGAGGAGTTCTCTAGCTAAGGAAAAAGAGGGGGCACAGACAACACACGATGGACTGCCCTCAGCCCCCATTCCCTGTGCTCCTGCACTGCTGTCAGGAAGAAACAGAGAAATTGGGAGTGATGTTGGGCCTGGGAAGAGAGGAGAGCAGGGGGAAAGGTGTCTTAGGATATGAGTTTTTATTTCTCATTTTCCTACTCTGATTTGATTGATAACAAACTGATTTCCCCAAGTGAAGTCTGTTCTGCCCTGACAGTCACTGGTGAGGGGCCTGTCCCTGCTTTATTCCGACCCACAAACATTTTGCTGTGTTTTCTCTCCCCTGCCCAGCTGAGGAGCAGCTGAGAGTGCCTTTGGTGGGCACCTGGCATTCAGCCAGGGTCACCCCACCACAGCTGCCTCAGTGCTCTGAATGATTTCTCTTTTTCACATTACAGCACCTCTGCTTCGCAGAAGAAAGCCAAAAAAATTAATTGCCAAGACTAATGTGTGCCTAGCAGTGGGAATTTTCTCATTAACATTTCTTTTTGTTAATAAACAAGTCCTTATCTTCTCTAATGACTTTTTAAGTACCATCAGTAAGGACACTGTCACCATCCTGAAGCCATCCCAGCCCCCAACTGGCTGGTGATCTCACAAGATTTTATAGGTAGCTCATGTATCCTTAAACAGAAGGAGCTTTGAACACAGCACAGTACAGAGAAGGAAGAGATCTCCACATATTTCACAATCCTCACCAATCTTTCCCCCTCAACAGCAATGCAACTTCCATTTCTCCCAGCAGCAGCATCCTCATTTCATTTATAGAACAGTAATTCCCACCTACACTTTATTAATTGTCAAAATAGAAAAGGATTGCGTGATGCAGCTGCAAAGAACAGAAACAGAAATCGGAAGGCAGTGCCATGAACAGAAACTCAGGTCCAGTGCAACTAAACATGTGACCTCAAGAAAAAGGCTAGACTGGCTTTCAGTGTTCTGCAGGCTGCATTTTGATTCTGGAGTCATACACACACTTCATTTGCAAAGACATCTTGTAAATAGGTTAAATCCTGTAATTTTCAGAAAAAAAGAGCAGAGAGGGTGGCAGAGACAGTTCCACATCACCTAGTTTGCAAGAAAACATTAAAAAAAAATTATATTTGTGTACGTGCCTCTCTTTCCCCACTAAACCACCTAACCAGTATGTCTATAGTAACACACTGGTGGAATAACAAAATAACAATTTTTAAAAGATGCGTGATTTCAGAAGATTTTGGTCATTGTTTCCTCACAGTTATCAACCCTCACCATGGTAATCTGAATTCTCCAGGGAGCTATCAACACTTAACTGCAGCTGTAGTTTGCATTTCAGACTGAGCTGGCAAAGTAAGGACCTCTTGATCACATTCATTTTCTAATTAAGAAAAAATGATAAGCAGATGTAGGAGAGGGGGGAAAAGGAAAACAAATATCAAACCCAAAAAATCCCCTTGAACTAGAAAACATGTACTTGCACTTGGGAGCTGAGCAACTGCATTATGAATGAAAGCAACAACAAAAAATGGGCAACGGAAGAGTAGCAAGGGAAACAATTATGTCAATAAATAAGTAGTGAACAATTGATTGACACAACAGTAAAAACTCACCAGAGAGATGCAACATGAGAAACCTGCCTCCAAACAAACAAACATCAGCACTCCGTGATAGAAAGTGTAAAATCTTTCCCAAGGGACTATTAAACATGTAAAAAACTGCAAGCTAGTTTGTAAGATGCAGTTTTGCACACATTTAGCTTATTTCTAATCAAGTGCAATACATAACCACAGACTTCAAAATAATACACCTCAGGCTTTCTACTCCTCAGATGAAGACAATTATTGAGCACGAATCTCCATCCCCTCTCATTTGCAGTTACAACATGCTCAAGCCATACAGGAGTGGCACTCAGAATCACTGTCTTCAGCTGGAAATCAGAAACCAGTGAGGCAGAGCAAAAGCTCACCTGCCTCAGCACCCTCTTCTGATCCTGACCACGGGAGGATGGCCAGGACACAGAGTCAGACTCTCCTAGCCATATGAAGTCTCCCAGAATTTGGATTAACTGAGAACAGAATTTTTGCACAATAGGACGCAAAACCCAGAATGATAGAAGAGAGGGAAAATTCATACTCTTTCCTGTTTGCAGACAGGTGATACTAAACACAAAAAGAACAGTGGGGGAAAAGGACCCGTGGCTTGTGCTGTGTTGAGGGCAAATCAAGGAGATATGCTTATTGCTGCAGCAAACAAAAATGGGTTTCTGGGCTGTAACTCCTCCTTGCAATTTTCTGGAAGATAAAATTTCTCTCATTTCTCTTTCTACCAGGGTGGAAGTCAAGGCAGGTCTGGCTCGAGACAAGTACTTGCCTGGGAGGAAAATGTGCTTGAAACAGCAAGATATTTCCATCCTGCTGCCTCTTTTGCCTACAACAGTCCTGAAAGTGAGAGGACTGTAAGAGGTGCAGGGATCAGGCCCAGACACTTCCAGCTTTGGCAGGCTGCCTTTTCCTCTCCCCTCCTCAGCCCTGCCCTGCTGCAGCAGGTGGAACACAAACCCAGCACTGCTGTGTGTTGCTGCAGTGAGCTGCCAGCTTCAGCTCCCCTTCCTGAGGCTTTGCCACAGCACTCCACACACTGTCCTCATGCAACACAGCTGTTTACCTCCCCTTTCCCAGTGAGGCTGCAATCCCTTCTCCCTGCATCTCAGCTGCACTGCTGCTTAGCTCTGCAGAATCATGTTAGTGCCTTGTCCAAGTGGAAACTGCTGCTCAGCAGGGATGCACGTCCTGCCCTGCTGCCTGATCCACAGCAGGATAATCACCAGCAGCTGGTGATGACATGGAGCTCACTGTGGCTCTAGCCTCTGTGTTTTTAGAAGTTGCATGAAGACTGGAATATCAGACCCTCAGACCAGGCTCTGTGAGTCACACCAGGCCTCATAAAGATCTCAGACTTGTTTAGAGGCCAGTTTGATAAATATGAGTACAAAGCAACAACAACAAAAAAATCATGAAATAAACTAATGGTACCACAGTTGGCTCTTGCAAAACGTTCCTGTAGTTCTGAAATACTCAGAAAAGCTGAAAACTATAAAACAATTCAGCAGCTAGGCCACAGGATTA
>VXBB01003611.1:41295-72259 GCA_013399915.1 Illadopsis cleaveri | reverse complement strand
AAAAAAAAAAAAAAAAAAAAGCCAAAGAAGATCAACAATGTCTGATACAGTTTGGTTGTGAGTTTGTATGCTTTGTGTGATTATGAAGCATCACATTTTGTGAAGAAACTTGCCATGAAACTACCTAAGAGAACTTTAAAGTTGTTTTGTAAAAGAAAAGCTTTCAAGCTCAGGTGCTTTTGTTTGGGAGAGGTTGTTTAAGGAAAGAACAGAAATATTATAACCTGGACAATAACAGGGTGAAAGCTGGTTCAGTGGTGCAAGTCATTGCTTAGAGCTACACAAAGGACAGCACCAAGATGTCTGCATGGCATCAGTTCAATCTCTATCTTCATTACAGTTATTTTCACCCCTTTGTGCAAATACCAATATTTATTAAAGATGCAAAGCACAGGTCTGAGTGCTCACTCCCATTGTCAGAGGCCCTGTGCCCCAGCTGTGCATGAGCCCCTGGGGCTGGTTTCTGCAGCACTGTCTGTGCTCCTGTCCCTCAGTCTGTTTGTCCCCTCTGCCTGAGGGGATGGCACGGTCACTGCTGTGTTTTATAGTGGCAATAATCCAGGAATCTGCAATGGAAAAAATTAAACTCCTATAATTAACCTTTTTCTGACAACAGCACCAGCAACATATCTAAGACCTCATTGAAAAAGCCTATGCCTCCAATGTTGGTGTGTGTAGTTTTTGATAACAGATTAAAGGGAGTTTTCCCTGTGTTCACATCCTCCTCAGACAGCAGGCTTTGTCCCACTGTTTGAACAAGCACTGGTAACAATTACAAGGCTCTTTGGAATTACAAATAATCACTTTGTAGATAGACAAGTCACAGAACAGTAGCAAAATATTTCTGGGTGATTTTTTCTTCTTCATATATCTTAATATACTTAAAAGATACTTTTAAAAACATCAGTCTCCAGAATAAATATTCGAACCCCAACTGCCATGTACCTATTTCTTGGTGTTTAAACAGAAGTAAGTTTTAAGCCCATTGTTCTTTATGAATATGCATATTGGTTGGCAAAAGGCTCTTCTACTAGATACTATCAGTAGATAATCAGCCTGCTCTATTGTTTCCCTTTCTCTGATCATCAGTTTCACTTTGACACCATTTGTTAACCTGGGGCATTTGGTGCAGCTGCAGTGGAGTCCTTTATCATGCATTGGATATTATTCAGTGGTCTTATGTCCTTTTTATTTCTTCTGGTTTTATTAGGCGTCTACTGCAACTGAATATTTTACCATGAGGAGTTTCAATTATTTATGAACATGGAATATTTGCTGGTTTTCACAGTTTATGGTTTCCATTCACCATCTAAATGACTTTGTGCATGAACAGAATAATCTGTGCTTAATTTTCCACGCGCTTTTTAAGATCTGTTTAGAGTTCCCAGTTCACCTAATTTCCTTCCTCAATCATCAGTTTTGAGTTTTATGCCTTTTATGAAAGAAACTAAACTAAGTAAGGTGGCTTGAATTATAACCTACTCCTAAGTCCTTGCTTAACTAAATTGAGCTCTCTCATAAAAAATTAAAATCTTAGATTAAACAAGAAAAAAAGGCCACTCTTTAGTGACTTCTAATATGTCTGTATCCTCTCATCTGATAAACTAACAGCTTGTACATTCCTCAGCCATGTTGTGGATATGATCCACTCATGAAAACCATGGAGCTCTTTCAAAGTCAGGTTTCAAACTACCTGACATGGAGTTGTTGCCATCAATACTGAAAATTATTTTAGCAGGATCATTTGCAAGAGTGGGGACTAACAAATTTAAGAAAAGAGTTCATAATAACTTGTGATCCACTGATTTTTTTCTTGAAATTCTGGCAAAATTTCACTGACATGAATGGCGATTCACGAATGATGCCTCCGGCCTCTGTTTCAAAAAAAAAAGTAAAATGATTCCAAGAACCCATATCTATTTTAAACTTCTTTACACTGAAGAATGAGATAAAACCAAGAACACAACTTCTTCTGCAGGAGCAACACAATTTGCTCACAGTTATGAAGTGAAAGCTACAGAAAGGTGGTATCACCTATAGAGAAATAGACAAATCCCATTTCTATGCTCTTATTCTGAGCATCACTGCTGATGTCAACACAAGCTAAACAGTTTAAACCAACCCCTCTCCAGTGACAGGCAGCCCTTGTTTTTCAGCTTCCCAGACTGCACTCCAGCAAGCCTTTCTCCTCCTTGTTTGGAAGGACTAACACCTGTGCCACAGGGTTATCACCTTTAAAGCACAGCCAGCTGAGGAGGACAGTGGTGACCCCACACAGCTGAGCAGGCAAGCCACAGCCAGTCAGAAATCCATACACACAGGGCATAAAAGCTGCATAACACACTTGTGCATACAAGTATGAGCAACTGCTGTTCATGCCCCAAGCCTGGGAGGTTGCAAACCCAAGCCCACCCCATCACATTGATGGTGCCTGTGCTCAGTCTAACATGCTCAGCAATCCAGCAACATCAGAAGGAAAAAACTGGTTTTCTGTTATACAGACAAATTAGCATCCACAGAAATACCTGTCACTCCCTGAGGTTAAAGAACTGCACTGAATTGCTTCAAGTTTTTGTCCAACTTCCACTGAGATTGCTTTGAGGTGACATCATTGGCAGTATTGCTGGGATCCTACCACCTATCATCACCTGGAAATCATTTTGGACAGAGATTCCTTTGAGATAACATCACTGGGAGTATTGCTGGGATCCTACCACCTATCATCACCTGGAAATCATTTTGGACAGAGATTCCTTTGAGATAACATCATTGGGAGTATTGCTGGGATCCTACCACCTATCACCTGGAAATCATTTTGGACAGTTTGTTCTCTTCCCATACACAACCTGAGTTTAAAGCATAAGGGAGATCAAAAAGGCCAAAGACCAAAATTCCCTGAGAGGGAATTTACGTTCTACTTCCTTTCCCTTCAACAGCATCATCAGAAAAGTTTGACTCACTCAGCAGAGTAACAACACTGTAACAACTGAGACAAGGACTCAGACCAGCAGGGAATCTGAATCATTTATTCAAAGAAACAAGCTGGTTTTTCCTCTGTGAATCACCACAGCTTCCATATGGACAGTCCCATAACCAAATCCTTGCTTACTGTACAGAAGCTTGACATTTGAAATGCATCTCCTCTACTTTTCCATAGGAAATAGCAAAAAAAGGCGTCACCACTACGCACATGAATAGTCATGATCAGATAGACCAAAAATGTGTAGTTTATCCAGGGAAACAGTGGCAGATGTAAATTAGAATGGCAGGCAGATGTAGTGCCAACGAAACCATAACAGGAATGTGTAGGAAAAGTTACCTCAGCTTACACTGGATTTGAGAAATTCAATTCTTCTTTTCATTCTCACAGTTCTATTAAACAGTGCTGGCTGCTGAAAGAAAAAGTTAAATATGCATAACCCCAGGTGGGTGCAGGAGATTGGCACCTGCTCTGCCTTTATAAATGAGCATTACTAAATACATGAGAGCAGTGCTGGAGCAAACATCGGAATTACCACCTGAACACACCAAGGGCCAGTGCTGCCAAGACTGAGGGGTACAAAGACATTAACCTGAAGGGGAGCAACACACTGAAACTGAGGACAGCCCTTCCTGGGAAGTGTCCTAAATACACCTGTCCTGGACAGGGAACAAAGGACAGGTTCAAAAGCTAAGCACCTAGCGAGCAATTAGCTAGACATTTCTATCTTTTCCAATATAACTCATTTTGCACATCTATTTTTCCTTTCACACTCTTACCTTTGCCTTCAAATGTGTATGTTCTGCATTTTGTATAATTTCTTTTTACCATAACTGGGCTTAAATGCAGGTGGTTTTTCAGACCCCTGATGTTCACCGAAGCATTGGGAATGGCAAATCTGAGGCACACAGACCCAGCACTATGGACCAGGTCATTTCTCAGGCACAGAACTAGTATCCCTGAGAGGAGATGGTGTCTTTTCCCCAGCAAGAGCTGGGGAAGATCTCTGGGATGTGCCAAGTCAGTAGGTGGAACACCCACAATAACCAACAATTTTCATAACAGGGCCTTCATTAATCTAACACATTCCACAAAGAGAGACTGAGAACACAAGAGAAGGAGGAGTTCAGATTGAGTTCACATTAACAGAGAAGTAATTTGTAATGTGCAAGTAGTGGTTCAAGCTATTGTGACCTTAAACAGTCTCATGCTTCCTTCCTCCATCTGGATGATTCCCTGCAGACTGAGAGACCTTATCACTTGGGCAAGGCTACCAGAGCAAGGGAACATCTTTTGTTCCAGTAAGCCACAAAGGTAAAAAATACTGACTACTAAAAAGCTAGAGATGGAATCCAATTAATGAAGTCTGACTTCTCTTTTATATTGTGAAATATCTAAAAAGACTGACTCAGATATGCTCACAGCAAAATATAAATTTTATGTTATTTTTTTTGTGTGCATTAGGGACATAAAACCAAATTTAACCTTTATTTAATTATTCACAACAACTGGAATATTCTATATAAATAGGTATGGTTTAGAAAAAAACTTGTAAATTTATTGCTTTGACACTCAAGCTGCTAGTCCCTAAGATGTACTCAACTACTACAATGCTTGCAAAAACTGATGCAGGTGTTATTTATATAAAACTGCTGAAATTGCTGCTGTTCACCAGAAAGATGGATGGAGTCACTACAGTACAAATCTCAGACAACAACTGAGTGCAGAATCTGCTCTGTTACAGTTTGTGACTCCCTTTGTGAGGCATGAGCAGGATGCCTGTGGGAGATGTCACTGTACTGGCCACAATAATTTACAGCAGTGGAGTCCTAGGGTGACTATGATGCCTGTATCCCCAGTCATCTGTTCTGTGTGTGCTGTGTGTTCTGTACCTTTAAGACTGGTTCTGAGAGTGAGCCGGGAAAGAAGAAGCACGGGGGTTTGTTTTGAAAAACAGTGTTCACCCCTCGGGATCTTCTTCTTTCTCGGGACGGNTCTCCAGAGGAACCCCATTCGGAGGTTTCCTCCCAAATTTGCCCTAAACCAGGACAAGTGGTCATGGTGCACAAGGTAAATGCTCCACGTGTTACCAAGCAAAAGCTCAATGCAACAGACTATTAATGTACACATATAATTAATCCTTATTAAAATTTCATTACACTGATAAAGTTTTACTCATATAGAGGCATCATTTGACAAAAGGGGATAATGGAAGAAGAAGGAAGGGAATTTTATCAAGCCAGTTCTGTTGCTTTTTCTATAATTTAAGTAGGGATAAAATTAACTAATGATGAGGTTGTGTTTCTGAAAGAAGTGTGGCAGGAAACATCCCACTGCTGCCCAAGCTGCTCCTTCTGCAGTCACTTGCCCTGCTAGCTGGCACAGAGAGAACAGCTCAGAAAGCTGCCACTAATGCCTCCCTTCAGTTCCAGGAGGGGTGGGACAGGCACTCTGACAAACACCATCTCCCACTTCCCAGAACACTCAAACAATTCAGGGCCAAAAACCCTTGGAGAGATGCTTAGTCACACAAGGTTTCAGCTGATATTCTATTTTCTCATAGTATTTGTCAGGTATGCATGGCTGCATCCTTCCTTATCAATAGACAATTAGGCAGAGGTAGTCTACTGTAACAGAAGCTTCAATTTATCATGTAATGAGACAGACAGTGCAACAGTAATCATCCTCTCTGACACTCCTGACAAGGATTAAAAACAAATTCTTGAATTTCTGTTGAGATTGTACTGATCAGGCCATAAACAGTCTCTTCTGCTGGCTATTCTACCACAGGTAAAAAAACAGCAACTGAGAACTGATAAATCATAGAATTCTTTTTCATATGTGTCCAGTCAACAAAAGAAAAAACATCTCCTGAATAACTGTGATTCCTTCAGTGTCTCTGAGATCCCTGGCTTCCTTAGTTTTCTGTCAAACCTGTCATTTTCAGTAAAACAGTGCTGGGAGCAAGTGACTCAGAACTATTCTATTAAATTAACTCTTCACGCTAGAATAAAATCCCAGCTCATATGCAGCACAAAGCTGTTTAACCATCTTAGTTCTATAACTAGAAAAGCAAAAAAAAAAAGGTGTTTCTAAAACCAAAACATTTGAAGACTAGAGAAATGCTGTTATTACGCATGAAAGGCATGCTGCAATTGAAGCAGAGAGACTTTTCCTGTGCTGAAAAAGCACCAGCTCTATCACCAAACAGATCAAAAGCAGCCATTTGCTCAAAGTAATGGGCTGCTTCCATAAAATTGTCACACATCAGTGATTTTGCCATTCCCACACCTCCACTCCTGAACGCTCAGCAGTGACCTGCTGATCCACCAGAACAGCTGAAGAATGGATTATTGTTTGTACATAAAATATAGAACCAAGGGCACAGATATTCAGTGCACACAAAAGTGATTTTAAAATCTTTTATTTGGTCAGCAGCAAACTTCTTGTTGGGATGTAAGTGGTGCCCACAGCTTTCTGTAATCTTCCAAGTACAGCGTTGCCTTTGCTCACAAATGAAGTCGTGTATTGGTAGACTAAAGCATTTGTCATTCTCCAGTGTTTCATTTTTTATGAACCTCAGAAAGGTTCCCAGCCAAGCTTCTTATCAACCAGCTGCAGAAATCTTACAGCTTCATTTTAAAACTCTGGGTTGCCCTGTGCCCAAAACTTTCTTGCAACAAGCCAAGATTACTGTTCATTATAACAAGGGCCAGCAATCAAGTGGCCAAGAACAGGAACCTAAGTACACTGGTGTTGAAATAGTTACCCAAAAGCAAAGGAGAGGTTCTTCTTCATACAGCTGGAGATGAGAGGGCTGTTGAAGAAGAGTGGGGGGAGAACGTTCAGCTGTTTTCTTCTGTGCTGTGTGCAGCTGTTCAAGTGAACAGAGAGGTGTCCAAAGACAGTACATTAACCATTGCAACAGGCACAAACCCAGTGGGGCAGAGAGGAGAGGTTACACAAGGTGGATACATACTGCCACTGACCAAGGAAAGAACACACATTTGTAATATTTTCATATGCTATTTAAGAGAGAAAAGGCAGAAAACATAAGCATGGCGGGGGCAAAAAAACTGGAAAAGTTTCTTTGCAAAGGAAACAGAGATTGTTACCCAGTGACAGATGTCCAGTCCACATACCTGCCCCAGCACTGCTGCAGCACCATCCTAATTGAAAATTAGTCTCCCAGAATGTCACAAAATTTTGTATGTCATTATCTCCAAGGAAAAACATATTTAATAATTCAAATGTTCATGTTTCCACAATGTTGGCCACATCTGAAAGCTGTTGCTCCTCTGCCCTGGACAGAATTATTGAGGCACTTGGCTGCCAGCCATCAAGAGATGAAACAATAGATGAAGCAATTCTGCTTCGGTAGATGTTTGCCCCCAGTTTAGCAGAAGTTATGGGAAAAACTCAGTTCTCTTAGCCTGCTAATGAAATTGTAAGCCAGGGTCATTCTTTTCTAGGTTTACCAGTCTCAGCTGTCTGGGATTGGAATTACAGATTGTCCAAATTCTCTTTATGCTGCCAGCCTTGCCAAAGCACCAAGAGCTCAGTGTCCACAATGTTGGCAATGAGCCATTTTACACATATTACACACACACACATCCCTCCCCAGAAGGAAAATTGCTGGTACTTCTACTCCTGCTCTTGTCCCTCAATGTCTCACTCTTCTACTCTCTTACCACATCACAAAATTAAATACAAGCTTCTAACCATGTCTGACAACTTTTTGAGGTTTCTGTTCTCTTGTTCAAGAATTTGTCTTCCAGTTCAGTAATTATTTTTTCACTTGCCTGTAGGATGCCAGACATAATTTGTTCCTAAAGACTCCAGTCTCCCTTACCGTATGGAACTAATTGTTGTGGTATTGAATGCCTTTCTTTTCTCAGCAAAAACAAAACACTTCTCTGCCTAACGAATTCCATTAGGTCTTTGATTTATATAAAAATAATAAACAGAAGAAACCGATGCTGGAAAAAAAACCCCAACGTTCCCCATTTCAACTCACAGGGCATGTAAAAACTTTGATACAAAAGTGTTTCTACGCCTTTCTTCTGCCCAAGAAAATGAATTAATTATTTTCATACTGTTACATCTGATGCAGATTGAGCTATGAAAAGCTAATGCCACCACAGCACAAGTGGAGGGACAGGGCAGGAAAAAACTCTGCAGCAGCCTCACAGCTGCAGGTGTACAAACTGCACTGGAGAGCACCTCTATAGAGGAAAGGCAACAAAGATTTCAGCTTTTTGTCTGCCCCTAGATGCTCACAGAACTCCCACAATAACACATATTTTCTGTTAGCTTTTAGACCTTGTGGCTTTCATTTTTGTAGTTTTAAAAGTCTAAGTTTAACAACTTACTGAACTATTAACATGCTACGAAAGTGAGTATTCAAAATGAACAGGGCTGACAGAAATTACAAACTCTGCTGTCAGTTGTTCACTGTTGTCCTTCATAAGTGTTCTCATGAGAATTAACTCTTCCCTGATCCCCCATAATTAGCTCTGTCTTGTTTGAATGCCAACAGATGCAAGAGAAACATCAGAAGAGATAGAAATTCAGGATGTGGCAGCTCAGCACTGCCAATTAGTCATCTTCCTCCCATGATGGTACTGCAGAAGAACCTCCACTCACTCGAGGTTTTCATGTTGGTGTGATTTAATCATGTGTTCCTCTCTCCATACAGTGCTGGAAGAAGAGGCTCAGGGATATGAATAACCACCTCTTTGACAGTATATTTCAGACTGGAAGCCAGTCAAAGCTCTAATATACAACAGTGAGTTGCCAAGGCAATTGACAGTATGTACAAGTGACTCTTAGCAACCCACCACATCCTCAACTCCTCTTAAAATACACCCAGTGCTGTCAAAATTACCTATAAGTCAAGACCAAGGAACACTTCTTCCAATTTCACCTCTATCTGCAGCAAATGCAAACACACAGCAGTTAAATTAGCTCTCTTGAGATTTGTGACCTGCAAAAAATCTTCAAGCATTTTGCTCACTAGAGACCAGACATTTGGGAGTAAATACAGAAATAAAAAGTAAATTTAATTAAGGTCAAGTAAGAATCTGCACATCAAGAAAGATGAAAAAAATTTGAGGCATAGCTGTTGCTTTATGAGAAAAAGCTTTGTGAAAAGGAGTTTAACAAAAGAAACAGTTAAAGTTTTGAACCAGAAAAGGGTAACACCATGACTGTGAGTTCCTTTCTTACAGAAATTAGATAATCCTGAAAAACTTGGAACCAGACAGCAGTTCTGCATAGTTTGGGACTTGGGACGGAATGTCTTCTGGCAAAGAGCAAATGCAAACTTTTCATTTCTCTCTGGCCTATATGACAGAGGTACTTTTTCCTCTTAAACCTGGGACTCAATCAAAAGAAATTGTGCCTGCAGGAAACTGAGGAGCTGCAGCAAGTGGATTTCAGGCAGGCAGATATTCCCATTACATCAGGCTCAGCAGGGGCTGCTCCCAGAACTGCAGTGTCAACACAAAAGAACAGTGAGATCGTAAACTTAATTAAGAATGCCTGTGTTCTTCTTACGTGTGACCTCTGATAGCACCTTGCCTGTTCCAAAGGGATGAACGTGGACACTTGCCTCTCATAAAGAGCAGGAGTAACCTGTGAGCAAACTGGTCATTGTTTGCAGAGATCATCTCCTCAGCTGGCTTCCTGCCAAGCTGCCCACTCCTTTTCCTCCTCAAACAGGAGACACCTCAGTGGGCTACAAATGCAATACATGAAAGAAAAAGGCAGTATAATAAACATATTTTCTGTAAAATTCTCATGATGAAGGACTACCTACACTCCTGTGTGTTAGTAAATTTAGACCCTCTGGTTTACACTGTGCTGTCATTTCAGTTTTGTAGCAGTGCAGCCTCCCAGTAAAGGCATTCAGTGGGAAGTGCAGGAAAAGCAACTGCACTTCCATGTACAGTGACAACAACCACTGCTGAGGGAACTGCCCTGGACACACCAGGCAGCACCACAACTGCAGAGAAGGGAGGAGTCAGAATAGTGAGGGGTTTATCCATTTCTGTAGTGTATATTCAGAGGAAGCTGCATCATTTTTTGTGACCTCACAAAAAAGACAGGCAACCTTTCAATTTTTTCCCCTCTTTTTCACAAAGTTGGCAGAGAAAACAAAAATTAATCTACTTCTAGAAAATACTCAGAGGGTTACTATGGTCTAAAATCTATTCAGTATTAAGAAGTGGTAATTCAAGAAAACTTCACTAATCATGATACTAATGGGAGATCAAAATGTGGACACAAGGTCCTACAGCATTTCACATCAAGGGAACACAGAAATCCCAATGGTGCAAGTTGAACTTCCATTTTAACTTTGCTACATGTATAATTTCATTTTATCTTCTTTAATTTAGAAAACAAGGAAAACAATTTCTGGAGGTCACTATCATGGATGAGAACATGGATATCACTGACCTGTCCAAAAGTAAACTAAAAAGCAACTATATCCTGCTTAACATGAGCTGGTTTTAATAAATAGTTTCCTCTGAGCTCCAATTACTCCATTAAATCTCTCACAATAAAAAAAAGAATAAAAAAACCTCAACAGTATTTTTGTTCTGACAGTACAAAACTAGCTCTCTGGGAGACTCCTCAGTAGTTTATAATTTCATCTTTTCAGGATTTTTCTCTTACCTTTCCAAACAGAACACAGCATGTTTGCTCTCAGTTAAAAGTAGATCTCTTCATGCTTTAGCTGAGCAATTTGGGCTCATTGCTAAGGGCTGAAAAAGCTGGGACCCCAATGTTCCTTGCAGCACTGTGACCTCCCAGGAGTGGAAAGCTGTGACTGAGCAGGGACACAGACAGGTCAGAGTGGCCTGGCTGGGGTTAGTCTGAAAGACAGAAACATTTTATGTGGCTTCGAGTGTAGTTAGGGGTGAGAGGAGCAGATCACAGGGCTGCTGTGCATTTCCACACACTCACAGAACAGCTGGGATTGGAAGGGACCTCTGGAGATCACCCAGTCCCACCCCCCTACCAGGGCAGGGTCACCTAGAGCAGGTGACACAGGAACACTTCCAGGTGCGTTGGGAATGTTTTGAATTTTGCAGCTTAAAGAGTATTTGTAAACAGTGCTGAGTTTTGTTCTTTGATTAATGAATTGGGAATGAAGCAGATCTCCAGAGGAATCAATTTTATTCAATATCAGAGCAAAACATCCCTGCAAATATTTAGAGAAGAAGTTATTGAAAGCTGATCAGTTTACTTCTACAGTTTCTGCCCAGAGCCCTCCTTCCATCCTGTTTTTCACTGCTTTCAGGGCTCAGATGAATAAAACAAAATTAGAACTGCTGGATGCTACTTCAGACCTCTTGGGGTGATAAAAATCATATCCAGAGACAGCATCATTCTTGTGACATCTGGTGAGATGGTGCCACCTTCTTACAAGAAAAAGCAGTGATTTCATCCTGAGGCTGCAAGAGCATAAGTCAGTAGTTTCATAGCACCCTATACAAATAACCCAAAGAAAACATATTTAATACTCAGAAATCAGAATAATTGTTTTCCAGACAGACACTCCTTTTCCCTTACTACAAATTATATTTTTTTACACAAAAAGAGAAAGAGGCAGAGATACTGGCTATTATTTATTTTTGAACTTGAGAATAGCATGGCAATAAAAATCCAAAATTATTTCACTCTCATTAAAATTAGGACAATGGTTTTTCTTGCAAGAGAGACTTCCAAATATGTGTGAAAAAACAAGTACATTTCTACCACACTTTTTTCTGTCATATGTGAAATACATTTTAGAAGTTTCAGTTTTTGCACTTTGTCCTGTAAAGCCATCAAATTTTCATTAGCTGTCACAAGTGAAAACTGTACAAAACTAGAAACAATTCTTTGCTTCAACAAATGTGAGTTAAGGTCATCCTAATCCTTCCAGATCTAGAAAGACTTGGTGAATTTCTAGTTCTTCTTTAGCTAGAAAGTCATTCTGCTGGAAGGGCTGGGTGTCTCTGGGTTTCCTTTAGAAGAAGAGTCCATTCTCCAAAGCCTGGAGACAGAAGTGCAGCTCAGGCTGCATTATTTGTCAAGTTATCCAAAGATCTTGGCCAAATCTTCAGCAAGGCAAAAAATAAATAACTAGCACCTCAATGTTACTAAAAGAATCAAAGGGAAGAGCACATAAAATGACTTTCACATGTCTTAATACAACATGTCAATCTGCAAAATGCCTCACTTCATCCTTACATCATCTCTCTTAAAGCCTATGTTCAATTGATTTCCAAATTCATTTTCTCCCAGCTTTCATTTGTCCTGAATGAAACTGATGGTGTATCCAGCAATTCCTCTCACACACCACAAATAAAAAGCTTCTTTCCATGAGGATGTCAGCTTGTGAGTCTTCAAGCCTAGTTTGACTTGAAAAATCTTGCAAAAGCTTTCCCTCTTGTTCAGAAATGTTCACGCTAACTTGGGTTGTGCTTGTGTGTGCTTCCACACATCACTGAAAGATTAAGAGGGAGTATCCATAACCTCATTAATTTGATTCAGCTAAGGAAACATCAGGCACTCCCTCCGTCTCTAGCAATAGCAAGAAAGCTGATGAAAATTTTCACACTGAGAACTGTGACATTGTTGTGGTGTGTTTCAGCAATATTTAACATTTTCTCTCTGCAAAACAAATTACTGTTCTGTGCTGACTAACCATAGACTTGAAAGTTCTCTCACTCATATAGAAAACAACTGTTCCAGTTTTTTTCTTCAACACAGAAGCTCCCAGCACTATTGTACACTGAAAAGGTCACAAGACTGACCTGTATATTTTTATCTCTCCAAGTCTCTCATTCTTCTTGCATATTATTTATTCTTTGAGATACGAGCAAAACAGCTCCCAGTTTTGAGGCCAAAAAGCCACTTCCAAAACTTACTTCCATAACATGGAGACACCTGGGACTGTCCTGTTCCTACCTCTGCAGACCATTCTTGTCTCTGCAGACCACCTGCCATGGCCTTGGGAGCAGACAAATCCCTGTGCCTTGGGAAACAGCCACAGCTCATTTTCTGCTAAGCCACCCCAAAATTCCTCTGAGTACACCATGAGTAGCAAATGTGTTGATGTTTCTGTACCAGTCAGGCAGTCTGGGCAGCAAGGTGTCACAGAAACACAACACAAAATATTTCTCTTCCCTCCTTTCTGTCCCACAAGTCCTTCCAAGGGCCTCCGTGCCAGAAAGAGATTATCCTGACCAGCCTCATCTCTCAGGGCACATGAGATATTCCCAGCCAATTTCATTAGCAAGCTCTGAGAGCTGCCAGATATCCCTCAAGGCAAGCTAACCTCCTAGTCACATGAGGCACCAATAGACAGTATTAAAAATCAAGCCCCTAAATGCCAAAACCTAATTCATTTGGGTGCTAAGCAGAAAGTATGAAAAAAATCTACCACAACAACAAAACCCCCACTAACTACATCAAACTCAGTAATACTGATTTCAACTTGTTTTCACTTCCTTGCATTTCATAACGTCCCCTATGAACTCTGATTCTCATCCATCATTTTAAAAACCTCAGATTTTTTAAAAATCTGATTTTTGAAAAAACCTCAGACATTTTAAAGGAATGAAGCTGCTCTGCAGCTGCTGTGCCTTCACCTTCCAGATTCCAGGGGCAGGTGAGCATTGAGGGCCACACACACACACCACAGCTAGTTTTTTTGAAGGCTTCTACACTGAGAATCACCAACCAAACAGGAAGCTGAAGAATGCTGGAAGAAAATCAGATTACATGTGGAGCTCTCCAGGAGGCAACGACTTCAAAAAGTCTATGGAAAAGAAAGATCTTTTTCCTCATGAATATGATGCAGAACTTGAATAGCCAGACATCTGTCACTTTGATATGTGCATGGTGTCCAGAGCTCTCTAGCTGACAAAACCACAGCCATTAAAATACACCCTAAATAAAAAGAGACACAACAGTCCATTATTCTTAAGGCTGCTATGTATCACACAGATTTGCAATGTGGATTTGATAGTCTCAGGCATACCTGTGGCTCACCATTAGAAATCAGAACAGTGGGGATCAGGCTACTGTATCATAAGGATTCAGAAAAACATTGTATTATTTCACATTCTCCTGATATTGTGTTATCAGAGTTTCTTCTGAAGAATGTATTTTAGTTTCCCATTACAGATAATGGGAATGTGTTTTGTCTCAAAGCAATGTCCAGTCAAATGAAACACTGAGGAGCATGATTAAAAATCAAGTCAAAGTATCTAATAGGTTTTCCTGTCACTGCTCATGGACACACTCTGCATTCACTCTTTTCTCATTCACTGTCTTTATACATGCAACTTGAAAATAGCTCAGGCAATTCTAATTCATAGTTGGGTACAGCATGCCCAACAGTGACAGAGGTAACAATGAAAGCAATTTATTAATAAAAATTATGAATAATTATTTGAATGACAATGTCACCACCCCCATACGGTGCTTCTTCAAAGCAGCATCTCCCTGAAAAGAAATAAGCACAGCTCAAATGTTATTTAAGCCATCCAAGTGAGATTTCATCTGGCTTTATTTATCCAAAGCACGCTTGTCCCTCCCCATGAGCCTCTTCCCTGCAAGATCACTTTTCACTCTTCTGTCTAAAAAAATGCTCCAAGGATAAAGACATGCAATTCCTCATCTCCACAGACACAGGCCAGGGAACTAATTCCTGTAGTTTAACTTTGATTCCACATATGGTTTGGCCATAAGGTATTCTTACCTAATTTGTTCCACCAGTCATGGAACATTTACAGTATCAGACTGTCTTCTGGGCTTGTCTTTTATTAAAAACCCACTGAGGCATATGAAACATTCATGTGTACAGCATATGCTAAACCAGGGCAACATGAGAAGAGGCAACACTGCCAACTTCAAAAAATAAAGGAAAACATGAAAAGCAAATCACATTCTACCAACTATCCTTTTCATTTTTCTTCTTAAATAGAAAACACTAATTATGAGCAACAGAGTTTTGGTTTTAACTATGGTCAAAACAGACTGAATCCCAAGTACAGCATTTCATTCACTGACACAGGAGATTTCTCTAGAACTACACAAAGCAGTTCCAAGGCTCAGGGCACACCTGGAGGTTCAGATAAAAGAAATTAAAGGGAATGATGTGAGATGTTCCCCCTCCCAACTCTACAGGTTACTACGGGTGTGCCTGAGCGCTGTTTATTTTAGGGCCACCCCGCTCCACTCTGCAGCTGTAGCCCTGTTGCTCACCCCCAGCAGTTAAAATGAAGATGAGGAATAGGCAGAGAACAGAGAACTTGAGAATCATCATTCCCTGGAACTTTACATGAGCCCTACAGCCTCTCAGTCCGTCTACATTTCTTATTTTGAGATCATCCCCTCATCACCTTAAACAAAATTACGCCCTCTACACACCCACTAAGTACTATTAAAGCAATAATAATGACATCATTTGATCACTAAATGATAGCCATGCTTTTGTCACAAGCTCTGTCAAATCCTGGCCTCACTGACTCGATGAGCCTGTGAACCCATCATGTCAACACTCGGCACAGACCTGCACAAACCTGTGTCCTGCAGTAGGGCAGGAAACACTCCATCACCAGGACAGCCAAAACTTTGTGACGGTCCCATTATTTTTCCACAGAGGACTCCGAGTGCCCTTGAGTTAGTTTCCTATGGCTTGGATTTCTGTAACACTTCTTCTCCAGAGCAGGAACATACTATCCTGTTACGTGTTACGTGAGGTTGTATGTTGGAGACATAAACCATGACTCAAACCCTCTTGATCATGAGCCAAACAGCCTGTTTGATTGTTCAGAACCATCTCATATAGGGAGTTCAAAGCTCCCAGATCTAGACACTGATTGGTCTGGGTCTGAACACTGCCCAGCTCCCTGGCCAGTGATGCATCTGCATTTAGGGTTGGAAGAGACTGGTTGAGGTCTCTGAGTTTAAATCTATGCTGTGATTGTTTGCCTATGGACTTGTTTATTGAACTAGGAGAGCCAAATTGGGTTTTTTATTATAGCCACATTTATCTGTCCAGCTACAGACTAGCTGTACTGTGACAAAACACCACCTCCTACCCACTGAAAATTCTTTAATCTATAAAGCAGTAAGCTAAATTAAAGCCCTGTTTTTATTGGACATGAGGTTATTATCAAAAGCTGATAACTGACTGACTCACCATACACCTCCACTTCTCAGCCTTGCCATGCTTTGCAATACCTGATCACTTCTTTCTGAAGTTCTGAAGAAAAAGGGCTTTCACTGTGATTGAAGGAGGAAATTTGGTAATGCTGAAATCTTCCTGTGGCTGACTTGACTGTGGGTATGCAAAAGGAGAACCACAGACTTTCAAGTTCTAGAACAATGTTAAGTGGCAATTAACAAGTCAGTATTAAGAGGTGATGTCCATCATCACTCTAATTAGCTTAGAAAAAATGTAACATATTTCCCCCTTCTGTAAAAAGAACTGAAGTGAGCTTCTTCACAACTGTATTTTTTTTTCCAGAAACCATGGTAAAGCAAGATTTTCTTGTCAGTAGCACTCATAATAACTTTCCTACAACAGAATAAACCATGGACAATTGCCAAAATGAGTATTAACACTTCCACGAAGCAGCAAGGAAATACTGCTGATGTCAGTGGACTCCAGAGATGAAAAAATAGTGCTGAAGAATAACTTCTACAAAATGTACAACTGAGGAAATTCAGAGTTATTCAGTGTTTTCTGAAACAAAGCATTCGATAGAGCACTGTGTAGCATAAACACTGCATTCAAAGGTAAGATGAACTCAAAGTTAGGTCTCCGAGGAATTGGCCAGACCCCAGGGTAGAGGGGACAATAAGTGACAACATCCCCTCCAAACAGGAAGAGCAGGCATTTGTACAAGCTCTTGTGACTGAATCCCTGTTGTTGCTACTGGTGCTTGTAAGCTCCTAGAAATAAGCTAAAGATAAAAAGCCAAATTAAAGCCAGTAAACTGGGTTCATTCGGACTCTCACTAAATCAACATGAGTTGCTACAGAATCTCTCTAGTGTGAAATCCTCTGTATTCTGAAGCAGACCACAAATGCCTCTTACTACCTACTCCCTCATATTTTACTACAGTCCCAATGGCTTATAGTCAGATGAAGATGAGGTTTGCAGTTGGATAATGCAGCTTTAAAAAAAAAAAAACAAAAACAAAACAAACAGAGGCCACTGCTGCTTCCAGCAGGATCCATCTTTATTACTCACACTCCAGTATTTATATGTTTAGGGAAGGCGCAGAAGGAAAGACAAAACAGCCACACCACCAAGCACCCACAGAGCAGACGTTTCTGCCCTTATCAGTCACTCACCCAAACGTGCCACCCCCCAGGGTTCTGGGTGGGAAAGGAAAACACCCACAAATTATGTTTATGGCAGGAGTCAATCCTTTGGTGTGCACCTTTCCCAGGAGAACAGAGAGCCTTTATCAAGGTTGAGATAAATGTGACAGGCCTCTGCTTCTACACAGAGCTCTCATCAGAGTCAGGATGGCTGCAGCAGGCCACTGCTTCCACAGATAATACTCTATACATTAAATAAGTGATATAATTTGAAGGACCACAGAGGCTTTTGGACACAGAAAACCTTTGTAAGCTAGGGACTGGAACACTGCTTTTTTTATGCTGTTCATGCATTCCTTAACTGCAAAATATCTGCACTTCTAGAGAGTTCACAGATATCCAGTCTATGATGCAAGTGTGGCATTCCTATTCTTGAGAAGGTCTCTACTCACTTTCAGTAATCAGTATGGCCCAGCACTGCCAAATGCTCTGCACCACAAATTTCTTGTCTTTAAACCTATCAAGTCTGACCAAGTAACAGCTCTGTCTGAGCCTAGGATCATTGCCATACACCTCGAGTGGTACAGGGCATCTGGTGCTAAATTCCATCGATTTGTGTTCAGGATCACTGGAAGCAAACGGACAATCCTCCCTCTCCTCAGAATGGCACTCTGCATCCTGCTCAGCAGAAAGGCATATCTTTCCACTTCCAAATTAAGAAAACCAGGAATCTGTGGCCCAAGCAGAAAAATTTAGCCAAGAAATACCCAGGTTGCTATTTTCAAGAGAAACTCAGTAAGTCAGTAGCAGTGTGAGTGAGTAAGATGTAGGAAATAATAGTCAGTACAAAAAGACAAGAGTTTAAAAAAGACAGTTTTCACTTATACTTTCTGCACATTTTTAAGTCATCCAGCTGAGAGGAACTCAGTAGTATGCAGGGAGGTTTTTTTGCTGTCTATGTCAAATGTCTTGAACAAGATATTGAGTCTTGGCCTCTACACCATAAGCCTCTATACCCAATAATTACTGTAAAATTTGTTTTTAGGAAGCAGTAGTAGACTCATGTTTTTAAATCTCCCAGATGCAATACAGGTAAGGGGTCAGTTTGGCCCATAATGCAAAGAAATACTGAACAAGGTTGGCAATAAAAGTCTTCCACAATTTTTGGCTCATTTAATGCACTGGACAACTGGTGAAAAAAATGGGTTAAGCTTAGACAGATGTGCTACTTATTCCAGTATCAGCATGCTCAGCGGATTTCTTGGGAAAGCTGCTAGAAATACTTTGGTAAGACAAAGTAGGTGACCTAAGTGTCCATGTTGTTGTTTTAACAGTAGCAGATATGCAGATTTTATACTGTTCACCTTTGTCATTGTAACATAAGACTTTGAAACAAGGTGAAATTGAAATAGCATTTCTGAGGAATGAAAAATTGCAGATGAAACCTACAGTGTTAAGTGGGGAGGGGAGCATTCAGTATATCCTTGATGATCGCTAGAAATACCAGAGAATGAAAGAAGAAATGTTCAAAGTAAATATAGATAAACCTTTGCTTAGGGCATCTTTTTACTCCTATGATGAATCAGTCTGAACCCAGTCCAGCTAGACAGTCTGCTCTCCAGTTACATAATCAGAACTCAGAGATAAGTCAGATAAAAATTAATGGCCTCAACTAATACTGTCTCACTTGAAGGGAGGAAGATGGGGGGTGTTTGTGTGTAAACATACAGGGAATTGTTTTCTATTTTACTTTCTTAGGAAGAGTATGGGAAATATTGGGCGAGCAAATATGAGTAAGGTACACTGACTCAAAAATTACTATTGATGCCCCAGATTCTAAAAATATATAACAGCGTCTGCAGGACATCTATATATAGAGTGTATTTCTATAAAGGGATAAAATTGTCACCATGTTTTCTATGTCAAATCCTGATAGGAAATTCATGTCTCATTGCAACGTGTGCTGGTTTTAGAAGTTCAAGGTTTTCATTTTGGCTATGTACAAATACATTCCACAATGTCAGGACATGAGGCAATATTAACCCAGTAGAAAACTGATAAATACATCCTGATCTCTGCTTGAACAGTCTTGGTGACTACACATAGTGTTCACTCATTTCATAAATGCTTTGGTAACTTCTGGAAGGAAACGGCATTGAATTCCAACTGCATAAAGAAGATACCACTGATGGTAATGACAAATATTTTTGTTGCCTGCTATAAACACACAAAACACAATCAATTAAATATTCCAGGTCTGCTATTTATTTAAAAGAGAATAGAGAGATTAGTTGGAAGTAACAGACAATAAGCAACTGCTATCTACATTAAAAATTGTTATGGAAAGTGAAGGAGAAAGAGTGAAGGTCATGTTTCATATTGTAGCCAACAAGAAAGGTTCAGTTCTTTTATTATGAATGGAGAGGATTTAAAAATAAGTATTAAAAGCAGTATGAAATACAATCCTCTAACAGATACCAAAACTATTTCTGTGTGTTCCTAGCAAATAATTTTGACTGTTAAAAAGAAGGAAGGTTCTTTATGACTTTGAAGCAGTGATTAATACCAGTCACAGCATAAAAACTTTTTTCTTCTTTCCCCAAAAGAAGGACATTTTCAAGGCACAGAACCCATTGTTCCACCACTGAACACTGAATAACAATGCACTTGTCTTTTATAAACATCATCTCAACCTGGTTTGACTTTCAGTCACACAAAGTTCTTGGCTATGCAGAGCACACAGGAATATTGTGGGGAGCCATCTCAAACTTGACAAAATCCTTTTATTCACGTAGAAGAGAAAGTTGGGTTTTGCATAAGGCCATACAAGCTTGTCTTGCAAGAATGCAAGAAAATACAGTTGTTTTGTCTGGGAATATGAGGAAGAAGGTCTTTTTTAGCTTAAGCAGCCTGGCTTGAACTTTCTCCCCCCAACTTTGGTCTACTCAAATTCACACAGATCTATTTGTGCTCAAAAATAACTGTTTCATATTCTAGGAAGCTGGTTTGGGGGCATATTGTTTCACTATTTTCACTATCATACTGCTGATACGTGGAAAGTTTAGTGGAAAATATGGAAAAATGAGACTGTGGAAGAGAGATGTCACTATTTACAACTAAACTATCTGCTGCTGTAATCTTTCACACCCATACTCCTGGCATAAGCCCACACTCCTCTCCCCTACATGAAGAACTGTTGCCTCTACTACTGGTTACCACACCGTGCAAGACCTTGTGCTGCAGCTGCTCATGGAAATGCTCCTGAGCCTGGATCTTGGGAAAGGGACACAAAGAAATCCCTCCATGAGAACGGGTTATGTACAGCCAGGTCAGGCCTGGGATGCAGCCCCAGGAGGAGCTGAGGGAAGGTGAACCTCAGAGGAGTGAAGGTGGATGGGCAGCTGTAACCAGCAGAGGAGTTAGGTACCTCTGTCAGTGCAGGGAGCTCAGCTTGTTCTTATCGACTCTTCCTTCTGAAACCTTCTGACAGGCACTTTGAGAAGGCATTAATTTAGTTTCCCCATGAGCAGTTCAAAATACGGCTGGAATGCGTTTCTGGAAGGTGAAAGGATAGTTATAGGTGATTTCTCAGCCTCTGCCTTCTGCAAGTCCAGTTTAAGGTGCTGTTTTGATTCACAATATACATGTCAAAAATGGGGTCACTAATTCAGTGAAATACTTGCAATAATCTAAAACTTCTGAGAATCAGGTGAGGTCTCTTCAGCTTGAGGTAAATTCACACAACCTATCTGGCTTGCCAACATAGCAAAATAATACTGCAGCTATTATATAAAGATATTGACTTTGTTCTATAGAAATAAATAGTATTTGTTAGTTCTATTCTTTACCAAAAAGCCCATAATCTTGCCAGCTTTTAGGTATTCTTACTGTAAGGCAATTACTGACTATAGTTCTATAAACTAAGAATAGGTATGATGCCCTGGATCTAGGATCAGCCAGATGATGTGGAAGAAAATTATCTGCCCAGTGAGCCTCCCAGTTATGCTTCATCTGCCAGATGGATCACCAGCTCTGACATTAAAAATAAAAGAAGGGTAGTCATAGTGGGTGACTCCCTTCTGAGGGAAAAAGAGGGTCCCACCAGGCCCGTCCCACAGGGAGGTCTGCTGCCTTCCTGGGGCTGGGTGCAGGATATCACTGAGAGACTCCCTGGGCTGATTCAGCCCTATGATTATTACCCACTGCTGTACTCCAGGCTGGCAGTGATGAGATTGAAAAGAGGAGTGTCAGAGCAACAAAAAGGGATTTTAGGGCTCTGGGTCAAGTGGTTGATAGGGCAGGAGCACAAGTGGTGTTTTGTTCAGTTCCTTTGGTGACGGAGAAAAATGGTGAATGAAATAGGAGAACTCACATCATTAACAAGTGTCTCAAGGGCTGGTGTCATCGGCATAATTTTGGGTTCTTTGTTCATGGGGCAACTTTTTTGGCACCTGGCCTGCTGGAACTGGATGGGCTCCATCTCTCTGTTAAGGGCAGAAGGATTTTAGCTCATGAGCTGGCAGACCTCCTTGAGAGGGCTTTAAACTAGGTTTGAAGGGGGAGGGGATGCAGCTGGGCTGCCTGGAAGCAGGCCCAAGGGTGATAAACCTGAGTTAGGGGTGAAATCAGCAGCCCAGCTGAGGTGCATGTACACTAATGCACAGAGCATGTGTATTAAAAGTAAGTACATGCCCAGCAAACACATCACCAGTATAAACAAACAGAACAAAACATAACTTTGTATTTCTGGCATTTGGGCTGGGTGACATCCAGTCAGCATGCTGCATTTTTGACAAATATCTCTCAACTGCACTGTCAGTAACATTATTTCTGCTATTTTCCTCTCCCTGTTTACATTATTCAGTATATGCAGTTACCCTCATGTGTTAGTGATCTTGAGTCTCTACGTTCTCCTATAGCTTTGTTGTACACTTCTGCATTTCAGCATTAACTAGCACGTTTATATTTTCCTTCTATGCAAGCCTCCATCACTCTACCCTGATAAAAGCCTGCTGTTTTTTCACTTTCAGTCAAGCTTTGAAGACACCTCAGTTTCACTGCACTGAGTAACTGAGTTTTTTGCATGAGTTTTGTACTTTTGTTTTATTTTCTAAACAAACTCCCTAAATTTTCTCTTTATTTTTGTGACTAAAGGTTGCAGGCCTCTGTCAATTCCGGAGCAAATAGCTTTAATTGATGGTGTTCTCGGGCCTGAGAAGCTGGTGGTTTTCTCATTCTGCAGAAGGTAATGCTGTTTACCTTTCATTCAATTTTTTTTGTTGCTCCTTGTATGTTAGAACCACTCTTATAAGGATGAATTACCTCATCTTCCAGTCATTAATTTATTCTAATGTCATATGCACTTGGTTCTGTCTTCTGTTTTATCTTGGTCACAGTAACTTTATGTACCCAATGGAAAGTTGAGCCTTTGCATATGCTTCTTGTTTCCTTTTGTATAAGGCAACTACAGTTTCACTAATTCAGCACTGGCAGCTTTTCACCATCCCTAAATTTATTCTGCTGTGTTCTATTCACACATCACCTTGACAGCTCTGGGATTGATATTCCCCCAGGCAGCACCACAAACCAGTGGTGCAGCACTCCCCAGCCAGCTGTGGAAGGGCAAAAGCAGCATTTCCCTGGGCCCTGACAATGACTCTTGTGCCAGAACTGGGCAGCTGCTGGGTAATACCCAGATTGAAAGGAATAATAATGACTATAAAAACAAGAATGACCATCACTGGCCTTCCCTGATACCCTGACTCAGGCTAAGGACCAAACAGCTGTGGGACTGAGCCGTGCCAAAAGGAAAAGACCCTCATTTCCAGCTGGAGTCATGGTTATGGCCTAGGCACAGAACAGAACAAATCCACAAACTACTCACCTTTGTGCAGAGCACCTACACACATAACACAAGAGCTGCTACAAGCCCAGGTGAAGCACATTTTCATCCCATGATGACACCATCCTTGTAACATCTCCACTTCCATAAAGAAGAGTTAAACTTTACTGTTCAAGGGTAAAGCAACAGCCAGTCTAACATTTGCAGTAAGATATATTAGATAGGTCTTTTTTATGTTTCCTGATCTTATTAAGTTTTATTACCAGACCATGATAAAGTTTGCAAACCAGTAATTTTGGTGATCTACAATAAGTAATGAAATGACAAGAAAATCATGTTAAAACAACATTAAAAGGGAGAGTCATTCTTAACTGCAGAGCGTGGGAAGCTGCAAGTAAAACTCCCATTAGCAGTAAATACAGAAGCTTGAAAAAAATTCCTACATATTTGTCAAAATAGATTCAGTGAGGTTTCCATGCATTAAGGAGGATCATAGGAGTCCAAGTTATTTTTTTCTCTTTACTTTCCCGAGCTTACCTGCTGGTTCTTGCTTTACATGTTCTAATGCCATGAAGAAATATTTTATTTTAAATTTCACATGCCATGTATATAAACCTGTGTACACTTTGAATTGCAGAGGAGAGTTTCTTAGCAGGCAGAAGAGTATTTAGGGAGGTGTCCTGTGCCAGATCATTAAGAAGATTGCTTTACCAGCCTGACTGGTGAGTAGTTTTAGAAGCTGAACAGAAGTTCCTCAGCTGAAGAAGTGCTGAGGTGCACAGAGATGTCACTGTTTTAAGCACCATAAGAGAAAACCAGCAGGTCCAGGCAGAGGGGTGAAAGGTGAAATATGTGTGTTCTTCCAGGTGGGAAGGACTGATCCAGGGGCTCTTCCACTGTCTCACAGTGATTCATAGGGTCCTCAATTGCACTTCAGGACTTGTCATAGCATATCCATGGAAAGTCCTGAGCACAGCAGTGCTGGGGTGAGCAGCATCCAGCAGTTCATTCCCAGAAAAGGGAAGGGCCTTGGGGTGACCAAGTGACCTTGGGACAGCCAGACAGAGAACCAGCAACAGAATCCATCTGTATTTATTCACTTGAAGAAAATGAATCCCCTTTGCTCTCCCTGCTTTGACATTATCATAGTTTTGACAACACATGAAATAAGAAAAATCTGGGATATCTAAGTGCCTCATTCCAAGAAGATTCCCAATTCCTCCATTCTTCTCAGTCAATTTTGAAAACATGTTTTAGCACCAGACTGAAACAATGATTTTCCAGCATGCCTCTGCTTTCCTTTATTTTAATGTACAGCCACACTTAGGACATATATTCAGCTTCACTTCGTAAAGAGTAAACTTCACCTCTTCTGGAAGCCAGAGAAGCTACAGCAATTAAATTCCAATTTTAAATGAGACTGCTGAGGCTTTGGCTTCATGGTCTCCTCCAAAAGACCAGCGACTTTGCTACTAAATGTATTTCCTGATAAACACCCCTTCAGTGACAATCTCTTCAGATCTGACTCCTGACAAGTATTTTTACTGACAACAGAAGATGACCAAAAAAGTCCCTAAGCATCATAACAAGCCATCTGTCACTCTTCCCTCTTTCAGATAATTAGTTATCATATCTCACTCTCATTTTCAGCACTTTATTCTACTAAAATATTCTGACAGTTCTGCCATTTTATTCATGGGCAAACAAGGTTAATATTTTCTGAAGACAAAAACCAACTTCACTGTTTAATTTTCTATATTATACATTGACACATGTCTTTCAGTCTAATACCTAGGGCTTGTGTCACACTTAGAGCAAAAAATCCCCTGATTAGCTGGAATGTCCTGAGGCCTCAGAATTAATAATGCGAGAATGAGTTTTGTTTTGTTTTCAAACTACTTTTTAAAAAATCAAATGATGGATTTAATTAAAATGCAAAGTCTCTTCCAAAATTCCTCCTAGTCCTTATTGCCAACCTACCTCATGCATATCAATTCTTGAAAAATTAACTCTCTTTTTGTAGCAACATTTCAGGGAAAAATACTCAGTGAATTAATTAGTAAGGATGGCACGCAGACAGACTTCTGGAAATTAATTTTATTATCTACAAACCTAAATTTTCAGACTTTCCTCTCAGTTTTGCCAGCTTTTTCTGTACCTATGCACAAACAAAGCCGAAGTTACAGACGCCACCAAAGCCTGCACAAACACAGCCCAAGTTTACCAATGTTATATTGCTTATGCAATCACATGCAATTTACTCATCTTGAGTAGAAACCTTCTTTTATGGAAAATATAGAGCAGTTCTTGAGCATGTTCCTACCTGGGAGTCCAGGAATCGGGTGTTCTTTGCACTACATGAAACATTTTAATAAAGGTAAACATTGTTCATACAATCCACAATCCGAGCACAACAGACACACCTGAAACTGAAACAACAGGGTTTGTGCCATCAGCAAACTCTGAACATGAGCCAGCAGTGTCTGAACACGAGCCAGCAGAGTGCCCTGGTGGCCAAGAAGGCCAATGGCACCTGGCCTGGATCAGGAATGGTGTGGCCAGCAGGAGCAGGGAGGTCATTCTGCCCCTGTACTGGGCCCTGGTGAGGCCATACCTTGAGTGCTGTGTCTAGTTCTGGCCCCTCAGTTTAGGAAGGACATTGAGTGCTGTGTCCAGCTCTGGGCCCTCAGTTTGGGAAGGACATTGAGACACTTGAGCACGTCCAGAGGAGGCCACGAGGCTGGTGAGGGGCTGTGAACACAAACCCTGTGAGGAACGACTGAGGGAGCTGGGGTTGTTCAGCCTGGAGAAAAGGAGACTCAGAGGTGACCTTATCACTCTCTGTAACTTCCTGAAAGGTGGCTGTGCTCAGGTGGGGGTTGGTCTCTTTCTCCAGGCAGCAACTGACAGAACAAGAGGACACTCTAATGTCCATCCCACATCACTTAGGTTATGGTTTGGGTTTTTTTGCAAGAAGCCCAATACAACTTAAACTGAAGTTTCAGGTCCTTTAAAAAGAGTCTTCACTTGGCTGCTTCCAGTACCACAAAATCTGTGGCAACCCAATGTAACTGCTACACAGGTAATGAATTTCAGTTTACACCTCTTCTCCATTTTTAATTAGGCCACTTCACTTTCTAGTTAACCTATTTTTTTAATATTTTGTCCAGCTCAGCGAGAAATCCTTGGACTATTGACTATCTTCTCCTTTTTTGTAGTCATTTGAAAGAGAAGACTTAACAAGTAAAAACCTAAAGAACAATTCATACTTTAAAGCACATACAGACTGTATTTCATAAGTAAGGGTGTCAGATTCTGTAGCCCTGTCAGATTTTCCTACATATTTTTTTTCAATGTGACAGCCAGAATAAGGAACAAAGTAAGGTTTTTCTTCATACAAAAATTCAGCATACTAAAGAGGAATTAAATAAAGATGTGAACATGACAGACACTGCATCCCACTGTAATCTCTTAAATGAAGAAGGGAGTATCAGTGACTTTAACCTTAGAGCACCTTTCCTACACATCTGAATTCATATCAACTTGCTGAACATTTCCTACAGAAACAAATTCCATTACAAGTCACACAATGCCACCAATGTCATTTAAATCAACAAAATATTTATGCCTTTAAAAAAGAAAATTTTTGTCTTGTTTGAATGCAGCAGTATTATCACCATCATGGAAGACTGTGGCAAAAAGCAGCATTGGGCTTACCAGGGAGGAAAAGTCATCATATCTGCTACACAGTCCCAAGGCAGAGCTTCATCAGTACCCCCAGCATGCAAACATCCTCAATCACCAAAGAATAGCAGCAGCACTTCAACCTACTGCCTCTCAGAACCAAGGTGATAAATAAAGGATGCTTCAACGAGATGGGGAAATGTGGAAAAAAATTCTCTGTCATCTCTGAGAAGGAGTTTGAAAACAAGTCTTAGATGAAATGGGTATAATTTATGTTATAGATGGGTAACGCGACGGTTGGCTCTGGCAATTAAGGGATGAATATTATGTGTATGTTAAGAGAAGTTTTAGTGATGTATAATTATGTTATTGTGATTTGTTGTTTGGATGTCCCCTGTTCTCCCCATAGCCCCCGTTCCCCTGTATGGTTGCCAAGGGACAGCCTTGGCAGTGGGGACATGAGGAGGGAGGGCTGTGCCTGTGCCCCTGCACGGGGCATTTGGGAGGAGGGCAGGCTTGTTACCAGGGGGCGTGGCATGGCAACAACAACCTCCAATCAAGTTGCAAGAAAGCAGCCTCCACCAATGGAAGGCAAAGAAGAGTTGATTGGCAGACTGTGGGAGGGGCCAGGGTTACCTGATACAATGCCAGGAGTATAAAAGGCAGAGCAGCCATTTTGTAGATGCGCACATGGTGGTTTAGTTCCATGGTCCCGGTGCTGCTCTTTTTCCTTATTCAGTCATTTCATTGCATTTTCTAAAGGTTTAATAAACCTGTGAAATTTTTAAAAGTGAGCATTGTTTCTGACAATTTATACATACAAAAGCGGAAATAAAGCAGAAAAAAAAAAAAAAAACAAACCTCTCCCCTCTCCTGCTGTTCTCTGTTAACTCAGACCATTTTGTTTTACTTGTTCTCTGTTGGGTTAACCAGCACAAAGGTCAACTACAGCTTCGGGAATTGGTAGTTTTAGCTGGAGAGAAAACATCCGCACTTTTGAAATCAGAAGGTAAAACCAGCAAGGAAAGTAAATGAGCATGAACTCAGAAATCAACACAGGCCTCTTAGGAAGTACCTGTAAATCCTCCTCAGTATAATCATATATTCTCCCCTCAATCAATTAATCAAACTCATCTCCGCCATCCTTCATTTCTCTGCACTTTTTTAATGTAGTATATTTTGATTGGAGGAGTTCTCACCTTTCCATGATGCAAGAGAATTCCACACTCACAAAGTATTGGGAGGGGGACTGAGGAGAAAAAAAGAAAAAAATACTGGGAATGAAAGGTCATCTTCAGGAATCAGAAAGGTTGGAACCAGCATGAACCAAACCACTTTGAAAGAACAGCAGGTTTGGACTGCAGTTCTTGCTGCTCCAAAACAGCAGCTATAGAAAAGAGAAGATATTTCAAGGGCAGCTCTCAAACAGGCTGGCCCTTGGTGGGTCATACAGCAACTGGCAGGTGCCATTTCACTGAGCCAGAGCAAAAGGAACAAACTTCAGGAAGGAGCAGCTCTGTACAAGCTTCTTAACTGAAAAAAATTAATTGACAAGGAGTTAAGTACTCATTTTTTGCAATGTGACTCTGAAGCCAGAACAATAAACAGTGGAAAGAAAGATAGCAAGTTGTAAAATAGAAAGCAGGAGCTTTTTTACTATTGACAAAAAGCAAGTTTTGTTGGACAGCCATACACAGTAGGTCACTTAAAACTCACTGTTCTGCTTTAAAAGCCTTAATGAGTTCATTACATTCTCTTTTTGCTGCAATAAAGTTTAGAAGCTTCTATGTAACAATGAGTGTGTAGCTTGGTTAGAAAAGCACAGCTCCTCGAGGAAAGAACAGAACAGAACGTGAAGCAATGGAATTCTAAAAATACCCAACCATTTCTTACTATTGTTTCACTGGGAAAACTCTCCAAGCTGAATGCTGCTTGTGCTAATTGTTATATTTATGCATCAAAAAAAAAAAGGAAAAAAAACCTTCAAAAACTCACACGCACACCCTTCCCCTCACACAGAGACAGCGCTTGTGGCTTTTGTTCTTGTTTATCAGGAAGGCT
Source organism: Illadopsis cleaveri (assembly GCA_013399915.1). Classification (NCBI taxonomy): domain Eukaryota; kingdom Metazoa; phylum Chordata; class Aves; order Passeriformes; family Timaliidae; genus Illadopsis; species Illadopsis cleaveri. The sequence continues at coordinate 43,355 of VXBB01003611.1, read as the reverse complement.
GTTCTTCATGTTTACAGAGAATTTATAAAGTGCCCATTTGTAGGTAACATAACAGTCACACAACTGGCAGACCATCTGACAGGACAAGGTAAGATCTTTCTTTGTATCCAACTGCACTAAGATGTGGTATGGTAAGACAACCTTGATCTTGTTTCCATTCCATTTATCTTGGGTAGTTTGTAATTCATATGGGCTTCAGAAGCTCCTTTAATGAACGGAGGAATTCAGCACACAACAAAGGAAAACCTACACAACACAGCTGAGACTTGAGTGAAAAGAGAGGAAACCCTGCCACGGAACATCTGCTGCTTTTTTCAAATATTTTCAGCAACAAAAGTTCAAGTTCTACGGCCTGAAATTTAAATAGTTTTTTATCTCTGTGCTTTTTAAATAAATGCTCTTCAAGAGGTGGTTTGTGAACATGACTGCACAACAGCAAGCTGTTCCTGGGGGTCAATTACCACAGAAGAATTGGGCTTATCCTGTGCCTGCACTTTATCAGCTTTGAAATCCTTTAATGGAGCACCAGTTCCCAAGACGCAGAGCTGCCTGGCTCAGGTCATATGCAAGATGCTGACAATTTCTCCACACCATAGGTTCAGTTCAGCAAAGCATGGTAAAGGTCCAATAATTAAAGCTTAAGCAAACTGAAAACCACTCATAAAAGCTCAGAGACTTCAGAGAACAGAGCCATCAACCATTTCATTGTATTAATGCTTTGCAAAAAGGATAATTTTGCAGGATTTTGAAGACTCTAACATGCAACAGATTCTTTGGCCTCCCAGAAGAGCTACAAAATCAAGTTAAGGAAATTTAGATGAATCACAAACTGATGCTCACAAAACACTAACAAATACAAGTTATTTCCATTTCATCATGATTCTAGTCACTACATCAACATGAGTTTAGAACCTAGTGAGAAGCCATGATTCACACAGCTGCTGTCCCTCTGCAGCATGGACCAGAGAAGCATGGATTCAGAAACTAAATTGCACATGTGTCACTGAAGCCTGTGGCAAATACCCTTCAGCTTCTGTGTGCCTGTGGTGACACCCTTACAATGTTTCTTTCCAGAGGACTGGGAAACTCAGGAGTGAGAACTTCAGCTGCAGCTCTGCCACACAAGAGCTGATCTCGTCCAGACCTTCAAAAATTCTCATTAACATCTGCAAAAAAAATTTGCTTCTTGAAGTTTTCAAAATGTCAGGAGTAATGTCTGTACATGTATCTCTTTAATTTCAGGTGACTGAGATTATAGCTTCATTTAGCATTTGTCAGAATGAATTATTCAGTCAAGCTGTACATATGCATTGAAATTTTTCTACCCTAGTAACATATTGCAGGAAGCTTTGTATATTTGAAAAAAGACTCCATCTTTTAAAAATGCAAAACACCCATTCTGGCCCCCCTTTCCCCAAGAATGGTCCTGCACCTGCATTTCACAAAATTAGTATCTGCACAGTTTTCTGCATGTGATTTAAGACAATGTTTCAGTATTTCAGTTAAAAGAACATCCCAATATGACACCAACCTTCCCTTTGTTTTAACACAACCCAAGCACCTGAGTTTTAGGGGTCATTTATTGAACTCCTGTAGTTATTCAGAGAATATGGGAGGAGGAAGGGCCAAGGGAATGTATCTTCACTAGTTGTAATCAAAAAACAGAGAAAGAAAAATCTCAAACACATTCAACCTCAGCTCTAAGGGAAGAGTTTTTCCTTGGTATATAACAGCTTAATTTAACAGACAAAGAAATTCAGTTCAAGGCATATTTTGTTTCCTTTGTATTTTAACATCAGCTGCTTAAAGGGAAAGAAACTTAAGCTGCCTGCTGCATGAATGCTTCTGTTGCACAAATAACATAACCTCTTTGCATTATCAGTCACCGTGTAAAATATCTGATATTCAAACCCACAGGCCTCACGATTTTGCATTTTAAATTAGAGTTCTGCCTCAAAGACTCACAACAAGCTCTTTTATTCCACTCTTAATGTCCTTCACAGTAATGAAGATTGTGAGTGAGATCCCAAAAAAAAAAAAAAAAAAAACCCCAAAAAAAT
>VXBB01003611.1:0-33277 GCA_013399915.1 Illadopsis cleaveri | reverse complement strand
AAAAAAAAAAAAAAAAAAAAAAAAAAAAAAAAAAAAAAAAAAAAAAAAAAAAAAAAAAAAAAAAAAAAAACCAAAGGCAGCTATAGAAATAGAACAAGAACACAGCAGCTCTCATCTTCCAGAATTACAGGCTAATAGCATGACCACAGCTAGCCAGAGGGCACCATTAAAAATCGCAAGCTCACACTAAAAGGATTAGTCTTAAATTTACTCTCCAGTCTTTTTCATATCCTCTAGAAGTTTGGGTTTTTATTTAATTCTGAATTGCAGGGGGTTTTTACACAATTCTGGCACTGCAAGATGCAGTGCAGCCTGTTCCCCAACCAGCTAGAGTGCACAGTGGATTTTGCACTGTGCTAAACCCTCTCCCATAGTTTACTTTGGGAATTCTGCATACAAGCAGCATCCTGTTTAGGGACTCCCTTCTGATGAAGCAACAGTAGAAGCACATCAGTAGCACATCACTATTTGAACAGAGCTGTTGGTCCTACCTAGGTCACCTGATAAGAGGAAAACCTGTCCAAAGAACAGCAAGCTCCACATTCAGCCTGCAGAAGAGGAGGCTCAGGGGTGATCTAACTGCAGCCTTCCTGTTGCAAAGAGGCTCCAAGAGAGTTGGGGAGGAGCAGTTCACAAGGGCATGGAGTGACAGAACAAGGGGGAATGGCTTTAAACTGAAAAAGACTAAGTTTAAATTGGATATTAGGAAGAAATTCTTCCCTGTGAGGGTGGGGAGACCCTGGAACATTTTGTCCTGAGAAGCTGTGCCTGCCTCATCCCTGGAAGTGTGCTAGGCCAACTGGATCAAGGCTTGGAGCAACCTGGGATAGTGGAAGGTGTCCCTGACTATGGAAGGGGCTGGGACAGGTTGGTCTCTGAAGTCTCTTCCAACCCAAACCATTCCAAACCCAAACCCATGTGATTTTATGTTTTCCTCAAATAAATTCACCCAAGAATTGTCTGTACAGTTACTGTGATATTTGATACAGGCTCTGCAACAGTTTTATTTCAGTACCACTGGAAACTCAACTATTAAAGTTTGACTTCAAGTGGCAAATGACCATAAAACCATATCCTATCTCAAAAATACTTCTCTCTGGAAAAATATATGTGCAACAATCATTAGTGTTGACTTCAAACCTACAGACAAAGGTCAAATTTCATGCTGTGAACATTTACTCCACTCACGCTGAGCTGGGACGCACTCACACTGTTGAAACATAATAAATGCTTATGACCTAAGTCATCCCTGCCCCTCTCTTGGGAGAAAGGAAGGCACTTTGTTGTGACCCACCTTGAATGCTTTTTCTGTGAAAAGATACAGCACTTCCACCACTTAATTCTTTCTGCTTATTTACATTCCAATCAGAGAAACAATATGGAAAATACTTATTAAATCACAGATGGGGGACATAATTACAGACTAGAACTGTGTCCCTTATTTCCAAAGAGTTGTTTCATTTGTGAAAAAGAATCTATCCAGTGCTTCTCAGGAATACATTTTAGTCTAGCTCTTTATCATTTGCAGCTTTTCCACTTGCCATTTTTCTGTCTCCTAGGCTTTTCCCTTATCTCACACTGGGTGGTTGTATCTGCACCTTGTTTTCTCAGCAAGGACAGCGCATACACAGAAATCACTCCAACAGCTTCAGAACCACCCCAAATTAATTTTACTCACGGAATATCCTACCGAAGCATCTGTATTGCAAGTTATACTTTGACCTAGCATTTCATTTGGTGTAGCAAGGTACAGCTGGTCTGCAGGTGGACCAAATGAGTCTGATCATAACAGATCCAATTTGGCTGACCTGGCTTGTTCTAGAAGTCCCTAGGGGAACAAAGACCTCACCCACTCCCACCTAAGCCCTGGATGTGGACACATCACTGGCCAGGGATCTGGGTGGTGCAGAGATTCCCAACCAATCTAAGAAATTCAAACTTGCTATAAAAGGAAGCTTGGAACAATAAATCAGGCTGTTTGCTGAGGACTCTGGAGGTTTGCTGTGTTCTGCATCTGTCTCCAACCCACAGCCATCATGTAACAATTTGTCTCCAAGAATTCCTGGATGCCTGCTCATAACTTTTTCAAAAAACCAGGTTCTCTGGTGAACACTGGACCTTTGATCCTCGTTACCAGTTTCCAGGACACCACCTTCATCTCTGTCTAGAAGCTTCTGGTGCTGCTGCTCCATCCTGGCATGCTGAGTTCCCTGGCAAGGTTAAGGCTAAGCAAAGACCTTTCTGGAAGCCAGTACTGGGTTTGAACTAGCACACAATCTAAAGTCACGTCAGTATTTCTTGTTATTACATCATAGGCCAAAGAGATTTCCTGCATTAGATTGTTTTCATAAAACATAGGAAGTTTTTTTATCAGATACTGTTTTCTCTCCCTCTTTTAAAAAATAGGATCTGCAGTTTTAGCACACAGTAAATGTTAAGTTCTGTTTGTTTCTAAGCCTACAGCAGAAATATCTGCAGCCAGAGCAGTGCCTGCCACCACCCACAGCACCTCAAACAAGCTGAGCTCCCTTTGGGCAGGAGTGTTGCTGTAGGGACACAGTGAATGAGACAGGCTGATCACCAAACAACATGAGAAAAAAAACAGTCCTAGAAAGAATATAACCTACAGGAACCTCGGGACATGCACTGCTAGATCTCTCAAGAGTCATTATACCAGCTGACACTTCAGTACCAAAAAATCCTTCTAAGGCGTTCAAAGCTGCTTCAACAAATTTTACAACAGCAACTGAGGGTGAACACACAGCTGTGCAAACTACCCTCCTAACTCAAACTCTGCTCTGCCTACTCTGCTTCCTCTGTGTATCTGTTGTGCAGCCAGCTCCAGCACAGAATCTGCAAGTACTGAGTCAGCTTGGCCACATCTTTTAAGTCCCATATACAATTTATAATTTTATAACTAAGTGCTCTATTTCTCCTTTGCCTTCAGGTACTCAACTCATAACTACAGTTTCCTTACACTTCGTTAATTGGGTAGCTTAACCTCACATAAGGATATTGATGGGAGTCCAGCAGACTAAAATTGGTTGGTAGAAACACAGACCTATTGTTCAGTAGGTGGTAACAAACCATTTTTCTACAACCATGGAGGCACAGGCACTTGCAGCATCATGTCAGACAGTCAGTTCACATAAAACATGATGGGGGAAAAAAGTGAAATCTAGACTCAAATCTCCTGCAGATCTCAGAGATATGACAGCTCTTTTCCACTGAGCTAAGGCACCTGCTACAATTCTCTGCATTCCTTCCATCCTAATAAATACCCCTTAAAAATAGAAATCCATGGCTGATGGAAATACAACAAATCTGTTCCTAGAAGGACACTGGACTGTTTAAAGCATGAAATCCAATCTCCACTTTTTAGGAACAGTCATGAGAAAGGATATTTATTGCAAACTAGCCATTACCCAGTACAAGACCCAAGTCAAGTGATTGCTCCAAATCACATGCATGAGTTTCACTCTCCCACATCGTAGGCACATGTAATGATAAATTTTAATAAAATAAATAAATAAATAAATAAAGGGGGCAAAACCACAAAAAAACTTTCCTGACTAGTTCTACTCAGCAGACTACATAGGACAGGATACAAGTCTCTGTGCATGTGTCCTGGTGTAACCCAGAATGTTATATTGTATTCCACTGTTATTGTGCCAAAAAAATTGTTAATAAACTTTTTTTTTTTTTCACTTAAATCTTCTTGTATCTTGTTCCTTATTAGTTGGGATTAGTTGGAAGCAAGGGGGAGGTTGCCCATTTCAGAGTGCCCACCTCTTTAAATTGTCTCAAACCAAGACACACAAACTCTCTTGCTTTCCATTTGAAAGGCAGTATTCCCAGGATATACACTGATAAGGAAGTACCATTGCACAGACACATCTTCTAGGGGAAGGAAGACAAAATAAGGTACAGTAGAGATTTCTGCTATTACTGTAGGGAATACATTAACAGGGCAAAGACTAAAATATTTAGTCTCCCTGGAATTTTAACTTGAAACTGAAACCAGACACAAACCAATCTTTGATGTTAAAAGTGGAGAAATTGCATCTCCTGCTGTCTGTCAATGTGGAATTTTCACCTAGACCATAAAGAGTGACACTCGTTCCATTCCCCGTGGACATTAAAGAACTTTAGTCCAGTGACTGAGACACACATGCTCAGTTCATTTCCTGCCTCTGCTGACAAGTCTTGCCAGCACAGGAAAGACAAGGGGTTTGTGCACAGCTAAAAGGGTATTTTGCCCACCCATAAGATCTCTGTAAATCAGACTGCACGGCTGTGTAGGGCAGCCTGCTGTGTTTCCAGCCATGGCAGGTGACAAGAGAAGCATTTGTCACCAGTAATGCTCACCTGGTACCTTGTAGAAATACCATGGAATTCACTTAGAATAGAACGGAGAACATTAAATTCTGCTGTGCTCCAGCTTCATTATTCAGCACACTACTAAGCATTCTGCACCAGGCAAAGCTTCTAGATTGATTTAAGATACAGCCACAAGCAATAATCAAGTTATGAGGGTGTAAAACATAGAGAATGACAGCAATGCCTGCACTGAGAGGGAAAATAATTATGTCCTCAAGGCCAAACTAAGGTGGAAAGGCTCCCTGAGGCATGGACTCACATAACTTTCAATATTTACCTCAAAAGCCTGTACCCCTCATCAAGATGAAAGAATGTTTAATTACTATCAGTTAGCTTTCATTCCATGCAAATATTACGTTCATCTTTTTAAAAATCATCTTGAATTCACTTGTATCACTAAGTAGCCCTAAGAGCTCTTAAATCAAGGAGCAGCAAGTATTCTTGGAGGAAAGCAACCAAACTCGAAGGCCTACAGCAGACACATAGGCTTTATTTACAAAGACAAAAACAAAATATTTATTATCTTTATTATCCTCAGTCATTCCCTCAAACGCATATACCCCCAAAGTATAGCCCCCATATGATTAGCAATTTCCCAGTAATTGTAGACAAGAGCAAATGATTTTATCTGATGAGCAGAAAATAAAACCCATGTTTGATTTGCCCTAAAATCCAGCTGGACACTTTGGAACAATCCTAGAAAGACCATGATTTCACTGTACTGCACAGAAGCCTAATTTCAGAGTTAGATTGGTAAAATTAAGATGTCAACTCTGGATTATCACATAAGGAAGTCTGATTTGAAATATATTTCTTTAAAGAAAAGTTCTTTTGCATTTCATAATCTTTTATCAAAGTATAAACACATTGTGAGAATAGTCATATGTTGCATTAATAAGCAGATGGGACTCAGTTTCTCCATGCAGAAAAGCCAATTCTTTATGCACAAAGCTCATATTTGTAGGAAATATCAGAAGTCATCTTCTGACTGTGTAGCTGACTGTGTCAGACCTAATTCACTAACAATACAATGACACTCAGTTTATTGGTTGGTAAATGGCTAGGGTGTGCATCTGTCAAATTTTTCTATATTTGGTTAGTTTACATACTTCATTCACTGATTCCCATGGGATAGATTCATTGTTTATGCAGGTGTCACTTACTTTTCTCTCTAAGAACAGGTTGTTATGCAAATGAATTCTCATTCTTAAGATTTCTCCTTATGGGAACTTACAAGCTCCTGCTAGCTTAGCTAGAGTAGCAGGCCCTAAACCATATTTTATAAGACCTTTCTTTTATAATATCTCTACTTGTATGCAATAGTCATGCATCCCAAATTAAGTATTTAGCTGCATGAAGCAAATGCTAGAATTCACAGAGCAGCTTTTCCTTTCTCCTGGAAAATAAATCAACACAGGTGGCCAAAGTGCAATTAAAACTTACTATATCTATTACAAACCTGACTATCTAGAGGAAAACTTAAATCCTGGTGTATTGAAGAAGTTGTTCCTCTGAGGGAGAAAGATTTTTTTGAGGTGATGCTTTTCTCTGCATGACTGAGTCACAGCTTTTGTTGCTATACACAGTTCCCAATGAAAACGGACAACTGCTTTACAAAAGCCCTCAGAAAAGGTCAGGCGTATAGCTGATAGCACAAAGACTGTCATCATCTCTCCTGTGATACCTAGTTCTGGTTAGCCCCAAGCACAGGTAACAAATGTGAAATTCAGTTCCCCACCTTCTCCATTCACAAAACTCGAGGAGCATTCAAGAGAACTTCAGGGAGATGAAAGACACGGAATAAGCGTATTCAGTCAATATGAGAAAAAGTGGCAAGTTAAAGGAGAGGCAGGATGGCAGCAGGAAGCTTGCATCTCCAACATCAGCCTGTGGGGAGGAGAACAGTGAGAGAAGCCCAGCTTTTATCCTTCCTTCTAAGTTGTTAGGAAGTAGAAACAAATGAACTCACTATACTGGCTTGAAGATAATATTGTGTCATTTAGTATATAAAGGAGGAAGGAAGCCTGGACCTTCCTCAAAGCTTTATTAGCCCACAAATCCTCACAGGGAGGTCTGAGCAAAATGGTAACTCAAATAGAGCTGCTGCTTCTGCTGCATCAGATGAACACTCTTAGCTGTGTCAGCATCAGTTTAAGATGGTATAAGGGAAAAGAAGTTCTGCCTTGCAAGCAGGACCATCAAGATAAGACCATCTGTCCTGGTGTGATGACGCTTTTTTAGGCAGCCTTGGTCAAGTGAAACCGGGAGGAAACTAAAAATATTCAAAACTCAATTACTATCCTCAGTCAGCCTGAAAGCTGTACAAGTAGGTAACATGCAGTAGTGGCAGCATGCCCAAGCAGTAAGGACAAGGTTATGGTCCCTGAATGCTTGCCAACATCTAGCAGAGATGCTAAGGGAACACACAACAGACAGAGGATACATTAGAGAGGATCCTGCTCCCAGAACTACGAGCACCAAGCACTTATGATCGAGGCAGTCAAGGCAGAGGGGGCAAAACACTTCTTCCTAACACCTCTCTTTAGATGCTGCATTTCAATGCATTCCAACTGATTGCAAACTACAGCAGCATTTGAAACATCATTTCTTCTTTGTTTCTACACACCTTATTATGCCTATTTTTTTCCTACGTGTGTGAGAATCTGAATCAGATAAAATGCAGAACACTAACTTCAGCATTAACAGCCAAAAGCATGTCTGGCTCCTCTGACATCCATTTGTGACCGAATTTATTGAGAAATTATGATGATTTGCTAGAATCAATTCTAGGACTTGAACATAAGGAAACAAGGTCGTAACAGCTGAGCAAAGGAGTTCCTTTCTTAGCTACCTCTACTGCTACTTCCAGCAGCCAGAACTCCTAGGAATGCTGATGGAAGGCACACTGATGTTTGGAACAGATATCACCCCAACCTCTAGCATCGGATCAGAAAAAACAAAGACAATCAAATCTACAGGGACACAAAGACACAGATGCCTAAGCATCTGACCTCACAGATGCACAGACTACAAATCTATACTCAAGAAGACAGGAAATATTACAACTACACACAGGAGACAAGCCAGAGTTAACAAGCACTCCAATGCTCCCGAGACATGTAGTGATCAAAGCCTTGACTTGGTTCTACACTCCACAGTTTAGATCTGTCTTCACAGTTGACTGAAAAGAATAAAGTGACTGTAAAGATTCATTTTATACCATTTCAGTTTACAAAAATACTCAGTGCTTGAACAGAGTACATTCATTAACAGTTTTCAGGCATCTGACAAAATTAAAGGTGCCAAATGGCAACATAGGACTCCGTGATAGGGAGGAGAATGTAAATGGGGAGGTAGGATGGCAATGAAGAGCAGACATGAAACGTGACCAAACATTTGAAATAAAGGAAGCCTCACACACAGGCACAAAGTGCTGGTGGATAATGACTTTTTCTTCTGGTAATTATTGCTTGGGAACTGCCAGTCACGTATGCAGTCCCTGATTCAGTAGGTGCTGTTTCAGTTTTCAATAGTGTTACTTTAAAAGCCAATATATACTATACACAGGAAAATAACTGTTTCTTCAAATAGTCTCAACAACTTCCAAGTTGTTCAGTTCTTGTCAGTTATTAGCCCAAAACTTCCTTATATTAAACTACCTGGACAAAAGAAAAAATCCAAAGAGCTCTATGCAGCAATGAATGGAAAGTGCATGCCTCACGAAACTTCTGGAACAGCTTACAGCCTTTGGAGCTCGCAGAAACTTCAGCCATATCTGAATATTCAAGATAAATATGCTGAAAATAAAGCATATTTAAATCTCTTTAGCGGTCTCCCTGATAATTCACGGACTATCTGGCCTCAGATCTGTTTACCCTGGTTAAAAAAGTACACTAAGATAAAGTACTTCAAAGTCCATACTGATCCCCTGCTTTCATGTGTCTCTGTTCTGGAAGCTGTACTTTTGTGGCTGTGATCTAACAGCTACTTTCAGAACTGCTACCACCTATGTCACAAAGATAAAATAGTTTCTAAAAGAGCATTGTTATCATGTTATTGAGCACAACAGTTAATAACTATTTGCTGTCAGGGTCTTTAAGTCACTTATTTTACCAGAGCTGCTTTACATTCAGTACCCTCCTGCATGCTAATTTGGAACAGAAATTCTTTTCAGCTGTATCTCATTACTGTACAAAATAAGCAGTTCACTACTCCATCACAATTACTCAAGTTCATCCTCCTCTTCTATTATCTTCAGTGACAAACCAACAGAGAACTTGAATTTTGCTGGCTTTTATTGTGGCAACAGTATAACAAGGAAACCATGAATGGGCTGTAGAAGGGTCTTGAGAAACCACAAGAGCCACAAGCCCCTGAAGTTTTATAGAGTTCTTGTCTATTTGTTTTAGATTCCTTGAAAACATCTCATCAATACCCTTGTTTTAACATACACTGTAACTTTACTTAAAGTATCAATTCTTCACTAGATTTTGATTTACAGCAATTTGAGTTATGCCTACAATATATGTGCTTTAAATGCTAGGAAGGCTACCTAAAAATAAAAATAGTTGTTCGTATTAAAAACATATCTGAGTTATCTAGGATCTAATGTTCAGCAAATGTACTAGAGATGCTTTTACTTTTTGCAGGTGATTTTAGTTAAGCAATCTTTTTGGAAACCCATAGGTTTGTTTCTATAATGCTTGCAAGGAACATGTTCCTGATGAAGGTCTTTCAGAGAAAATCAAGAAAAGCACCAACACCTCCTCAGGACACACACCCTCTCCCTTCAGACAGAGATTTGAGGGTGAGAACAGAGCGGGATCCCAGATTGTTGGGCAGCAGCACCCACCACAGGGACAGGGACAGGCAATTCTAGGGGTGCATCACAGCTCCCCTGTGGATATCCGCCCATGTGGATACAGCTGGGGGTGTGTTGTTGGCACCACGCTCCAGATCTCCCAGCACAGAGAACACCTCACACTGCACAGTGCTGGGGCAGTTACCTTCTCCACCCACAAGCAGTGGGGCTGCCACAACCCCCAGACCTGGCTGGTGGGGGCCTGGCAGCGGCCACCAGCACTGTCCTGAGCCTACACCAGGAAGGTACAGCCAAAATACAGTGTGACTTCCCCAGTGTGCCAGAGAGCCAAAAACAAGAGTGCAAGACAGCTAGAAGACAGCATGACCTTCCCAGTGTGCCAGAGATCTGGCACACCATAAAACACAGTTGTTNCATGCATTTCGTGTCCTATAACACGTGTCCTTTCGTGTCCTTCATTTCGTGTCCTATAACAACACACAGTGTGACGTGTCCTATTTGAATCGCCGAGGTCCCCTACTTCTGCTGGTGAGCTGAGGGGCTGGTCACCCTACTTAGCTTGTCAGAGTGTCACAATGATCCTGAAGAGAAAAAAAACAAAACTACTACATTTCTGGATGAGCAATGATGCAGTACCTCAAGGTTACCCCTGCTGTTCAGAGCCACTTAATCAGAAAAGCTGCCAGCAGCGACCACCACCCTCCCTCAGCCACCACAGACATTTTTCTGCACACCACCACCTTCCCTCCTCCCTCTGCCTCCTGCCAGGCCAGGCCAGGCTTTGCCTCTCTTGGGACATGCTGGGACTGCCGTTGGGCAGGGGTTGTTCTGGGTGCTGCTCTGGCCCCCGGAGGAACAAGCCTCAGCTGAGGGCAACAAGCTGCCTTCCTCCACCTTCCTCCTCCTCCCTGCCAGTGCTGCACCTCACCATGCTCTGTTCACCAGGAGAACAGGGTGTTTCCACTATGCCAATGCAGCAAGGCATTTGAACAAAGTAATTAAGTCCGTGGGGGTTACTCTCCTCCATAAAATTTCATATTACTAATTCAGAAAGATAGTCGAAATTGTGACAGCTCTCTCGCTAAATTACAAGGTTTGACATGGAAATCATGGCAGTTAAAGTTGTCCCTTGCATATCTATTCTTTATTAAAAATAATATGACCTTGAAATTTTTATCAAAATATCAAAGGAAATCAGACAAGCAAATTGTTTTATTTAGCTTTTGAATGGCCTGATATGCTGCCATGACAAATCCACAAGACATGGGATTTTCTTGGATCTCATGTAGTACCACTCTGTCTTTTAATATGCAGTTCTGGATTTCTGTTTGTTACGGTTGTGTGGCAGTCACCTAGTACTGCTCTTCACAAGTCAAACTGTTCCAGCCTGAGGAGAGAACCTCCTCAACTAAAGAGATTAATACTACCCAAACCTCTACTCTCCACAAATATTTGATAATTTGGTTTTTTTAAAATGAAATTCGTAATTTTCCTTTATCATCTGCAGTCAGGTATAACCAGCAAGTATATGATAGAGATACTTTTTAGAGATATGTCTGACTCCTCCACAATATATCCAATGGGCAGTTTTATCCACATATCTGCTATAAATCTAGAAATTCCTTATGGCTCCTTTACCAGTAAGCTCAGAAGAAGGAAAAAAAAATGGTTTAAGGCTGGAGTTTTTTCTGATTTGGACACTACTGAATCTTGCTCTCATTTGAAGGCAGGTTACTTTCCACTTTTACTTACTTAAATTTAAAACTAGAAACAGACACATTTATTAGCATTTTACCGCCTTTCAAGTAGACAAAAATCCCCTTAATTTGAAGTTGGTGGCAACAAGGTCAAGTGCAAAGAAAACCACCAAGTATGTTCATTTACAAATACATGTGACACCATGATAGCAGTAAAGGCACCTGTAACAGTACAGCTCCCACAGCGGCTTCACAAAGACTATTAACCTCAGTACAGACCCTCCTCTGGATGATTAAGAGCCAGAGTCTTGTGAAGTTAGCATGAACCTTATTGTTACACTCCAGTACAAGTTAAATTTATTTCATTTCATTCATGCAGCCAGTTTAGAAGCTAAAAGGCAGCTTTTCCATTCTAGGATTTAGTCACCTTAGTTTGATTTCCCATATGTGTTTGTGTTCCCCAGTTGAAAGTGCCACTGCTGTGTAAATAACTGAGACAGCAATCACAGCTAGAGAAACAACCTCAAGCTCCCCCATTCTATTCCTCCCCACTGAGAAAATATTTGATCCATTCTTCAGGAAGAAATTTCATTTTCTGGATTCTTTTAAAACTCCTATATGTGTACTTTGCTTTTCTTCCTGATTATCATTGTTACAGATGGGTAATGTGATGGTTGGCTCTCACAATTAAGAGGTTAATATTTTGTGTGTGTTAAGAGAAGTTTTATTGATGTATAGTTATGTTGTTGTGATTTGTTCTCCACATAGTCCCATTTCCACTCCCCCTTCTATTGTTTACGTGGTCACCCTTGGTAGTCAGGGCACTTGGGAGGAGGGCAGGCTTGTTACCAGGGGGCGTGGCATGGCAACAACAACCTCCAATCAAGTTGCAAGAAAGCATCCTCCACCAATAAACAGCAAAGAAGTGTTGATTGACAGACTGTGGGAGGGGCCAGAGTTACCTGACGCAACACTGGGGTATAAAAGAAAGAGCAGCCATTTTGTGGGTGAGCACATGGCGGTTTAGCTCCATGTTCCCGGTGCTGCTCTTTTTCCTTGTTCAGTCCTTTGTTAAGGTTTTTAATAAAGCTTTGAATTTTTTAAAAGTGAGCGTCATTTCTCACATCATCACTTGCACATACAAAGTTTATAAACTGAAAGAAAAACATAAAGAAAAAGCTCTCCCTTTATTCCTGTCTGGCAAGGATCAGCAGAGTTGTGAGTTAAACAGCATCCTATAAGTAAGGCTTGCCTCTTTTTGTTTAAATATTTTTACTGAGATGCTTACAAGAGACAGGTATTCCTTGGACTTCCAGTAGTCTCAGCTTTTATGTTTCTTCACTGGCTTCTTCATAGACAGAAGAGGAGAGGAAAATAATGCTTCTCAAAGGTGGGAGACACCAGCTACTACTCACATGCTAAGTTGTTCCTTGTTTTGCTGGAAAAATATGGTATTCATATATAGAAGAATTTGCCATCCAGTCCTCCCATTTACCATGCAGACTTAGTATTAAGTTCTTGCCTTCTCTATAGTTCTCATCTTCCAAAAGGGCCTGCAAAGAGCAGGCTGTTTCCCAGGGGATCCAGGAAAACATCTCTCATGTTCTTGAGCCCAGGCCAGAACTGCAAGGCTAAACTATGCAGTATATGTCACATCATATGCCCTCCATAGAAAAGAGGCTGAGCTAATTAAAGACAGTGATAGTCAGGTGGAGGATAATTGTACCAAAGGCCCAAGTTAGCACTCCCTTTTCTGTGCTCTTCCTCAGTAACCCTGTGGATGAAAGAAAATTTGCCATTGCAAAAAGCCCTGAAATACCCTCCCTGATGCAAGGACGGGCTTCCTGCCACACCGAGTGTGCTCACAGGGCTAGGAAAAAGAAAACCACCAAAATATCTGAGCTAATCACATGTGAATGATCCCAATTTTGTATTTAATTGCCTGTACCACCTCATGAAAGAATACTACTGACTGCTGGAAAACCTGGGACAAGCTAGGGTACCAGATTTTAGGCAAGGTGTGAAGCATCTGTTATCTACCATTTACCCACTAAGGCAAAGGGAATAAGCAGAGACTTTGCTGATAAGAGAGCCAGTGGTCAGGGATACACCTCAGTGGTGCTGGCACTCACATGTGTTGAGAGGAGGAAGGGCTGCTTGATTTGTGTTGGCCAGAGAAACCTCACATGGAAAACAGTTTGCATCCCCTCCGCTTTACCAGGACTTCGCTTTTCTGCAATAACTCACGCTTGAGAAACCACATCATTCTGAGCCTCAGGTGAGGGAGCAGTTACTTTCTGAATTCATGTTATCCAGCGTTTGACTCTATAAAGTTTATGTTTTCATGGGTTTTCTTTTCAGCATACATAAAGGGCTTAAAGCTAAAAAGCAAAACTTTCCAAATGACACATTATCAGCACAAAAAAACCCCATAAAGCTCTTTAGGTTACCACAAGTTCCAATAACAAATGAAAACAGTATTTTAGGAGTGCTCAACTCTTCACTGCAGAGCTGAATAATTGCAAATAGGTGGGAAAGGGAAGAAAGTATTTCCAGATGACAGAAGAGAAGGTGGTAAGAGGAAAGAGTCAGCACCTTCAAACAAGGGCAAGAAAAGAATACTTATCACTGTCATCTAATGAGGTCACGGGGGAATCAGTAATAAATTCCACATAACAGTGCAAGCTGGAGGCACAAAGAAGTGATTTGGTAGGGTGATGGCAAATCAGAGTATTTGTACTTCCCAGCTGGTGACATACTTGCTTACTAAAAAGCCATGTATTCAAGTAGAGCTTTTTTCTTTCCTATTGTGTATTTCCCACTGGGAAACTGCTGTGCATTTACAGATTGATGGCCACAGAGACCTTCTGTGTTCTGAGCAGCTAAGCCTCAGTTAAATGTTGCTGGACCCTGCTGTTTACTTCTACTTTAAGCATACAATATTCCCCTTGGAGTTCAGCTAAAATGCTTTTACATCTTTATTGAATATGGCAGTCCCTAAACTGTGACTAAAGCCAATTCACCAGGACTTTTGTCATGCCAAGACAACATCATTTTCCTTCTGTGGTACATTCATAGAGATGTTTCTTCTTTGTCCACATACTTTTCTGTTGCAGAATTATGCCTTTACTGTGATTCCCCTAAGGATCAGCACACTAACATGACCTGTTATAGGAGTTTAGAGGTTTAAAGAGTTTACAATGACCTTGTTCCTCTCTCCTTTTTGCTGGAGAAGGAGCCAGGTGATCACAGGGAAGCCCTGGCCTACAAGATAGTGCTGTCTCTGCACTTTCTGAAACTAGAAGAAACATTTCTCTACATGGTATGAGAATTCATCTCCTAATGACTTGATAGTACAGTGGCCTTAGTGCATTATGTTACACTATATAAATACAAGACACAAGGGAACATGGTATGCAATCACACTCATATTTAGGGCTCTCCTTAAATATCAAAGCAGCATTACAACTGTGTGTATTTTCAGTATAGACGGACTAAGGTGAAATGTTCACACTAGTGAGAAGGGCAAGATTAAAAAAGCCATACCAGTCAAGTGGAAACAAGGATGGAAAAGGGGAAATTAGGGCCTGGAAGCAACAGAGGGAAAAAACACCAAACCAGCCCAGAGTATATTAGCTATGATCTCAAAAAAGCAATGGCAGTGAGAGGTGGAAGAAAGGCCAAGAGGGAGATAGAGAAGGTTACAAGTGAGAGGCAGATGCACTTGGACAGTGGAGAGTGCATGTAAAGATCCAGAGAGGAAAGAAGTTATGAGCTGTCTTTGGAGTATATGTGAGAAAAAATCAGAGCTCAGGGGAAAAGGAAAGATAGCAACAGGACATATCACTTATATCCAGGTGCATTCAGGTGAAAAAGATTTCACAGTTTGAACTTCTCAAAAAGGTCCTACAATGTAAATGGATTCCCTTCTTCCCACGAACTTGACATGATTCCTGTCTGAAAGACTTTGATACAGAGCCAGTGTGTTATAGTAAAATAAATGCTCATTTCTGCAGATTTACATGCCAAAAGGAAACTTCTGCCTCAGTCTCCAGAAAGGCAGTGGCACCAAAAAAAATCACCAGTTTATGCTGTGTGATTTGCAGAAGCCCCATCTGACAGACTTCAGCAAAGGCTGGGCAGCAAGTCTCTCAAAATAGAAATTCCTCTTTATAACATGATGAAATACAGAGCCATGACTGCAGCGTGGGGTTCTCCACTGAGGAATTAAATATATGCAATAAAGTATTTCTTTAGGAAGCCTGCCTGGGAAATTGTGTGTACATTTAACACAGTGGAGAAAGCATTTAGAAGTAGTTCAGCCTTGCAAAGATATTGCCCCTCAGTGTAAGCAAGGTCAGCAAGAGCCTGAGTTACCCACCACATAACAACCCATCCGCCTTTATAAACCTGACAGCAGCATGGTTTTGTTCTCCTCCTGAGACTGCAGGAGATGTGCAAGGATTTTACAAGCAGCCAGTTTTATTAGTTCCTGGAAGGAAGGCTGGTAGTGCTGTAATTCCCTTTTGTAGAAATGCTTGAAATGCCCAGTGACTCTGAATGGTTTTGTCATTCACACCATCCCTGCACAGTATGAAAGAGCACACTCTTCCCATTTACTTCCAGACAGTGCAATAGCACTTGATTTTGAGCTACTCAGGGCTACAATCTGTGTGTAACCCACTGAAGAACATTTTTGTCAATCACCTTTTGATGTGTTTCCTCCATTTAACCTTTAGTTATTAAATATTCATATTATAAAAGGTTCTGCATGCCAGTCCTTTAGCAATTTTTTCTTGAAAAAGAATGAGCTTAAAAAATGTAAAAGCCCCTAAGAAAAAATGAAGGTTATAATTCCAGCTTACCAGCACCACTTGTACAAGAAAAACACTACAGATAATGCAACATGCATGTGTGCACATTATAAGGAAAGCTACTTATCATATTAGCAGTGTGTGCATGTGTGCCTGCATATTTTATGTAGATATGCCCCTTCTCACAATGGGATTATTCCGTATTATAAAATGTGCAGAAAATACATTAGCAAATGGGTTGCCAATTCTTGATGTAAATAAATTTATCTGTATTCAAAATGCCCTCGTTTCCTTTTTTTTTTTTTTTTTTTTTTTTTTTTTTTGGTGGTGGTGGTGGGGGTGGAGAAGGATAATAGCAAAGAAATCATTGAGATTCTCCCATAACTTTTATTTATGATATGTTTTGAGATCTTTATATGGAAGGTGTCTAAAAGAAACAGCCCCACATTTCCTGTTAAAGTTAATGGTTATTTCAGAGCAAATCCTTTGCTACAAACTTGACTATTTACTTCCAGTTATAGAACAGTAAGAATACTAGGAGACATAAAACACTCCATAATCTTCTTCAGGTGAGCAAAATTGAATTATTCTAAAATAAACAATGATAAATATATGGTCACCCCCTATACTGCAAATGTCTAAGATGTGTTGCATATAAGTAAAACCTTACAAATGGAAAGCCTTGGAAAATCATGGCTCAGGCTTGCTACTTCAGCTAAGCAGAAAAGGACTGTGGGAAAGTGACTCAGCTGAATTAGAGGTAGAAAAACAAATTATATAACCATTACACGTTCATATTGTGGTTTATGGTGGTTGGCCGAATTTTGTTTGTTATGATTTAAAACTATGTAACTGATAACCAGCTAACTGCTTCAAAAGGCCGGGTTTTCTGAATAAAGCAGCTCTCCTTTGCACCTGCCTGGGGACCCTGCGTCACTTCGGACCCTCACCTCACAATTTATCTGTGGGGCTGTGTAACAGATTTTCTTAGGGATGAGCTGCCCAGACCTGAGTTACTCCAGCTGAGGCCTCACCCTGAGGCCTGGGAAGCCTTGTGGCGCAGTTAAAAATTCATTTAAGGAGTTACTGTGAGACAAAAGTTCTTCTGGGTGTTAATATGTATAGTTTGTAGTGTTCACACTTTAGCCACCTTAAGGACAAGCTAAACAATGTTTGTTTGCATTCTTTCTCATACTGTATACCAATCAGTGAATGCTTGTAACTGTAAACTATATGAAGAGTATATAACCTGCCATCTTAGGTGAAATAAAGGAAGAACGTAGTGGTGACCATATTGGTTGGACCTGCATTTGCTTCGACCCAACTCTCTCTTTATAATAGGGCAACCCTGGCTACAGGATTGTACTTATCCAAAGTCTTTTTCTCAACACTTTATCAGTGTGACTCCTTCAGTATGATTAATGGCAGGCAGCCTTGGCCCCTTAACCTTGCATTTGCATTCCCAGCAGCACATCCTAAGCAGTGATGGAACACTGCTTGCCATTTCCTTTTAGTGCATGCAGGATAACATGAAACACTTCATGCAGGATAACATGTTTTAGCAGCCTCAGAGGGCTGAACAAGTCAGCCAATCTAAAGAGCTTCAGCCTTTAAAGTCATTTTGGAGCTGCCACGAGGTTGCCAGAAATAAAGGTAAATGGATAATAGAAATGCATCCAATGTTTGGGATTAAATAAACTGTGGGTCAACAAACACTTGTTGGATTAAGAAGTTTGGTTCTTGCAAGGCCAGCAGATAGTTTGGGGATGAAAGTGAATGGCAAATTGCAAATGCTGTCTTGGCAGCAGGCAGAGGCAGGCAGGATAGCACTGCTGAGGGTGCTGCTGATGCAGGAGTCAGTGCTCAGCAGGGCAGCTGCAAGGGCCCATCTCCCTCCATGCAGGGGCTCAGCCTGTGCCCAAGTGGACCATTGTTGCCCTCACTTTTCGAGCTCGTGAATGTTTGGACCTTAGTCCAGGTTTTCTCACGCAGCTCAACATAAACTATGTATATTTTTAGATTGTTTTCATATTTCTCCTCTGAGAGGAGAATTGATTGATGGTGGTGTCCACCATCCAGGTTAAAGAGGTGGTGACCTAAATGACCAATCTCTTGCCTTTGTAAAAACTGTATATATTGGAGTCGGATGTTGATAAGACACATGCTCACACACTCACACACACATGTAGGAGAACACTGAATGAAGATTGTAGAATAAAGTATTAGCTTTCCCTTCAAACTGCTGCTGCCTGCGTCGTTCCTTCTGCGGGTCCGATCCTCCTACACATGGACCCGAGTGTGGCATCCTGCTACAGACCATGCTCCTTTCTGGATCAGAGGGAAAGGCTTACTGCTCTGACCTGCCCACAGCCACATAAGTGGAATAGAAAATGGACAAAAGCTAGGTACAAAGCCTTCATTCCCTATTCCACACAGACATTGCAGGTGACTCCTGACCATTTATACAAACTGTGGCAGCCCCCCAGGCTGCTACAAAGAAGGGAGATCACTCTCCCTTTGGCGGGTGTGCTGTGCATGAGCTGTTTTCAAGGTGATAGGCCTTGCCCTCTGGGAGGTATTTCTAAGNGGCTGCCTTGGCAGCCCTTCACAAAGAGCTGAATCACTCTCTCCAAACCCGAGAGTGCCTGTGCCCCTGGCACACAGAGTGCCTTGTTAAAGGCGCTTCTGCCAGGGACTGCCGCGGCATAAAACCACAGAGGACAAATCAGATCAGGGTCTTTTCCTCTCCCCAAGCTCAGCAATGTAAGCTGTTTTATCCCAGCCTCTTGCTAAAACTCTGTAGTGAATTTCCTGACAACTTAATTTGTGTGTGTTCAACCCTTTGAAGTTTCATTAAACTACTTCATTGGCCTTGAACTATTTTTTCAGTGATAAGGAAGAAGCAAGGAAACAAACAGAAATACAAAGGCATCTCCACAATTAATTTTTGGGGAAAAAATGTAGCTATGTCAGTCAGTAAAGAGTAAAAAATAAAAGGGCAATTGCACTTAACATTAATGCAGCCTTTACTGTAGAAAAGCTAATCCCCAAAATGGCCATGGAAAGAATGGAATCAGTGAGGCTGGAAAAGACCTCTAAGATCGAGTCCAACCATTAACCCAGCACTGGCATCTTGCAAGAGATATCAGTTTGTATTGGGAATTCACACAGTAGGGGAACAAACAGGAGTGAAAACATTTTTCAGCTCCTCATGTCACAAAATGAGGCTTTTTCCTGACTTACTGTTAACATCACTGGCAGTGCAGTTATCAGCTGCTCTGTTCAAGTGACATTGACCCTGCAAAATTAACACTTTTAGAATAGAAATATCCCTGCAACAAAATTTCCCATTAAGACACTAAGCTTGGCATAAACAAAAAGTTAAAAAGTTCTTCTCAATGATTTTATCTGCCATATTAAAAAGTAGATGCTCATAAGATGCAATGAAAGCTATTTAAATCCATCCAAATACACAGCACTTCAGCTAGATGAAGTGAGACAAGAATATATTTTGTTATCAAAACTAGGGTGACAATTTCAGCTGGATGAATATAAATGCATTATAATTTACCTAGCAAATGTTTAGTATGTTCTTTATTACTTCTGACTGCCTGTGAGAGTTCTCATTTTATTCCCCTCAGTGAGGACAGGTTGCAGCAAAAGGGAATGTATTTTTGTGTTTCACTGAACAGCAGATGATAGAAAGATCTCTGTTTTTAAGATATTGACATTACTTCAGGATACTTAAATATTTATAATTAAAGAAGTAACATGAAGTGGCAGTGAAAAAAAAAAAAAAAAAAAAAAAAAAGGCACCATTTCCAGGATAATCTTCCTGACAAATAAAAGAGGAGATAATGATTTTAGTAGTAAAGTGGTTTTAAAGTGTTAGTTGCTACAAATAGTGAATGCAATTCCCTGTTATCTCTGATCCTTTGAAACTTTCACACCTAGGAAAATAGAGCACCAAAGGTGAATTGTTTCCACTTTGCAAAGATGAAAGTACCCATTATCCAGTCAATCTGAAGTATTTACTCCAGCTCTTTGTCACAGTTGGTGGGGTAGATCTAATGCTGCACAGTTCATGTGATTCTCACCAAGTCACAAAGTGAGGGATGGAAACTGCCAAAACCACACTGCTACCATCCCTTCCCTTTCCCCCAAGATAAAAGGGCCATCATATTTTCTGCAAGGCAAAAGGCTTCTTCTCAGTTGAAAACAAACAGGCCATGTCATATCAAAAAAAACCAACCAAACAAAAAAGATGAAACAGGACCACTGATGGTGCAGACTGAGCTGAGAAAAAAGATAATCTAATTTAAAAAAAAAAATTATCTAATAATAAAAGATAATCTAATCCTGGCCCAAATACTGCACAGATTCCTTGTCTCAAGTATCAAGAATGGTAAGAAGGTTATCATGGCTTAAAGCAGGACAACTAATGGCACAGAAGCATGGAAATTTGCCAGATGGGAGAGAAGGAAAAGGCAAAAGATGTCGATGAAAACATCCTATAAAGATGTACTGAGAGCTTCTGAGCTCAGTCCTGGTCAGTCATCTTTGTGCAAGAGGAATCATAGTGGAAGAGGAGGAGGCTCCAGATGCGATCAGGGAAAGGAAAGCTGATGAGGAGATGACACTGCTCTGCACAAACTCGTCATGAGTGTAGAAGAGGAGACTGAGGTCAGACCTCGTGGAGGTCTTCAACGTCCTTCCAAGGGGCAGTGGTGGGCCAGGTACCAAACCCTTCACTTTCCTGACCAGTCATAGGACTTGAAGCAACAACTGAAACTGTGTTGGGGAGGTTTAGGTTAGATATCAGCAAAAGGTTCCTCCCACAGAGGGTAGTGGGGCACTGCCCAGGCTCTCCAGGGCATGGTCACAGCCACAAGGCAGCCAGAGCTCCAGGAGCATTTGGACAATGCTCTCAGGCAAAGGGGTAGGATTGTTGGGGTGCCTGTGCAGGGCCAGGAGGTGGACTTGATAATCCTGGTGGGACTCTTCCAACTCAGCACATTGTGTGATTCTATGACTCTGTTACCGATGATGATCAGTGAGACATTTCACAACAGCAGTGTTGTAAGCAAAGTCACCCTCCTGCCTCAAACAGCTTGCCAAGAGCACATTGCTAAAGGGACTGCACAATGCTGCCTAAGCAGTAAGATTTTCTTCACTTTCTTAGTAAAAAGTATGTTTCAGTGAAGTTTCTCATTTGAGTGGAAAACCTTGAAGTACAAATCAGCAGCAAAAAGACATTTCTCCCAGTCCAAGCAGGAACTGCTACTCCAGCCTGCCTTCAGAGAGAGTCTTCAGTGTCAGGGAAGTGAATGGATATGCTTTCTGTTCCTAAAACAGATTTTTTAAAAAACTGTCGGCTAGACCTGACAAGACATTTGAATGATACAAGAATGCTTCTGAAAATCTTACTGTAGGATGTGTCAGCTTGTGACAAGGTGCCAAAAGTTTCACTGGACAGAAAAAAGAAGGAACTTCCATTCCCTACTACTTCCACCCCAGATTTTAGCCACAGAAAGACTTTCTGGCTTTCCTGAGAGCTTCTAATTAGAGGATAAAGAGTCTGAAACCCAGTTTCAGTGAACATTTATCCACCTGGACAGAAGGTCACTTTACAATGAGATTTTCCCTTAGATCAGTGAGAGGGAGGAACTGAAGAGAGAGAATAACACATTCAGAAGCACTCTCAGAAAGACTTTGCAAGAGTCCTGTGGTGCCTGGTTGTAAAGGCTGACAGGCTCTCTATTATTCATGTAAATCCTTTGTACTTCTTACACAGTAAAGACATTAAAATTGTCTTAACTAGCTAGTTGGCAAAGTACTTATAACACATTCCTAACGAGGTACTTGGAATCCAGGTATATGCTAAATAAAGTCTGTGGGAGACCCCTTTGGCTTGGTGCTAAGGTTGTCTTCATACTGTACACAGATTGTTTTGGTTAGCAAAAAATGTTGACATAGACAACTTTAAAAGAAAGAAAACCAAACCAAACATCACAAAAGCAGACAGGCAGTTTAGAGAAGAGCTGCCCACTCATGAAACCCTGGGAAATACAAGCTAAAGTCAAAGACATTTGGATTTAGTCCTTCAGCTGGGGACTGTGACGTTCAGGGACAAGATCCAGGTAAGAGGTAAAATCTTGAGTGAGCTAGCAGATACTGACCATGGATGAGATTACAAAAATTAATTCTCAGACAAAAAAAGGAGGCAAGGAGAAACCTTCTCTATTCCTCCCATGCCTTACAATGCCATTCATGCTGGGGCATCTCCTTGTTTTTAACTCCCACAGCATTTTCAATACGTAAGAAAATCCTTATTACTGACATCTCTGCATGCTCAAGATGAGCAAGGTTGCTTGGTTCTCACAAGGCACTGAGAGAGGGAATAGAAGATTGATGCCTGACCCCACAAGCTGATGTAAAAGTGACAAAGGGCCATCCCTGCACCTGCAGCTCCCAGCACCCAACAGGAACAGTTACAAGTTGGCAAGATTTTGGTTTGTCTGAAAAGAAAGGAGAACTTGAGCCTGCAGCTCTATAGAAAATTTCGCTGATATTTAGATCCAAAAACCAGTCTGTGTTTAAAAAACACAATTCTATAGTACCTTTAAATGATTTTCATACCATGAAATTTCAAGAACCTGTTAAAAGTTTGAAAGTCTGGTCAATCCAGACAAATGACCCAGAAAATCCACATACTTTCCCAGGCATTTGAGGTTCACCCAGATCATTGCAAGCTAAATACCAGTGTGGTATTAATGCAAAAGGGATTGTAGAGAGATTCTTTTCTACAGAGAGGATTATTATTATCTATTTCTATAGCGTCTGAGACAATTAGGAGTCCATCTGTATTAACATTCATTGCCACATGGGCAGATTATTCTTTCAGGTGTCTTCAAGAACTGCCACCAAAACTAGTATTTCTGAAAGCAACTCCCTAGTTCCTCATGCCATGTGCTCAATAGATGATCAATGGAAAGGAATTTCCTATTCAGAGAAACAGTGGGTTTGGAAAAACCCTGAGATACACCTCTCATGAGGACTGATTAGAATCCAACTTAAAAACTCCTCAGTGTTACCTGAAGCCTCTCCCACACAGCACAACAGGCTCAGGGGATTTTGCTACCAGCCAGCATGGGAAACAAAAGAGTAATTTTCCAATTATGCCGTGCCTGAAGTGTTCAGCTCACTAGAAGAAGTCCATAACCACCAGCTACCAGTCATGATTAACATACTATAATGGCATTTCGTTTTTCCCATGGGACATCAGGTGGCTCAAGTGTGGAGTATAATAATTACCTTTAACTTAAATGGGTCATTTTAACCTCTAAGAGACAAAGTTATTAATTTTCCATCTCTGTGGAAAATCAGTTATATATAAAGCCTACTGAAGCCTACTCCAGTTACCTTCCCCTGGGTGTTGCATTGGTCACTCCTGCTTGGAATGAGTCTGTACTGCCTGGGGAGAGCTGTCTGTCAGGAATGTTAATGATGGTCTAATAAAGAGGAGTTTGATTTTAAAAAAGGAGAAAAATGAACACTTAGTGCAATAAATAAAAAGCAAAAAAAGGCAAGTTTCTTGGGAAGTGGTGACAAGGGACAGGAAAATGAAAGGTATCCTGCTCGTCACAAGGACTGTTCATCAAGGTCACCAGGATGAACCAAAATACCAATAAAGATCAAACATGTTCCATCACAAATTTGTTCAGTTTCTGGTTATGCCAAATTTTAGACTGTCCCCATAGATCATCTGTAGAAATAGAGAAGTTCCACAGTCTTGTTGAATCATAATGCCCAGAACATACTTTCAGAACATACAAGATTTGATTTTATTTATTTACAAGAGTTTGTTAGAGTAGGTTATTCCTCAAAAGAAAAGTTTTCCAGTTCTAATAGGCACCTATCTAAAGAGCTGTATGATGAAAAAAAAAAAAAATCAGTGCTAACAAGTGGTTTCTATTGGAACATTATGAAATCTTCTCCAGAAGTCATTCCTCAGTTTTTCAACATGTTATCCTATTGATTTATTTTCAGTTTCCTCATATTTATATGCTGACTTTTCACACTGCAATAATATGAGTATTAAAGAGCATGAACAAATTTTCCCCTGTTCAGGCTATTTAACTTCAGCAAATGAGAACTGGAAGTAATTACTTTTGACAAGTCTTCGCTCTGCAGGGTACCAATAGCTAGATAACTACCCTTGTGAAAGAAATATCAACATACAATTTATATGCATGATATTTTTTCCGTCCAAATGAAGATTTCAGCAAGATCAAAACACTTCAAGTTAGTATATAACAAATAATCTTGGAGTTAGTAAATTTAGCAGCCTAGAATATGCATGACACAGCCATGGTGGGGACCATCCTTAATTATATTAGAAAAATTAATCATGTTCCTATGAAAAACAAAAGACAGTAGTACTGTGGTCCAGAAGTCCTACTCAAAGTTTAGAGGATTATGCACAGCTTAAGACACTGAAAAGTGTCTTCTTTCAATTTTGGCCTGTTTTTTGATGCTCTTCTGTATGCTAAGCTCTCTAGTAGAGGAGTTTAGGCAGCTTTGTCTCATTACTGGCTTCCACAAACATCCAGCACTTAAATTTTCATTAAAAGCAGTACCACTAATCAGTCCCTTGAAGTTTTTGGAGGCTGCTCTTTCCCCAGTCTTTTTTTTTCCAGTCAATGCATGCACATGTGTGTAGACACGAATACATATACAATGTAGGTAGGTATATGTGTATATATACATGTGTGTGTATATATTTTATATATGTGTATATATATATATGCATATCTGAAATGAAGTCCAGAGGCAGCAGCTTTAAGAGTTTGTTTGGACCTAACTTTTTGACCCTCTCACACCTATTACTCTCACCATTTCCCTGACCTATGTCAGACCAAAGCTTTTCCCCATCCAGATGCCCAACTTCAGACATGAGTGAGTTCCCACAAATCTACAGGCCAATGGTGTTTCCTGGTCATGGTCTCTTCCCACGGGATATCTTGGGAAGAGCAGATGTATGTCTCACATGGCAGGGAGGAAGAGTTCACACACAGGATATCAGGCTGTGGCAGCTGATGTCACGTGTCTCCCTCCTCACAGAGTGGCTGGAGGCTCGTGTGGGCTCTCCTATTTCTGTTTGTATCACTCATCAGCATGATGCTTGTCTCTTTCCAGTGAAGGCTAGGGAAGAACTCCAGGGAATCCAGAAGAAATCTGGACTGTAGGCAGCTGACTGATTTTAATTTCTTACAGACTCCATGTGAGTTATGAGCCACAGGTCATCTACCTCTACATTCAGGTCCTAAGTGAACACATTTGGGTATCTTGAGTTCTGCAGTTTGTGGCTGTGCATTTATCCCACAATATATCCCCTTGGTTCCTGGGCTGTGTTTACCCAGGAACCGAAGAGGCAGAACCAGGGTTCGTGTGGATATGGACATGTGAGGGTACATGTGTGGGCAGACACCAAGCCTCAGGAGAAGTTTCCTTGGAAAGGACAGCATCTCCAGCTAATTCTCCAAAAGACCACAGAGCTGTTTTACTTAGACAGTGCTGCAGGCCTTTCCAGGGCACAGTGACACAAGCATATTTCAATTTGCTGAAAACCAACTCATTTACAGGGTTTCAAGGCTGCACTGGTGATTCTGCCCAAACACAAAGCCCAGTGTGTCTCCTCTACAATTCTGGTTAGATTTCTTTCCTTCCCTTCAATCCACACTATTTTTCCTCATTAAGCAAACTTCTTGCAGAAAACATTTCGGAGGCCTACAAGCTGGAACACTGCCAACTCTATTAGCAAAACCTTCAGTCCTTTGCCAAAGAGGCCTGAATTGGCCAGAGCTCAGCCCAAGGTGGCAGCACAACAGCCCTCTCTGATCCCAGGCACAAATCATGGCAAGTACAGGTAGGAGGAAAAGTGCTTAAACCAAATCTCTGGTCACAAAGAGAACCATAACTCAACATCACTGCACAGTCCCAGGCACAGAAATAAACCAGAGGCCAACATAGCCCCTAAGAAAGCAGGAAAAAGTCCTCCTGTGCCGAAGGACTGGGACTTCTCTGCACATCCAGTGTTACTGCTCATGCTTTCTCTTATCCCAAATAATCTAAAAAATACGAGTCAGATATAGGTCCAACGCACAAACCGTGTGTGACACCTCTGTGAGATGCAAGGCATGTGTTCTCCACATGGAAAGTACAAGACTGTTGATCATTTCCTAGGGAAAAATTAGGTGTTTTCCAGCCAATATGTTTTCAAGCTGAACTACTGAGCATCTGGAAAACATTCTCTCCCATGTTCTGCCACTGTACTTGTTATATTTACACACAACGTATTGAATTAATTTACACACTTGGGTGAACAAGTATTTAAAGATGCCATTTTTCTTTCTGTTACTCAGGGCAGCACTGAGTTCTGTTTCAGCACACGAGGGCTACATACACTCAGTCTTACAGCAACTGAAGAGATTTCAACAGTGGTTTTTAATTTTTAAGGGAGTTCTCAAGTGATCGCTCATTGAACCTGTCGTGGTAATGAGAGAAGGCTTCCTGTTCAAACTGGCTGAAGGGATTAAAACATAATGTCTTGCTGCTGACTTCTCCTGCAGAAAACCCACAGGAATTGCTTGGGAAAGAACACAAATCCATGGCCATCTGCCCATTAGACAGAAGTGTGAGGGAAAGCCAAGAACATGCCAATATTTAAATGCTACAGGGAGTTACCTGTGTCTTGGAGAGTCTCCCCAGGGAGAAGTGGGAGCAGCAGATCTAAGGCTTTATTTCCCCCCAGCCACCCCTTCTCCTCACAGAGATTTTGACTGCTAACATAATCAGTTTTCCCAGCAAGCATAAAAAATGGAAATGTTTCTGGCTGCATTTCCCAAAGTGAAACCTTTTGGTCCATCCCAGCCCATTTCCAAAACACCATGACTAGCTCCTGGGAAGGACAAGCAAGCATCCTGCACCCTTTTCACTCCAAGCCACTGGGGTGCTCCAGTGCCCACAGGCACCTCACTCTGTACAGACCACTGCTGAGAGCTCCCTGCTGAGTTCAGAGATCCTCAGCCAGGACTCCCTCTGCTCTTCCTAGTACTTCCCTAATGGCTCAGGGACCAGGTCTCTCCCACAAATATTTAACAAGAGGTACCTCGCCTGGTAACAGGGCAATACCATGTGCCACAGCTCTTCTACTTTATTGTCCCCCCCATTCCTGCTCACTGTGGGGCTGAATACAAACTGTGAAGCAACTGGAAATTCAACAATACTTATAAAATATTATTAATACATGAGCACTCGCTAGTTCAGAATGCAAAATGAAACCTTGAATAATTCAGCATGACTTTCTTTGCTGAAAAGCGTTAAATACTACTTTTAATTAACCATCAATATAAACATATATTTAGAAATCCTCTAAAATAGCTGATAATTCCATGACCAAGCAAGCATTGTAGCCCAAAATGCCATCTC
Organism: Illadopsis cleaveri; assembly: GCA_013399915.1. Classification (NCBI taxonomy): domain Eukaryota; kingdom Metazoa; phylum Chordata; class Aves; order Passeriformes; family Timaliidae; genus Illadopsis; species Illadopsis cleaveri. Next base: position 6,074 of record VXBB01003611.1, on the reverse strand, counting down.
CATTATTTGCAGTATGCTACTCAATTGAGGAAAAAACCATCAGTGGCCACAAGTGTCCCAGTATGTGGGGGCATGACAGAACATGAGCACGGGGATGGTGATCCCCTGATGCTGCAGGCTGGGAAATGAAACCATGGCACTGCCCTCTGTCCCTTCTGCCAAGGGGACACCCGTGCCAGTGGAGCCACGGGGACACTTTCCTTGGAGAGGCACATAACAGAGTTTCGGTTGCACATGTACACTCTTGCTTTCCATCAGTTTTTAAATGATCTGTTAAAGCCAGAACTCACCTGTACTATTCTCACAGTGGAAAAAGGAAAATGTCAAAGAGAAAGCAAGCAAATATAATCAAAGTGTAGGAAGAAAATACAGGTCATTACTATGAGACTAAAACACTCAAGTGGAGCCAAACCTGACAAGATCAAATTTCCCCACCAAAAGCCATAGCCATAGTTTTTCATGCCAGAACCTGAATCCATAGGAAGTTAATCCTTGTATTAAGCCACGTGTAGGGCACTCTTCATCAGTAGTCACTGCTCTTCTATTATGCTGAAGAAACATTTTGGTGACAAAAATACTTGCTGTGTCTCTGGCTGAAGAAGTTTGCAAGTTGTACCTTTCAACTGTCCTGGAACTGAAAATCCATCAGAATGAGAAGCAGTATGTCAGGAGTTTAGTAATAATAAACACATTGTTACTTTTTTAACCACTCTGTGCTTTAACTTTTTTGAAGGGCCTGTCTATGCATTTTTTGTGCCCATCCAAGCTCAGTACAGGGCCAAATACATTTAACACTGCTGACAGTCAAAGAAAAGAACCTGAGACAAATCCTAAGGGAAACTCTTAGACCAGAATCCTCTGAAGATTTATAGGCCCTATTTACTTCCTATTTACAACTTCCCTATGCCAATATATCTCAATTAGAGGCCAGGCTCCAGAGAGAAACCTGGAGAATTTTTCATGCCCACATTGCGTGATCACCACCTGGGAGCAGATCTCAAACGGCAACATCGTCTCCCAGACATCCCAACTGCTTCCCTTCCCTATCACTCATGTCTCAGTTTTTTCTGTTCTCCCAGTAGATGCAACGATATCACCATGAAAAAACACTGCTGCTGCCAGTCCTATGGATGCCCAGATCTCTGGAGAGCTCTGCAGAAAGCTATTGTTAGAAAACATCCTAGAAAATATACACTTCAGGTAGAAAATGCCTTCCCTATTCCAATCTATCTCTAAAGAAAAGAAATTTCTCTTTCTCGCTCATTTGCCGTTGTTCCCTCTGCCACATAAACAAGTGCTACAGGGGAAAAACTGCAATAAAGTTCCCTCTATAGAGAAGCAGAACAAATTCTATTCTTACTGCAAAGATTTAAAAAACAAAAAAACCTGCACATTGAACAACAAGCAAATTAAAGTGGTAAACAAAACATACTAATGTTTCTTCTAAGTTTTCTATTTATCCTCGAAATGCTCCAGTTGTTGCAGACAGAATTTTAAGGACTGTATTTTCTTTTAAAAATAAAGATCATCATAATTTAAGACAAGTTTGATTTTTCTGGGTAAGGAAGCAGCACTCAACTTTAGAACACAAATGATTTTCATTTAGCAGATAATTGGGTTTGTAAGTCAAGTTTTAAAGTAGCTGGGTCTTCAGAGCTGAGGATGTGAATGTCAGAATTTCAATTGCTTTTTCACATGTAAGCACCATTCTCTAATAGCACCTCCACAGCCACTTAGCAACTCTCAGCTCAACGCCTTCAGGGCAGGAGTATTTTTTCTAAGTTGCCTGGTGCAGCTCTTAATTCAGGAGCAAAGAAAAAAGACAGCAATAAAATATAAAATCCTAGACTGAGGGTGCATTCTTGGCTTTGGAACATTGTGGCCATGGCAGCAGCTTTAGCTCCCTGCACTCACAGCAGTTCTTTGCTGCCTGGTTGCCCATCAGCCCTGAGTCCTGGGGACACTGTGTGACATTGGCCTTCACCACAGCCCTGGTTTGCTCAGAAGCCTGGCAGCTGCCTGGGGATGAGATCCCAGGGGGGAGATCCTGGGGATGAGATCCTTCAGGACACAGCAGGGCCAGCTGGCTGTGGGGTCCCCACTGCTCCTGAGGAACCACCACAACGCCAAAACAACAAGTGATTCCTCCCACATCAGCATCAAGTCATACTTTGCCAAAAGTCTACGAATTCTCCAGCCATAATTATTTCGTTTAAGGTAGGTGTTCCACCCCATAACGAGATCCCTTACCTTGTAACTAAATATCTACGGCTCTCTCACAAAACCAGCATCAAGGATTATTGTGTTCCAGGAAGAATTCTCCCCAAAGCTTACACAGAAAGTAAATTAAACTGCACATTTTTATGGAGGAGGAGGAGGCTGGCACAGGGAAAAGGGGAGGCATATTACAAGAGGAACAGTGGGTTTGCAAATTCATCTAGCTTGATACACTTTATTATTCGAGACAGATAAAATTTAAACCATTTTGGTGGGCTAATGGCATTCTGGTTTGAAGGGATGATTACATCACAAAATTTAAGTCAGGTTCCTGTACTAGAATGAATGAACAACAAAACCCACAAATGGAACCACAAGGTGATTATGGGAACATTCATTTCAAGCACAGACATTTATCACCGAGTTATTTGCTTTTCTTTTTTAGCAGTGAGAAAATAGCTGGTATCCCATGTACCATATAAAGGCATCTGAAGTTCCTAAGACCTTGCTGCTGTGATATCCAAGCATTTCAAAGCTTTCAGTGCCTTTGTCTTCCTAGAAAATCTAAAATCTTTGGAAAACCTCAATGTCTAGAAGAAAGAAAAAAATGGAACTCCCTATCCATGGGGAAATAAAAGAATTTTGAAGCATCCCATTTCAAACCAATGCTGAGAGAAAAGATACCTCCTCCCCCATCCTTCTTTCTTGTTTTTGCAACAAAAGGATCCCAAAAATTTCACTTTCATGAGAATCAGTGCAAACTTTCTGGATCACTGGGCATCTGAGAGCATCTGCAGAAGGTTTTCTGGGTAGGCAGTAACAGACACGCATTCAGTTGAAAAGGAGGCTGCTGGAGTCTCTGTTCCACAAGGAAAACCAAAGCTTTTTTTCTTTAAAAAATCATTCCCACTTCAAGCTAACCACCATCCTGCTGTCATTTTGGGGTAGAAAGAGGATAAAGCCCAGAATTACAAAGGGCCTCCTTAGGTTGGGACTACCTCATTCTGAACCTCCAGGAAAGGGACTCACAATCCAAGCGCTGATTTTAACATTAACATTTCTTATAATCTTCTAAAACTTTCTAGTGCCAGCACACTAGCCATGATTCAGAACTGCACCAAGCAACAGACAACATGAAAGAAAAACACGTGTGAAGTCCCAGCCCCTTCTTCTGGGGCTTGACCCTAAACTCAAGTCTGTTATTATAAAACTCTATTTCAACACCTGAAAGTCACTCCTGGGCTCCTGTACTGCAGCAAGACCACCAGTAAGTAAATCCCAGCTTTCCTTGGCAAGGATGGAAGAGGTAGGCATCCAAGTGCACTTTACACAGTGGTTTTAATGCAAAACTCAACAGCTGTTCCCTGGGAATTAGGACTTGGATTTTCACTGAGGCATCCATGTGAGCATCCAGCAGCAAGCCATGAAAGCAAACTTATTCTTGCTCACCCCTTTCCTGGCCCTGGAGCTCCCACTGCAGTTTTCTCACACACACAGCAGGACAGCACACTTTCCTCTGACGGCCACAGGAGCAGCAAAACCAGAAAAATGGTGCAGAAACTCACAGCTCTAATTTGATCTGATGTGAAACCCTGCTGGCCAGTCCCACTGTGCACTGCAGCAGCAGAGTCCACAAGACTCTCTTTTTTCACTGTCACTTTGGTTTCCTTCAGGACAACCTGACACCACTTCCATTTCATTCACAGACTTAGAGGATTTTTTGTTAATTCACTTTCAAACACTGCACTGAATTTACATCAGAACATGGTACAGCCTCACTTCATGTGCTTTCCTGTTTTGCAGCTGTATGTTTTCAGGCTTTTTTTTTTTTTTTTTGTTTTTTTTTTTGGCTCCAAAAGGACCCCATGGTGGCAAATCAAATTAAGTTCCAGTGCTGCAATCAAGCTACATTATTGCTGTGATTCCAGTGTGTATTCCCATGTGCAAAGCCATTACTGCATCATCTCCCTAACCCTGCATTGCAAGGTTTTTTTCTGATCATTGGGAGCAGAGGGATCTGGTTTGTTCCTTTCATATTATCTATGCATGGGAGAGCATTGTGTGCTCCTGCTCCTCAATTAAACACCACAGGAGCCTGGGTCATTTGTTTTTTCAGTGTTTGAAAAGCACAGAAATTCATCTGCATTTTCTAAGATTTTCTGTAGGTGCCTCGTGATATATTCCAAGGGCTGGTAGCAGGGGGACAGCTATGAATGTCACATCAGCTGCCCCTTAATATAAGAATTCCTAATATGATCCATATATTGATGGTTTCAGATTAGCTCTTAGTGCAAGGCTATGGTCACACACTCTCAGCTTCAAAGGCAGAGAGGTACAAGAGTTCACAGCTTTTCCCCCTGTTGTATTTTTCCCCCTTTCCCACACTTCAATGTAATTAAATCCCCTTTTTTTGAAAGAGTGCTCAGATCCAGCACAGCCCCAACAGTCTGTCCACACCCAGCTGAAGGCTGCAGGAAAATCCATCATCCCAAGGACTCAGTTTTTGTGCAACTAAAGTGATGAGGCCCAGAAACAACCCTGGCTCCTTGTGCTTGTCCTGTGAACATGCAGGGAGGTGAGAATGACAGGCAGTAGCTCCCAGCACCCTTCCACGCTTGGCCATGATGATAAAATACTCATGAGTTGGTAACAAGCCCAGCAGCCTCCTCCAGGTTGGAGCTATCAATCACCTCCAGCACAAGCTCCACACAGTGTTTACAGAGAAATCCAAGAGCCCTAAGCCATCCCAGCCAGCTTTACTAATTATTTTCTCTTTTGCTTTTACAGAAGTGAAGTTACCAGAGCCACAGCTCAGCCTGAACATTTTCTAGATGTGCCTTCTAATTGGACTGGCTCAAAATAAGAACCCAAAGAGCCCAAGAAAGGCTCTTAATTATTCTGCAAAATAAGGATATTCAAACTTTCCACATGGCTATTTTCTCTTTTCTTTGCTCCACAAATTCTAACTTATCCACATGTGTTATTTCCCTCCTTCAAAGTAAGACTTGCATATAAATGGAAGAAGAGTTCAAAAATGGCACCACTGCTGTTAGAGGGTGAGCAGACTATAGCAGCAGCACTTTTTAAAAATATGTCTGTGGAGTGCCTAAAAACCCCAATGAGGAGCAAGCCCTCACTATGCTGAGCTGTACAGAAACACAGAAGAAGCCTTGCTGCTGCCTCACAGACTTGCAGGCTGGTATTTTATTCTTTTTATTCCAACATCTTTACTCACTGCCATACTGCTGCTGGCTGGGATGATAGTTTTAGCCCCTCCTACAGCAGAGGGTGGAAATTAGTAGGGAAAAAAAAAGCTTTTATGGTTACTGCTTGTAAATGTATTTACTAGTAACAGTACCAGTTACAGTGACAACTAGTTGCTGATACAAACCAGACGTTCTGCCCTTTTTTTTTTAGCTAGAAGCAGTTGCAATGGTATAAGAAAAGAAAGACCAAACAGAGCTATTCTCTCATTTCTAGGTGGAAGTTATTGGAAGGTGTTACGTCAGAAGTTTATAATCAAGGTATCGATGGTTCATGGTCCCGTCTCCCAAAAGTTTGTCAGATGACTAAGAATGTACTTCATCATGAACCTCACAGCACAAAGCCATATCCTGCAGCAAAATTACATCTGGCTTAAATCATTTTATTTCTCCATATCTTCCACTTTTGCAGGATGAAACACTCTCCTAGTTCCTTTCTTTGTAATCAGTGCCGTCAGCTGAAGCTTTCAGATGTCATACAGCATTTAGCCCATTATGAGGATTATTTCTTTCAAGTATTTTAAGCAGAAGTAAAACCAGCCATGAGGCAAACAGCGTGAATAAAGGGTAGAGTGTGCAATCTGCACTGCCTGG
>VXBB01003610.1:131000-153730 GCA_013399915.1 Illadopsis cleaveri | reverse complement strand
CTAAACTACAACCCAGGACAGCAGAACAGGGGGAGAAAATGAGAGGAAGTATAGATTTAGTTCAAGACAGTTGAATGAGGAAAAGCGAAGGCTGCCTGTGGAAGCATAGCAAAACAATTTGGCCTCTACGTCCATCTGCAGGGGATGTCCAGCCACTCAGGGAGAAGCAGAAATCGCACCTAACATAGCAGCTGCTTTAGAAGACAAACACCTTAATAATGAATGCACTTCTCCTTTGCCTTTCTACTGACTTTACTGCTGAGTAATTACACCGTGCAGTCTGGGATGTCCCTTTGGTTGGCTGGGGTCAGCTGTCCTGGCTGCATCCCCTCTCAACCTCTTGCCCACTCCTAGCCTCCTGGCCCATGGGAGTGTTGGAGGGACAGCCTTAGTGCAGTGTGGGTGATGCTCAGCAGCAGACAACATGTGGGTGTGTTACCAACACCCTCCTAGACACATGTCCAAAGCACAGCACTATGACGTCGGCTATGAGGAGCGTCAGCTCCAAACCAAGTAGGCCCACTACAGCAAGGAAAGTAATCTTTCCATGAAGAGACAAAAGGACAGAGAAGCTGTCCTTGCAGTGACAGAAAATACAAGGAACAGGCACCTGTGTACAGAAGCACCTTGTGTAGTTGTGCAGAAAAAGAGAAAGACAGTGCTGGTGCTGAGTATGAGAGTGCAATCCAGCACTTGTATAGCCACGTCCTGCAGTCTCTACAAAGCAACTTCCATGAGAAGTAAATGGCTGTTCAGGGGGTTCAGCAGATGTGCAATATTTTCAACGTTTGCTGCTCAGAGCTAGTAATGATTGTCAAAGACATAAACTTGTGTCGTTAATAATGATGGTGCCTGACAGTACTGTTCACCATCCTAAGAAAGGAGCAAGCAAAAATCCCACACTTACAGATACTTGTTATCAAAAAGCATAATCATGAACAATGTCTGAAAATATCATATAGATGTGGAATAAACTTTAGGCTACTCTGTGGTGTGGTTAGTTACTACAGGAAAAGTCTGCACATATTTATTTGTGTGGTAAATGGCACTATTACTCATGCTGTTTCTTTAGTGAGTTATTTTGACTAAAGTACCACAGTTTCACAAAATGACCCATCAGCTTATAATAAAATGCTCTTTTAGTAAGTTACTGCTGAAGGGATGTACTCAGAAAGTAATGAAAATCTACCAGGCTTCATAACACAAGTTTTCATTTCTGTTTTTTCAGTCTGTTGCAAAGTTTCTAGACAGGCCATCCATAACAGGGCGTAGATAATTTGCTTAGGAATCTGCCTTTGCTGTATTTAATTTTTTTTTTTTTTTTGGTCAGTATTTTGTATTTCTAGATCCTACTTCATTAATGAGGTTGAAAAATACTGCCATTGCAAATTAGTTATGGGTCAGCAGCTGCTAATTTTACAATGCTGCACTATTTTCTTCTCAGCTTTGTAGATGCTCTCATATCTCATTTTATGGCTGCCTGGGGATAGATGTGAATATCAAGCAGAATCCAAAACTTTTTTATTCTATCTAAATGCCTAGCCAATGGTTCCACTAAAATTTGGAAGCATAATTTAAGTATTCTGAAAGTGAAGGATTGTGAATACAGGTGTCGTGATAAAAGTGTAAGAGTTGTGTAAATAGGAGAACCTGGTGTGATTTTGCCCAGAGAATCTGTGAATCGCTTATATGTGGAAGTAGTCAAGGCCAGGTTGGAAGGGGTTTTGAGGACTTGACTAGTGGAAGGTGTCCCAGCCCATGGCAGGGAGCTGGAACTAGGTGGTATTTAAGGTCCCTTCCAACACATGGAATGATTCATGATTCATGCTGTTGAGAAACTTCTTTTGTTTAGAACAGTGATTCACAGTGAGGGTAACAAGAACCATCTCATGGCATGTCGGTGATCCCCGGAGAATTAGAAACTCAGAAACCCAGAACCCTCTCCTTGTCTTCTCCCCACCAATTCTGTAGGAATTTTACTATTTTTGGGCAATTATGTGACATTTTCTTTACTGTAGATCATCCATTTGGGAGAACAGTTTCCACTAAGCTGGATAGCTACTGGCCAGGCATGACTGCTGGAGAGGAGAATAGAAAGCTTTTAAAGGAACACATTTCTCTCTATTGAAAGACTATCTCCTCCTTCCCACCACAGTTTTGAGATTAGAGCCTCATGGATACCTAGATGCAGTTATTCTGCGGTGTGTCACTCATCTCCATTGTTTACCTCTCAGCGTTCCAGATGAAATTTGGCATCAATATAGAGCTGCCAGGGGAAAATGTAATGCAAACTCTTCTTTTGCAATCGTCATCTTACGTTTCCTCGACCTGGAAGCAGCAGCTTCCTGAAAAAGGCTATGCCAGGTGGAGTTCATCTTACCCTCTTCATGTGCTCCTTTGTCTAGACAAAATAAAAAAAATCTTGTTGTTTCTCCACAGCTCTGTGACATTTAGCAAATGTAATGTGTTACTGTCTGCCAGTGGAGGTGAATATAGTATTTCTTCCATTAGTTGGTGTAAGTTTGAAAATACTGCTATGATCCACAAAGAGAAAGTAAAAGCTGCCAATTAAATGTTAGGGAGGAATCTGGGAAATTACCTAGTTAGACCCATGTGGTTCATAATTGCGAGTTCAGTGGGAACCTGCTGAAAGCCATATGTGTTACTTAGAAATACTTCTACCATAGCTAGAGTATGAGAAGGAGGGAAGGAATATGAAGGAAGAGCAAGCCCAGCAGACCCGAATTGCAGACAAACCCAGGACCAACCCCAGTCTCTCGCTTCTGGCCTCCTGAAGCGGAGATTCTCAGGGCTTGTGTGTGTATTTCCTTGTGAAAGATACCCTTGCTAGCGTCTTTGTAATGAAGTGTCAGGAGTAAATGTATCTATATAAAAAGAATATAGGGATTTTTATAAATTCTTTTGGTTGTCTCTGGGAAGACCAAAACTCACACTTGCTTTTGTGAGGATTCAAAAAATTATTAATGTCATGTTTCTTCTTTCATTTATGGGCTTGGTATGCTTGGGGCTCAGTCCAGCAAACATGTAGGTGAATGACTGATGTACTTCAGGTTGCGAACTACCTCCAGTATATTTGATAATGTCCTCTTAGGGACTTTAAGCCATCTTTTGGCCTGAATGAACTTCGCATGAAGTTGCACTCTAGAAGGTTTTTCAGCCAGCAGCTGATTATTTTCATGAGGCCTCAGATGTGAGTTTATCAAAGATCTTGAATAGAGCACCCTGATGCTTCTGTAGTCCAGGTGGCAGGAGTGCGGGCAAGAGAATAGGCAGAGGCAGTTCCAGTCCCTGCCACAGACATTTCTTCCTGCTTAGGATAGTGATTTCCTTATTCCTCATTGGTAGGCTTTCAGTCCTTTTGTATACCAAATGATACTCTGCACAGAAAATTCTGTGCTTTAAGTGGAGAATAAGGAATAATGAGGGTTTCAAAATGAAATTGTTGGGTCCCAGATGTCTACTAAGTAGATTTGCATGTCTTTCCAAAATTTACTACAAAATACATCCATCTTTGAATGTTGTTTTCTATTCTGTATATTTATATATTGTGAATATGCTCAATATTAGTTAAAAGTCCCTACACATTTGATTCCAACAGACCACTTAAATGTTTCTTTTTTCTTGTGTACAATGTGTTCTTTTTCTTTTTTTTTCTTTTATTCTGTTCTCTAAAAAATGTAGCCATAAAAAGTGGTTATAACCAACATTGAAGCTTTGATTAAACTTGGAAATGGAAAGCAGGAGTTAAATTTGGTCTTAAAATAAACTATTCAACTCATTTTTTTTGTTGATGTTTACATTAGTGTCCAAGAAAATGTGTGAGCTTATATATTACGCATGCTATAGTCCTTAGGCATAATAAGGTTAAATGAGGACAGAATGTCAGATGTAGCATTTATCATTACCTTTCACTTGCCTAATTTCGTGCTGTTGTGGATTTGTGTTGAACTATTATACTTGAATGTAGATTTTTCTCTGATTTTGTGAGGTTTTCTTTACAAAAATTCTTCTTGGCATGCTTTATTTCCGTGTCACTTTCAACAGCAGAAATGTTTTGTATTAAATGCAGTTTGTCTCCAGTTTTGATTCTTCTTTAAAGAATATAGTGTGTGACAATAAATTCAACTATTTTCTTCTCTTTTGTAAGTACTGATAATGTGTGTTATTAATTACCTTGCCATTGTGTGGTTAAAAATATATATTTTTTCCTGTTCAGTTCTACCTTCTGTTGTGTAATTGTTCCATAAAGATCACATTTTTACCAGACAGTAATCTTGAATGTCATGCTTTCCATTATGTTTAACTACTCCATATCTATACCTGGTGGAGCAGAGTACTTTGCTAAATGAGTTTTGGAGATTGGCAAATGAATTTAATCCAAAATAAAAGGAATGTCATTATTTCCATGCCTGTGCTACTTTGATATCATCAGACAATTTTGAGAATACATGTAGCTGATCTCTGTTTTCTCTTTATAAATGTGCCTGATGTACTTTATACTAAAAAAGCAATGCTTAACACATGGCAGTGATTTAACAAAAAGAAACACTTTGTGCCTGAATGCCGTTTGCCTTCTGGCATTCTCTTGGGATTCTCATAAAGCACAGGGAAGTGAAACAACTACCTGCATGTTTGAGGATGCAAGTGTCTGACATGAGGTACTTACTTACACATAGTGGTTATGTATTTTTGGAGCAGTGTTTAAATATTTCATAGTGATTTATTAGGGCATATGTGTGTTAGGTGTGGGGATGAAGTGCACACCACAGCAGAAGGTGACCTGTAACCTCTACAACATTAATGGCTTTTAGTGCAGGATTTAGCCTATTATTTGAAATACTCGTGGTCTTTGCTGCATGTTCTCCAGGGATGACATGAACCTTCCAGGATTTTGTTCCTATTCTCAGTCTTTTATTTGCATTATTATCCCAGACTGTTTGCATTTCCCTTAAAAGCTTTCCTCTTTGCCTTCTTCTTCCTCCTTCTTTTATATCTAGGACGGTGGTTTAGAAGCCATGAACAAGGGAAGATGGGAAGGATTCCTCATAATACCTCACAGAGGGAGAATTTGCTTCATGAAGCAAAGAGTTAAGCTGTCTTACACAGCCAATTAAGTGTATGCTGTCTTTTACTGTGCATGCATGCCCTTATGGAGGTAATAGTAATTTATGTTGGTAGCTTCTGTCGTTCTCTCTTAGTGACCTGGGCTCAGACTGTGACATGTTCAGTGCAGCTTGACAGTGAGGGAAGAAGACCTATATATATACACAGCTGTAAGACAGGATTGTTAAAACTGAGGTAGTAAGGTGAAGTTAAAAGATCATATTGTTTGCTCATCATTTGCAAGCAGGTAAAAATCAGGTCTGGTAACTCTTGCAAGGTCCTTGACCAGTCATTAAATTACTTGCCTTAAGAAAGACCCGCCAAGTTGGCAATTAATGGGACGTAGTCCAGCCAAGAATGTTTTAAAATTAGTCGTGTATGAAATTGTGGCATAAATTTCTTTTGCCTCCCTGCAGTTTCTGCTGGTTCATAAGTGGTGAATCACTGCTGGTCTATTATTGAGCTGGAACTGGGCTTATCTGAAATGTATCTGAAATGATACTAGATGTAGAGATGATTTTGCAATTTCTGGTATTGGAAGATGAGTCGCAATCTTTAAGAGATACATGCTAAAATATAAAGCAAGAGTATAGTTTGTATCTATTAGGTTTTGTTTTTCTGAGATTACATATGTATGCTTTGCCAGAAAAATACTAACATATATATGTGGGTATATGTGTACAGTATACATATTTTATTCAATTGTTTGCATCTAAATTATAGCTGTTATGTACCTTCCTTGCTCTGGCCTGATTGTAGGCTTGTTTCTTTTCAAGACAACTATTTGCTTGACTCTGAGAGGAGCATCAACAAAACCAACCTTGCCTTTTGACACCTGATTGCCTCTCGGTGTCTCAAACACAGTAACCCTCATCTCCATATTTCCATGTATAAACTCTCATAGACTACCAATAGCATTTACAGGTCTTAGCATTTAGGAACCTGAGCCATAAACGAGGGCCCTCCATTTGTGAGGGCACAAGACAGAGATGTATGTAAGCCATTTAGGGAAGCAGCCAAAGGGCAGTGAGGTAAGAGGGCACAGAAGGCTATGTGTGGGTTGGAGAAGTACAAGGAGATGGTGACACAGTATTGACCAGCATGGTAAGCGGTGGGTTTAACACATTAAGAAATATGTATATTTGGAGGCATCTCAACAAAGCACATTTTAGTGGATTCTGCTTGGAAATATTTAGCTAGGAAACTAACATCACCATAAAAAGTGGGAAAATATATCAGGTGTGAGATTACAATAAAGAATCTTTAGAAGTGAGAACAGGTTATGTTGGATGCACAAAGGCAAAGAGGAGTGATGTGGTTAAAGTGAATGACAAAGGAAAACAACCTTTGCAACAGGCAAGATACTGTGTGTCAGATAAAGAGAAGAGGATGCCTGTAATGATGTATCTGATAAGATTTTTGGGCAGGAACATGAGCTGTGTGAATGGATAGGAAAAGATATATAATAGAGAGGTTATGTAGAACAAATCTACTGAACTGACACGTAATTGGGATTTGAGAGACTATCTGATTTGAAAATGTCATCCATAGTGTGGTTTGCATAACAAATGAGACAGTGATGTTGTCCAAAGTGATTAGAGGAGGGTATGGAGAGCTGAGACAGTGGAGGATGTTACCTGCTTTATTTATTCATTCTGGTCTTAGGCAAGACTTCTCATGGGGAGGGAAGAGGGAGAGGGATTGCAAGGGAGATTTTAGTGTTGAGAGAAGAGGGTTTAATGGAAACAGTAGAAAGGAAGGCAGGCCAAGAGTAGAAATGATAGATTTATTGCGTGTCCACTGGGAATTTTTGTTTGTTGATGTTCAGAGGTAAGGCATGGATGAAAGGAAGTTAAGGACAGAGCTCCTTTGAGTACCCTATAGGAAGCTGGCAGAAGAAGAAGCCACCTGAAATTTGGTATTCCTTTGATTAAGAAGGACTTTCAGGATAAAACATCTATGGAAGTTTCATGTATATTTTATCATGTATCTACAACTCAGGACCGTAGGATGTAATATATTTCGAGATAATTTTTGAAGATGGCTGATTTTATTGCCAGAAACATTTAGATCTGGGGAAACATTTAAAAGATGGATGAAAACTGATTTGGAGTAATAGTTATGTGCTTTAGGGAACAATCAGAAGATTATACACTTGTTGGGGTTCCATACTTGAGAATAAGCTCTTTTTGAAGACAACCAATGAAAGCCAAAAAAAAAAAAAAAAAAAAAAAAATTCTCTCTGGACTATCCTGTACTGCAAATAACCATAGATGAGAATTTCTACATAAATCATATTGGTAGCTGAATAAATATATATGTATGTATGTGTATATTTAGAGGCGATGAGCACTTGTTCATTTCTCTTTTGAACAATTATTCCTGTGATACAGACTTCAAAGAATAGGAAAGAGAGCACAACCTCCCCTGGGATCTCTATTCAGGAAAACAAGGAGTACTTTAAAATCCACTAATTTCTAGGTTCTGGATTGTTAATTCATGTAAACTGGCACAAAGTTGTTGAAGTGAATGATTCAGAGAAACTAACAATGCACATTAAAAAGTGTGTTTGGAGCAGAATTTATGTTAAAACCCACCCAATTATTGTTTCAATTGCTCAGAGAATTTCTTTCGTTGTGTGAGAGTTTAGGAGTTTTTTCTGTGTTTGGGTGTGTAGAAGGTCCCAAGTGACATCTGAAAACCAAATACGTGGAATAATAACTTGGGGCAGAAGATTAGCCAGTTATTCAAGTCCCAGACTTGATTATGGCTAGACTAAGGAAGTGAATTCTGTTCAGTACTCTAATTTGTAGGACTGCAGTGAAGAAAATTGACAAAATTCTAAGTGATGTTTCAAAATACTTTTTAAAGAATGTTTGCTAATAAAGAGAATCAAAGTATAAAACTTCTGAAGAACAGCCCCAAACTCAAAACAGACTTGATGCCAAATCTCAGTAATTTGTGGAAGTAGCTTTTTTGAGTTAGTGAATAAGAAAAAACTCCATGACTTTAATAAAGAACCTATGATTCTGCATTCTTTATACAGCTATTCTTTTGTTTGTTTTTATAAGTTCTGATCTAATAGTATACTGGTGAATGTAGTATTATTTTTAATTTTAAAAGTTGAATATTTAGAGTCTTTGACTCCATGACATTTATTTTATATGTATTTGTTATGTCTCATTTTTTTCTGTCAGAGATTTTGATTTATTAGTGACTGCCATGAACGGCTAGACCCTTTTCAATATTGCAGAACAGTATGATAGGGCCCTTTGAACATGGTATGAAAGGAAAGCTGGAAACTTACCATCTGGGAGAGACCATCAGTGGGCTAAAGCTGGCATTTCTGGTTTTCTGCCAGACCTTTCCTGCTGTCTGACTAACTTCAGGATTGGACAAGGAGGGATCTCCAGGTGTCCTGTTTTTCCTTCTCTCTGCCCCATTGAATGAACTAACCTACAGTACAGCGAGAATGGTGCGGTCCTGCTTTCAGAGGTTAGACAATATACAAAAGTAAGGAAATAATGATGCAAAAAACATTTCCCCCTCCACCCCCCCAAAAAAAAAACCCAAAAAAACCCCCAAACCAAAAAAACCCCAAAAAACTAAAAACCAACAAAAAACCTCAAATAACAAAAACCAAAAAACACAACCCAGTAAAGCTGTAGAAGAAAGCTTAAAATCCATGTATTTTGCTGGCAAAATCAACAGAATAAGTCTTCCCATAGCTTCATGGAAATGTTAGCTATATGGGATTTCTGAATGTTTTTACTCAAATTTCCTGCTCAAAGCCAGACTACTGCTAACACCACTTAAGATCAGCCAGGCTTTCACTGGTGCACATTGGTTAGCTGGTTTCATACGCTGGACTGTTGTGCAGACCAGGAGCCTTTCTTTGCAGAAAACACAGTTCCTTGCTCTTTTTGTGTCTGCCTTTGCTTTTTGAAAAGCCTGCATCTATGATCATATTCTGGTCATGTGTGCTACCTCAGATCTGGGATTCTGATTATGCCACAGCTCTGCTATCATACACAAACTTCCAGTTCTACTTGTTCATTGCTCAAGCTCTGTGCAGTGGTGTACCTACCACTGTTTGAGAAGCCTGAATGCCATCTGTTTCATGGTCTTCTCCAACATGTACTTCCTCTTTATCTGCACTGCTTCCTCATTTACTTCTGCTTTTAGATACCATTCCCTCATGACCCTAGCTTAAAGCTTTTTTCACTGGGTAGCAAGCCAGTTTGCAAAGATGTGCTTTTGTCTGGGCCTTTATCTGAGATCATCCAGCATCTTGTGTCTGGAAGCATGGGACTAGGGATAGAAGAAGAAACTACACTGCATAGCTGATAGAGATTGAAATGCTTCTTCACATTTTTACAGCCGAGGACCATTATGACAAGGTAGTGAAATTCATCTGGACACAGTGATCTCCTGCTGTGTCCTTAGTGCATGAGATTCATCAAACTGGCTAAGCAAGGACTTAATGCGCCTTGCAGGAGCTCGTGTGAGGTGTTCAGAAGTTAATGAGCTGAATTAATTCTAAGAAAACTGAAAATAAAGTCTCAACTATATCTAGATAGAGAGATATGTATAGGTACGTATATAGCTGTTGGAAAGAACGTTCCTGAGGAGGAAAAGAGTTTATGAGGCATTTTGATGTCTTTATATGAAGCTGCACAAATTTCAGCCACTTAACTTCAGCAGGAATATCCTGGAGTGTTTGAAGTGGGTGAATAATTTAAAATAAATAAGGTCAATGAAGAAGACCCTGTTTGCCAGTCTGAAATGTAAATTCTGAAGAATCTTTAGAGATTTTGCTCATACCTAAAAAGGAGAGTAAGTTATTAGGTCCTGCATTTTATAAACTGTTGGGGTGAAGAAAGTTCAGTTATCTCAGCACTTTATTTGGTCAAGATCTTTCAACACATGGTCATCTGTCCTTGTGTGAAAATTTAACTGATTTTTAAAAAAAAATCTTGAAAGTGCATCTGATAGAGTTCATGAAGATCAGATGAGATTTGTTTGGATCTTTTTCTCAGACGCAGTCTGTGAACAATATGCCGTCTTTAAAAAACGTTATTAAAGATGTTATTTCCTGTTCCAGAATTGCCCTTGGTTACAGGAATAGGTAAAATTTTTATGGTGACATTTGCATTCTCTATTATTAAATAGGTGGAGTTTTTCTACTGTTTACTTCAGGGCAGGCATTTGACAAATGTGGCAACTCTGGTGGTTGGACTGGATTCCTGACTGAAAATATTATTGCCCATGCAAGCATAATGTTGGGACACAGAGTAAAATTTGAAGTACGTATAGCAATACCACAAAAAAAAGTTCATTTTATTTTTAAAGTTAATTAGTAATCATGAAAACACTCAGGCAGAGTTTGTCTTTTGACAGCTTTTGTGGTCAATAAGGTGAGCTTGTTGTCAGAACTCTGTAAAGGTTTTCTCACCACTCACTTGTCTCATATACATCATCTGAATACAACAGAGAGTGATATTGAACTATGAAGATCATGGTAAAATATAATGTACGTTGGTGTAATATTTGAATTAGATTTGATACTTCAGTCTTTCCTTTGCTTCCCTCTAATAAAATATATCTGAGAGGTAACTGTTACCACTGAATTAATAATAATGTCTGCTGTAAGATAAGGGGAGCTAGATTATTCAGTCATGGTAGCTTTGGTGAAGGAAGTGTACTGCATCAGCAGGGTGTGTGGTCCAGGATCTCACTGCTCAATTGTTATGGTCTCACTTCAGAGGTACTGTATGGTTCTGAGCAGTGCCCATTCCTTCTCTGCCTTTGCAAGAAGGCAGAATGGAGCCCAGTGGATCTCCTTTGCTGCTGCTAATAGTTCTGGAGGTCTGTGTTGGGATACTGAGACGACGTACTGTGTGAAGATGTGGTGATCGTTGCATGTCTGCTGCAAGTTCCACCCCTTATGAAGTGCTGGGGAAAAAAAAAAAAAATCAGTCTGACAGCTGTTCCTCTGTGAACTGGCCCTGGGAATTGCTGGACATCCTTGGCATACACGATTGTGTATCTGACCTCAGGATGAGTAGCTCTGAATTTTGTTAACTCCTGAGAGCACTCATGGAAAAGAAATTCAGAAATCTTTTATACTATCATGGTATCCCAAGGCAGGATCAGTTATATTCTGTCAGGTCCCTGGTTTGTTCTTAAAAACATTACATCCCGATGTGGCACAGTTCTTACTGTTACAAAATAAAAATCTTTCTTACTGATGTTTAACCATATTGCTTATCACTCTGTCTTTCATGAATCTTTCTTACTTTCAGCAACCAGTTTGGTATATAACAACTTACCGATGTCCTTCTTGGTGTCTTTTTGTGTACATGGAACAATCCTCATTCTGTCCATGTTTCCTCACAGGTTATGTTTCGTAGAAATCTGTCTCTGTAATTGTTCTGCATCTTTCTTGGAGTGTGGTGCCCCAAACTGAATGTGAGACAGCTCTGTTCAGAGAGAATTGCTTGACTAATGCTGTAGCTTTTTAATGGTATTGTGTATTTATGCAATATACAATAAGATAGATATTCATTGCTTGAGATCTTCTCCTACAGAAATGCAACTGAAAAAGTGGTTCGTCCTGCATATATACACTTCATTATTTATGCAAGTAATTATAGTCTTAATTATTAAGATACTCAAGTACTTTGCATGTGCTTTTACTATTTGACTCGTATGCCACCCTTAAACTGTAGATTGGACTCAGCATCAGATTATAAACACTTGAATGTAGCCGCCTAAATGTACGTCATATGTTAGCAGTGTCACTAAATTCGTGACCTAGTCAATGGAGCCTGCCCAATTGGACATGCCTTACTGAGGGTCAGTTGAAGAATCTCATTCAGGTCCCTAAACACCAATAACTATATTGACTTGTCCTCCATTAACTGCAAAAATGATTAGTTTACAATCTGGACCGGGATCTCATTTCATCTCTCCAGTTTACCCAGGTCATTCTGATTTCTGATCCTGCCTTCAAAGATACTTGCAGTCTCTTAGAGCTCAGTATAATCTGAGAATTTCATAAACATAACTTCTATTCCACTGCTGAAGCCACAGATATAAAGATTGAATGGCATTGGACCTGAAACACAACCCCGTGGAGCCTTACACAATATGCTGCTCCATTGTGATTTCAGCAATTGTTTTCTGAGGGTTTCTTTAACTGGACAGCACCCATGTTAGTACTTTAATAATTAAAATAAGCCTGCTGTTGAAAAATGCTTTACTGTTTTGTGGTTTTGCATCCTCAGGGTTATGAACTCTCTTACTTTATAGTGACATTAGAAGAACCATCCTATTCCCCTCCTCTCTTTATTAAACTGCTCTCTTTACCTTCTGTGTCAAATGCTGACTTCGGTTTATTTTGAATTTTTGCAGAACAAAATGTCCTGATGTATTTCTTTCTCAACTACTCCCAGATGTGGGAGTAGTTAAAATATATACTATTCCAGTCCTGTGCTCTGGATGGTTCTGACAGTGTTTTGAAAAACCTTTTCTCCCTGATCTCCCTGGTTTGGTGCTTTGCAACAGATCCCCACCATGGGACTGTTCCTGGTTTTTTTTATCTCTAACTTTGCAATCATTACATGGAAGTTTCCCCAAGATCTGAATCTCCCTATGGCCTGAAATTACATCGATTCTGTGTGTTCTTAATGTACAATGCAGCACCAACCCTTTTGAAAGAGCAGTGCTCTTTATACACCCACAAGCGTTATCCAGGTCTCTGTTACTCCAATTAAATAATAGTTGCTTTAGATGTCTGGCTTCTCCGCTTTCTTTCCAATGGTATAGTGTGGGCACTTTGAATTTCAGTGGAGTCATTCAGTGTTCTTATGTTCTTAATTAGTTTATTTCAAGTAGCTTTCAGACCCCAACAGAATTCCTTTTCAAAATCCCCACAGGATTTTGGGTTTTTTTCCACACCAATCCTGACTTAAAAGTATTTTTCAGTTAATGTAATAAATCAGGGTGTAAAGATGTTTTCCGCATTTTCATGATGTGAGCTCCAATTTCTGTCCATTTGCTTACACAGTGCTGCCCACTTGCTCTGGAAGCCAAATTCCTCAGCATCTCTTCAAAGGCTAAAATAGAAAAATGTCTCATCAGGAATGGATCAGTTAAAAGTTTTTGTTCCTACGTCTAGCAGGTTCTTTCCCTTTTGCTGCGGTGGAGGCACCGACTGTGGTAGTTGAAACAGTAAGCACCATCCACTGTGTTTCTTGTCCTTAGTGCTCCTGAGTTGGAGCTTGTTTGTGTTGGAAATGCAGCTTTGCCAGCCACTTTGTGTCCTACACAGGCCTGAAATGCTGTCTTTCAAATTGCACCGTGAAACTTACTTCTTTGATCTTGTAGTTTCATTTCAACATGTACAATTTCAGTCAGCGCTTGTGACAGCAAAAATAAGAGCCTTGTAACTATTCACCCAAGCTTCTTGTGTGCTCAAACTGGTTTCCTCTTCAAGGATTTAGAAGGCAGTTATGCTTTTGATGTGGCAGATTCAGAATTGTGTCTCATTTTAGAATTTTACCATACCAGCGCTCCTTAAATAAAAGATGTGGAGTTACAGCTAGGATACTTGATCTCTGAGTATTTATTTTCCATTTAAATAAATTGATTTTGCACTGTTCTGATGAGGTCAGGGTGCCAGACTTTAGGTTTGCTTGATCTTAGAAGAAGTGAGTGTTGTGCTAAAGAAATTCTACTGCACTGGGAGGCTTTGAACCTTGTGGTTTTGGCAGCGGTTGTCTTTTGACTTGCCAGCAGACGTGTGAAACCCTACAGTATCTGTCTTGAATGGCAGTGAAACAGTTAACAATGCCAATATTTAGAGCAGCTGTAGTTACTTCTGTGGTGTTGCCATCTAAAGGGGGGAGTGGGGCCTTGAGCTTGGACCTCCGTGTTGGCAAGGTGGGAGCACAGCCAGGCTCTGCGGCATTCAGGCCCTTTGTCCAGGGCCAAAATACTGCAGGTGGAGTACATTTCTTGAAAGCTGGATAAAGCAGAAGTGAAATTGTAAACTATGGGCAAATATATATTCCATGTTCTTTTCTGGACCTCATACCCAAGTAACTTTAAGCCTCTTTTATCTTTTTTCTTTTAAGTATAAAGTTGTGTCCTTTAGCTCATTTGTAACATACAAGCTTTTAGCTCAAAAGCCTCCGTTTCAGTCTTGGGTGTTCGCCAGCATTTGGGAGTCTCAAGTTGGGAAGTGGTGTCATTTTTCTCTTTGAAGTGCTTTAATTCACCAGTTCCAGGAAGAGGTGTCCGAGTGGGGTCTGTTCCCTTTTCATGGCTCAAAGGGCCTGCTTGTGACATGTCTAAGCAAATGGAATTAGGGGGAAGATGCACACTGTGGGTTTGATTCCTATTAGTGAGAGCCTGAAGAATGACTTTCCTGCGTGGTCTCTAATGTTCACTGTTATTTAAAGACCTAATGTTCTGTCATGTATAATTTATACAATAGAGGTGCATTTCCACTATATTAGATGCAGAACGATATTAGCAGCAGTAAACTGCTGTAATTTTACATGTTTTTTTTTTTTTTTTTGAGGTATCACAAAAGATCAGCCTTTTCCCTTTTATTTTACTCTGCTCAAAAAATCATGGAATCAGAACTATTTGAGGCTTTGATGGATCTCTGAGGTCCATCTGGTCCAACTGCTTCTTAAAGTAGGGCCATCTAGATCAAGTAATTCAGAGCCTTAGTTAGATTTTGAGCCTCTCCAAGGATGGATATCTCAAGTTTTGTGGGCACAGAAGGCATTTCTGCCACTGTATGACCCTTCTTTTGGCAATTTTTTCACCTCCTTATATTCAGTGAGAGTGTCCCTTATCATAAGGTGTGTTTGATGCCTTTTGTGTTGCCACCTTGAATCTTTGGGAAGAATTTGGCTTTATTTTCTCTATACCCTCCTTCTAAGTAGCTAAAGACAGCAGAAAAACCTCTGCTTAGCATTCTTTTCCAAAGACTGGAAAACCTCCGAGTTTCACAGCTTCATCTTGTATGTAATTTTCAGAAATTAATTTGTTTCTGAGACAAATGTATATTATAATGCAACTTTTAATATTTATTTTATTTTTAAAAATGCAAAAGAAATCTTGAAATGTAACATATATAAACTTTGAGGATACGTCCTTTGTGAAGCAATTTCGTTGGGAGTGGTAGGTCGCTGTAGTGTGCATTTGGGGTTTTTTTGTAGAGCATATATGTGTGAATACATGTTTTTGAAGTTTCTCTAGATAATGTGTACAATGTTATGATTAATGCTACTGGAATTTTAAGTCTTTCTTCTTATAAATAATCTTTAAAGTAATATAAAATGGAAGTCTACAGTAGTGCTTTTTGTCTATCTGTCCATATATCTACAACAGCATGAGAGGGAGAAAAAGCAGTCCCATCCTTGAGGCTTTATTTCACCAGAAGTACATTACACATCACCTATAGATGATTTCTTCTATTCAGCTTGGAGGAAATGATCTTCAGCTGGATTCCCCTGAGAGCTAATCAGAGTCAGTGCTACTGTTGGGATTAACAATGAGAAATTGCTGAGCTCTCCTTGGCAACTCTTACCCAGCTCTGGAGCATTTGTTGTCAACAGAGGTACCAAATTCTGCCAGACCTGATGGTGGGCAGGAGACCATTTCACTACAGCATTGTGCAGCTCTTCTAGAAAGGTGAGGAAGCTGCTGGCTAAGGTGCATATCCAAGGAATCTGAAGAGTCTGCTGATCAAACTAAGCTCCTTGGGAATTCAGGTTTGTGAATTTAAATTAAAGATAATTGAGGGTTTAAATTTCACCTTAAATGTAGATGATACTATTTTCTAGGTAATGAAGTTGCAAGTACTCAAAACCTTTAGGCTGCCTTCTGTAAAACGTTGCAAACTAATGCCTCGTCACTGAAGACAATAATTGATACTGTCCTTGAATCTCTTGCAAGTCCTTGATTTTTGGCACAGGCTTTATTACACAAATATGAAAAAGCCAGGAGTTAATACACAAACTTGCAATTCCCTGATCTTAGCAGATGGATCATAGCCATTTCAGAGATCAATGACTGGTGACTGAATTATTCACTCTCTTAGCAAGATCTTGGTATCTGATCTGCAGTTTTCTTCAGGAAGCCCTAGTCATTTAGAAATACGGTTTTTTCCCACTTGGAAGGAATTTTATATGCAGTAGATACTCTTTGTCTTCCAGCTCTCATTTAAAATTAAAAAAAAAAAAAGGTCTATCTAATCCCTAATCCTCTCCTGAGGTTCTTAAATTTTGCTGGAGAGTATAACCTGTCATAGTATCCAAATGTGCATCCTTTCAATGTGAAGATTTTGGTTCCTCTTACATAAAAATTTAAATATGTGTCTAGCAAGATATCTGCTTCCTGCATGTTTCAAACTAGTTTCAAACAAATATTTTCACTTTAACAGCAAGTATTATCTTCTTAGTAATACGTAATGAGCTGTTAACTGTAACTAGTATTTTCAGAATCCTGATACTCAGATATGTAGGGATATATTAAAAACTGTTTTACCATCTTTCTGGGCTCATTATTTCCTGTTTTGCTTGCTGTAAGCCAATAAATTTGTTGTTTCGTTTCGTGTTTCTATCACAGAGTGCTGCAAAGCTCATATTTTTGACGAAGAGCCCTATAAATGCCTGTCTCCCGAACCTTTGCTGTTTTCCTTTCTCTCGACAGTGAGCCATCTTTCTCAACATCTCCTTTACAAATTGCCACTTCTATAATAATGCCTAGTTTTACTAGTTGTGCCAGTTTTGCATTGCCTCACACTTTGGTAGCAGTGGCAGGGAAGGTCTCAGTGGCTAACTTGGTGGGACACTTTCCTTGTGCTGTGATGGATGGGCACGCTGGGAATCGAGCATGGGGCATGCAGCAAAGAGCAGAGCAGAGAGATGAGCTATGGGAAGAGAGGGACTTCTGAAGTGGCCTCTTTGCTTGCTGAAGAGCCCTGTCCTGGTGCCTGGCCTGAGAGCAGACAAGTAGGGAGGAGACAGGCTGAAATCCTGGTTGCTTATCTCCACGCTCTTCTCAGTTGCTCTATTTTTCATGCCTCCAGCTCAGCTGTAAAGCAATAATTAACCTGAGCCTTTTAATTTCTCCCAGTTGGCTTTAAATTAAACTCTGTTGTCATGTTATGTGGAGTAATCCTTCAGGCATCAAACATTTGAATTTTTTATTGCTGCATGGGTATTTACTGTTTGGTCAGTTTTCATTTTATTATTATAATTGTATTAATTATTTTTGGAATTTTCATGTTTGTGGAGAAGAGAGTCTTAGATACTGCACACATAGAGGAGAGAAAAGAAAAATCCCCACTCTGTCAGTGCTGCAGCGAAGTCCAAAGCTTTTTAACAGTACTCATGGCCAAACTTCCTAATATGAAATGAAATGTGGCAAATTAGTTTGAGAAGATTTCAGGTGAAAATCCTGTTGCTAACCTCTGTTTGTTTCTTGAATCAAAAGAAACTCCTATGTTGTTTGTTTAGATGTACTGAAGTGGTATTGTTTGCAGTTGTTTTAGGTACAGATAGTTCTTTTCAAGGGAGGAAAATTTTGGATTTCTTGTAAATGGCATTCTTTAAAGTTTGCAATAGGAAAGAGCTAAGAAAAAGACAGGATCTTTATTTGAGCACAGGCTCTCATAAATCCCATATTAGTATCAAAACAGTGGGACTAGTGATTTTTTTTTTAATGTATCTTAGGTTTATTTGTGCTCTAGTTATTGGTGAGTCTAAAACTGCTATTTTATTAGTGTTGTTCAGTAATATGGTCCATAACTATAAAGCCTATTAAACACTTCATAAAGCCTTCAAGGAAACTTCCTACAAATGTTACACTGTGTTTTTATAAGTTATAACCCTCTGGAAATTGGCTTATTATCAGTTTTCCATCAAAGTGAAGTGTTCAGGAGAGTGGAGGATGATCTGATGCAATCTAGATTGAAAACATCAGTGAAACTTGATGTTTATCCTTGCTTTGATATTGTATATGTTAACAATGAATTCTTGTCAAAACGCATCTAGATAGATGCAAGGCAAGTGAGAAGGACATAACCAAAAACCAACTGTCCTGCTTGCATCACTGTAGTAATAATAATTTTTAAAGTGAAGCTGTAGCCCTCTTATTTATTTGTGAAATGAATGGCAGAAACTCCAGCACAGGACAAGATAATATGGATTGGGTGAACTTTAAATATTCAGAACATGAACTCGCTTCTTTGCATTTGTATAATGATGGTATGGAAATCTGGTAACGTACAAAAACTAATCTAGCAGTGTGCCAAAGTAATTAAAGCAAAGTAAATAATCTCCAGTGTTCTTATTCCCCACAGAAAATGTTTAATATCTTATCTTTCCAAAGTACTTTTCTGCTAATTCATGATGTCTTTGTAGACTCTCCTTATTCAGCCAGTGCTGTTGTTTTCCATGGTGTGGAAATTTCTCCCCTTCTGTCCTGAGGGGAAAAAATGTGTTGGGTACTGTCTGTATTCAAAAAAATTATGTTTTTTCCATATGGTGGAAATCATGAAGACAACAGCTGTAATCCTCTCTGGTCATTTACTGTTTACTTAGCCAAAGGGCTTTGTTTACCTGAAGTGTATGTGGTATATGATACTTTATAACATTGTCTTGGTGCTGTGGGACATTTTGTTACTGGAATCCAGGGACCTGATGCTGATCTTGTTTTGGTACAAATTAGAAGTAGCTCTGTTAAAGTAGGTGAAGCATAAGACTGTTGTGAGGCAGATCAGATTATCTGTCCTTGAGTCATTACTAAATATTAAACTCTGATGACCCGTTGCTCTTGAAGTTCCCTGTTACTGCTGACAGGAGAAATAGAATAGGTCATAAATTGTGTTAAAATTGTCCATTATTCTTACATAGGAAAGGATGTTTCCTTGTCTATTAGTATATGCTGAAACTTAGTTTTAAATAAGCCAATAAGTAAAGTTCAAGTCTGTGCTGTGGTGTAGTAGTCTGACCCGAAACCGCTCCTTTACTTTTTGTTTTGGTGCTGATTAGAAGAATGTGCTGCTGTGTGTAGACAAGGAATGACAGAAGACAGCATGAGCAGATGTTAGGCAATTAATGTACTTTTTTGACCAAAAAAAAAGTCACTGGTTCTAAATAAAAGATCCTTTGGAGACTGCATGACCATCTTTCAGTCTGGACTTTCTATCTTATGTCACAGCTACTGTGAGAAGATCATGATTGCATTGATTGTTGGAAAATTGCCAGTTCTGTTACATCCCTTTATTTCTGAATAAATGTTAGTTTATGCGTGATGGATAGCACCTTTATTGGGAACTTCCAAGTGTTATGGGGAAGCTGAATCCAGCAGTCCAATTAAGATGAAGATGCCAGAGCAGCATGTCTCTGGGTCCAAGCAGCAGTGGGGCCAGGCTGTATTCCTGCAGGAGCGTGTTAGTAGGCACATACACATGCAGTGTATATTATACACATTATATACATGGCTAGCTGCACAGATCCACAGACACACTTTGTACTCATGCAAGCTTGAACAGCAGCAATGACCACATCCTGCTCCACTCGCTGGCTGTCTAGGACTTATACCTCTTAGTTGGGAGTATATAATGTGTATGTGTACAGTATGGAACCACTCTTGCCTAAATATCCTGTCTCTGCTGATGCTGGCACCTGGACGTAGGAACTGCCAAAGCCTCTGTTTTGGTCCAGCTTCCAGAACAAACTCCCTGACACACAGACATGGACACAAATGCACACTACAGACCCCTTGGCAGCTGGTCTTTCACGTGCAAATTTTCCAGTAGCTGGTACTGGATCCTCTTTCTTCACACGAGTGCCCCAGTCTACACCCAGGTCCTCCAGTCCCTCCAGCAGCTGGGTGAGACTCCCCTGGTCCCTGTGGTAGCCACCCCCTCTGGTGGCCTTGCCCATGGGGACAGGCTGAGGTGATCCAAATGGTGTCTCCCATGGAATTCTGGTAATGGGTGACTCCTCTGGTCCCCAGGGTGAAAACTGCTTTTGTGGGGCTAGGTCAGGGCTTATGTCTCAAAGTGGTTATTTGGGCTCCCTGAGCTGCCACTCTGCCTCCAGGCTCACTGTGCTGCAAATGGGAGGACCCCAGTGATGGGATGGGGGAAATGGGGCAGGAAAAGATTTGGGTCCTCCTTGCAAACTGATGATCCCCTGTGCTCCTTTGTGTGCGTGCAGAGCAGATTTTTATCATAACAATCTAACACCAGGTAGCTAGACAGAGCAGGTTCAGTGGAGCAGCTTTTCCATGATGTTTCTTGACATTAACAGCTCCATGTCTCAATTAGATTAGAAAATAAAGTTGATTATGTGTGTCTGCAGGGTGACACTGTACTTTTCGACCAGTAACTGTAAAGTAACAGGAAAGGTCACAATAAATAGTGTTTTAGTTTAGTTATACCACCTAGAAGGCCACAGTGACTTACGGCGAGGCTGTTGTTATTGTTCCCTCAGCCAGCAACCAATGTTTAAAAGACTTATATATTTATAAAGGGACAGATTTGGATGACATGGCTCTATTTTTTTTTTTTTTGAGAGCATTTTCTGTAAATACAGAAGAGTTCTTGTGCGTGTTTCTTTAGTAGTATTTCCATGTACTTGTTTTGTTTCCAGTAAATATTGCAAGCTTCTATCTCCGCACTCAATCTCTGACAGAAACGACATTCTGAGATAAGATGTACCAATGAAGATATTTGAAGAAAATAGTGGATTTGCTTAGATAGTATTAATGCTTTTATAGGGTCATTAATAAAGATCTGTCAGAGCTAACAAAAACTGTTTAGAGGGTACAAAGCAAAAGTGTTTAGTGTTAGCTTTAGTTTAATTTTGCCTAGTTAGGCCATACTCATTTCCTCCAAGGAAAACAGTACTGCTTATTTTTTGCTAATTAGAAGTACATCACTGGTCTGAGTCACATCTGTAATTAGTAGCAAGATTTTAAGTAGATGTCAGAGATTTTTTTTTTGGTATAAGATTTGCTTTGTTAATCTACTGTACATGCATACGTATGTGTAAATACAGATTTAATGAACAAAAGGAACAGCTGGTTGTTTTTCAAAGCAATCAGGTGCTTCATAGGCTGACATTGCTGTTCCTTCTGCTCAGAGCTGAATTTGTTGCATCTGAATAGCTCGATTTTGTCACTGGAAAGTAAGTGGGGTTGGGAAACCAGAAAATAAGGCTCTGCTTTGCTTCTGTCATCCACTCAGTCTAGTAATGCACACCACAGAAGTGTTGGGTAAATAGCATTCCTTAGGCTTGTTTGCTTGATTTCTGAGAAAGATACAGGGAAGAAAATGCTCAGAGGAGGGAAAGGTTTTGAGGGAAGGCTTGCAGCGAATCAAGCCTGGTAGATGGAAGAGCTGTTTTGGAGCATGGTTCATGTCCCTGCTGCGTCCAAATTGAACCACTGAATGGGTGCAAATGTAGATGGCAGGATAAAAATGGAAACTATTCAAACCAAAAGCAATTAACTTGTATACAGATGGCTTTCTGGCATTCATAGATGCATAGATTTTGGTTGTGTCCTTTTTTAGATGTGCCGTGGAAGGTTAAAGCCTCTATACGTCCATCTCCAGCTGTTCATGCACATAAAATAGATAAGAAAATGAAGCCAAGTGAGCATTGTGTGTAGTGCCAGACTTGCTTGCTGCGATAGGCATCTCAAACAGTAGTGCAACATCCTGCCCTGTCAAATGGTCCTTGTATTGGCCTTTTATGAGAAGAAATTACATATTTTATATCAAAGGAGTCACTTCAATTTCATAAAAATGAAATATAGAGAAGTGCTACATATATGTCATCTCTCTAGGATAAAGCCAAGGACTGAGAACCCTGAACAGAAGTGGAGGACTGCTGAAAGTATGAAATGTAAGTTCTTCGAGCAGCTTCAGTATATCCTGGAAACTGTGTCTCTGGAAACTCTATGATTTAAGCAGTTTGACATAGAATGAAGTGTCCTCTTCATGTGCTCTTTATACTGCAACGCAGGCAATTAAGTTTAAAAAAAACAAATTTGTAAGGCTATGCTTTAAAAAAACAAAACCATTTTAGGTTAACATGAAATATGCTTTGATTTGCATTTTCATGTAGAACGTGATAAATACTAGTTTGGGTCAGAGGAAACCTGCATTTTTGCCCTGCATTCCTTCACCTTTTAAAAGAAATTTTAAAAATTAAAGAAAATATTTGAAATATCTGTTTCAAATGGTCAAAACATTTAGATCAGGTTTTCCAAAACTGTGGTGTAAGTGCCTCACCAATGCATGTAAGTGTAATATTTCAAGCTGGTACACGACCACCATTACAATACAATTACTGCTCCATGTGCAAATATTGGCCGTGAGTTATCACCACTGCCCAAATGGAACAGCTTCAGCCCTGGCATAAAATTATCTCAATTTTGTTTCTCAATTTTTATTTTGGTGACATTGTTAACTGGAATGATCTGTCTGTAGCTTCGGGTTTTGGAGTTTGACTTGGTGGTGTTTGGTGTGAGTTTGGTGGTGTTGTTGTTGGTTTTTTTTTTTTTTT
>VXBB01003610.1:88779-124141 GCA_013399915.1 Illadopsis cleaveri | reverse complement strand
TTTTTTTTTTTTTTTTTTTTTTTTTTTTTAAGAAAAGTTGTTTCCTGCTATACATCCTAATTAGAGTCTTTGAAATCTCAGACCTCTTCCATGAAGTGGGTGTAGAGGTTTGGTCAACATCACAGAGTGTGACTGCTGTGGGAAAACTGGAGTTGAAATCGGTCGTGGAAAGCTAATGTTACATTTGAAAGCACTTTCTTCAGAAAATATATTTTTTATGTATATATACATACTATTAAGACAATCTAATATTTTCTGGAGAGAGAAATCAAATCCACGGTTAAAGTGAATAGTCATTCCTTAAGAAGGCTTCTGTTACTTGTGGCTTAACTGTAACAGAAAACAGACTGTATATTAGCACAGACTCTCAGCAAGATATTTTAGTTATAAAATGTCAAAACC
The DNA here is from genome assembly GCA_013399915.1 of Illadopsis cleaveri. Classification (NCBI taxonomy): domain Eukaryota; kingdom Metazoa; phylum Chordata; class Aves; order Passeriformes; family Timaliidae; genus Illadopsis; species Illadopsis cleaveri. The sequence goes on along the minus strand of VXBB01003610.1, from coordinate 123,739 downwards.
TCTTCAAAATTAATGAGTAAAATGTTGCCTGGCCTTAAAAATGAGTGTCACAACTTTAAGAAAACATTGTTGCCCCACTTCTTGTAGATCAACATGTGGCAAGATTATTTCAGTGGAAATATGTGCCCACAGGCTATGTATTTCTTGTGCTTTGTTTAACACCGGTTGGTATCTGAGATCAAGAAAGCTTAAACCAATTATGTGTAGCTGGTGCAGCAAAAATCATGATTGATACATCTGCAACACAGAGCAATATTCTTCTGGCAATATTATTGTATTAAGAAGGGGAAAGGGGACATCAGGCACACAACTTTGTAGCCCTGAATTAACACAGTGCTCTGACCACATACAGATGTTTCCTCCCTCTGTGCAATCAGTGTGTCTTGCACTGATTGCAGCCTGCAGACCTCGAAGAAGAAACAGCTGTGTAATTGTTGCTAAGCCTATTTCCCTCTTCCCTTTGACTTATTGGATTATTTCATGCAGTAGAATGATAGGAATTTAAAAATAAAAAAGCGCTGTTGAGTCATCTAGTCTGTCTTGCAGCAGGATTGTCCTCTCCAGATCTTTGTCCAGTCGTGGACAGGCTTTGTGATGTGGTTGGACTTCAGCCAATTTCCTTTGGAAGATTATTCTGCAATAGAATACGCTTAATTATAAGAATTTTTCCCTGTCAGCCTAAACTTTACTTTGCTTGATATAATCACATTATTCTTAGCTATATTTTCCTGAAAAACCCTATTAAAAAAATCCTTAGTCTGTGTATCCTTCCAGAGCTTGTAGATAATTATCATAGTTCCCTTTCAATAGTGGCTTTAGTCAAGCTATACATATTTAGTTATTTTAATATTTTCCTATAAATCAGCCTTCCTGATGACTTTTATTGCTATCATTGAGCCAAATCTCTAATTCTTCTATTTAGTATTCAAATAGAAAAGGCAGGACTGAATAAAGACTTACAGATTAGATCATGATGTCATTGAAAACCCATCCTTTGAACTGGTGTTTGTGCCTTCAGATCTGTCTGAATGCCAGCTCTCCTGAGGCAGACTTCAGTCATAAGATTTGTCTCAACTTTCTTATCCACAGCATAAGTGCCTACATCAAAGTTACTCTCCCTAGATTCCTTTTATGATCATTGGACCCTATAGCTGTGTGCAATTAATCTAAGCTGTTTTAGGTATCCACATTTAGGATGAGAAGAACTGAGTGCTAGAGGTGTGCATTTTTCTCTGTCTAAGGTCTCTGTCCTGGACATGACTCCCTTGGGTATTTAAATACAGGATGTGTGGATGTTTGGACACTGTGGCTCAAGAATTGAGAAGTCAGTGTTGGCCATGGCCAGGTCACCTCAGCTTCAAAACTGCAGCAGAGTGGTTTGATGCATTGTGTGTCCTGAGGCCATTCCTAACACTGTTGAATGGCATTGAATTCAACACACAAGTATGATGGTTACATTGAATAATGGGGTGGATGAAATTGCTTTTTGCATAGGCATAGAATCACAGAATATTTCCAGTTGAAAGGCATCCCTAAGGATCATTGAGCCCATCTCCCTGCTCCTTGCAGGACAACCTAAAATTAAACCATTTGACTAAGAGCATCATCCAGATACACCTTGAGCTCTGACAGGCTCAGTGTTGCAACCACGTCCCTGGGGAGCCTGTTCCAGAGACCAGTCACCCTCCCACTGAACAACTTCTCTGTGTCTAATCTGAACTGAAGCAGGTACGGCATTTACCCAGAGAGTATGAGTCTAGATGCTAGATATATTGGTTTTCAAGTTTGTTTGGACTGAAGGAAATCTATGATCAATGCCTTTCATTTTTGAAGGCCTCTAGAAAATGCCTCTTACATGACAGATGCCAATCACTCTTTCCTTCTCTATCAGGTATTTCTTCTTGCTGACAGGTTAAGTGCTCACAGTCCTCACTGCAGCCCTGGAGAGATGCCTGCTCAGATGCAGTTCTTACCTCTAGCCATAGGTTATGGATTGCTCTCCATACAGGTCCAACCATTGCTGGTTTATATTGGAGTAACTAAGAAGAGAAATCAGTATCTGCCTTTTGTTTACTGGTAAAAAAAAAAGTTAAATACGTTTTCCCAGTGGTTGGTTACCTTCTGTCAGAGTTTCTGACAAAATATACTAAGCCCTCATTCCTAATAACTTGTATATAATGTCCAGGAAATAAAACATTTGTACTAAATTCCTTTGGAGGGCAAACACCAGAGAAGCAGGAGAGCTGTTGAAATTGAGGGATAATAACTGCTCAAGATAATATGTTTATTAATTAGTCCTGAATGAATTTAGACTGAACATTAACAGAAATTATTCAAACATCCCAAGAGGGTGAAGTTCTGGAATAAACTCCAAGTGCACTAGTTGAGAAGAAAAACAAAATAACTTGAAGAGAGAGTTTGGTAAATTTAGGGAAGTTTTTATGATAATACGTAGAAGCATTTACACGGGTTGAAAAAAACCAGCCAGGCATGCAATATGAAGTCATAGTATTCCCAAAAGGGCTAAACAGGAGACAGGCCACTGCTCCTATGTCTACACTATCACCTATTTCATGTTTAATGCAGTGGTTAGTGCCTTCTGCTGGTTATTAACAGATAACAGACGGTCACAGTCCAAGGTCAGTACGAAAATTTCCTTGTTGTTGCCAGACCCTTGGAGTTTGGGATGTCCCTTTCTGAAAAACATATTGAGCTCTGGCCTTGGTCTTTTATTGGTGATGCTAGGAAGGGCTTTTATGGAGTGCATGTTTCTCTATGGAAAAGACACTGTGTCATCACTCCTCCTGGGCAAAGCAGGAACAGAAACCTGGACAAGACCCTGTTCGTCCTTCTGAGAAGTGTATTCCTTCAATACTGCTGCCGAAGCACTGTACCCAGCCTTTTCCCAGGTGAAGCCTGTGCTGAAAGCTTGCTAGTCAGTGGGTTCTGCTCCTAATTCACAGTAACTGGAACAAAATGCAGCTATCCTCATCATTCACAGACACATGCAATCCTCAGAGATTGCAAGCCTACCACAGCATGCTATAAGTCACCGTGACACTGGCAGACAGAGTACAGGGCTGTCTGTTGGGACAGCTAACTTTGAAGCATCAGGATACTGGAGAGGAGAAGGACTTTGAGCAATGTGGGTTAGGCAGGTATTTTTAGCTGCCTTTTCTTAAAATTGCCCTGCTTTCCTAATACTGTTTTATCATCACTATGGTGAACTAATTCTGCCACTAGCCTGTCTGCTAATAATTCTTATCTTGATAAGCTATTTCTTATTGGATCTGACTTTTCAGAGAATGACATCTTGGTGCCTGGCCTCCTTTTCTAACAGCAGGCACAACTTACTGCTTAGGAATACTTCCTAGACTCCTCTCAAGTTGTTTGATCTTGCTCCTCTTCACAGCTTCATCTTCCATGTTTGTTTCTGTGACTGAAGGGAACATTCTCCTTTTCTTTCTTTCAAGTAATGTAAACAAACACCTGTGAATTGCATTTGGCTCCCATTATAATAAGTGTCTCTTTCAAGGAGGACTTGATGGTTCTCTTGTTTCTCCTATGGATTTTTTGACTTACCTGTGGTTTCTGAGACAGGATGTTACTGGTGGATATTTCTGAGTGATTCCTCCTTTTATGCAGGAATGAGGTGTCATAATCTTCAGATGTTATGGTACTAGTGTTTAAGGACTTTCCAGGACAAATGCATATCATGGTCATACTGAATTTCACCATGTTGTCCTCATAAGTCTTGTAAAAAATATTACCTGTACTGAACTTACTGGAACCCTTTTTTACATTCCTTATGACAATTTGAGCAAGGGTTTCCAAGAGTTGTCGCTTTAATTAGAAAAGGTAAAGAAAGGGTTTGAGATTTATTGCATCTACTGCATTCAGCTGTTTAGCTAGTCTTTAATTGAGATGAGTGCAGTGCTTCTGCCTTGCTTTTAAAACAAAAAAACCCCCAAAGGTATGTATTTCCTTATGAAATTTCTGTTCCAACCTCTAGACTGCAGTGACAGCAACACATTTGTTTGTATCTCAGACACTCTGTAGAGATGGATGAACGTGGCTTAGGCTCTGCATTGTCAAACCAAAAGCAGTGTCTGTGTTGTGTGCCTCCCTTGCCTTTGTCAGAGCAGGTGGAGGCCCTTCCCTTCGCAAGTGTCTACCAGAGTAATGTTGCTCAGTACTTCCACAGACATATTTCAGGTTGGGAGTCTTTCCACCTAGGTTGCTACTGTTGAGACAGACTTCAGAGCAGTGAGTCCTTTCTTGCATTTTCCCACAGGTCATGGAAAGAGGGCATTTTCAGCTACTGGAAATTCACATTCTTTGAATAGAAAAAGGTCTGCAATCTAACAAACTTTTTTTTTCCTCATTTTTCTTTTTTAACAGGGAACATGGGTTTGTACTAGGTTGCCAAGGAGCTTATCAAAGCAAGGATTGCCCTTTCTCATCTACTTCACTGTCAGTTCAGGATTGTCCCAGAATCATTTGCTGTTACTCATGATGCTGCTGCCTAGCATAGGTAGTTTATCCATAACAGTGATGGGTTAATATCCTCAATGCAATGGATAGCAGGAATCTGTCGGTGGGTAGGGATGTGGAACTGAGTGGACTGGCTCTGCTTCCCACTTGTTTTGTTAAAGCAGTACATCCTGATTTTAAATGCTGCTGTTCCTGAAGAAAAAAAACCTCAACAGACCACCATGAATTAACAGGTTAAAAAAATGCTTTCATGCATTATCATGTAGCACATTCCATTGTACACAGTGTGACTGTAATTTTGTCAATGATGGTCTACAGGTTAATATACTTTATTGAAGCTCTTTTCTGTTACTGGATCTGAAATCTGTATAAGAAGCTCTTTTTGTAACCTAAAATCTATTAGATGTTACATCTTAAGGGAGCTATAAGAAGATTGACTCCTAAGAATAATAATTTTCTCTCTATTTCAGGGAAAAGTTAGAACGTTTAATTTTGCCTATGATAATATGTATAATTTTATATAGGTTCAGGAGATAAGAGGGGAGGTGTGACATGGAACTTCCTTAATTTGCCTTTATTACCTATATCAGCTGTGAATCTGCTGGCCTTGATGCACAGTCGAAAGGGGAGAGATTTTTCTGTACTTGTAGATTTATGTTAAAAAGAACAAATTTAAAATAGGGACGGTAATGATGGAAGCTGAAAGAGTTATTTTGAGAAATGAGGTATAATAAAGGAAGGCTTGTCATGTTAATTTATTCCTTGATTTTAGTGTTCGACTGAATGCAAAACTGAAGGACCAAATCTGAATACAAAAACAAAAGACATAAAAATGAGAACTGCCTACTTTGTTAAATATTGCTAACTGTCATCTAGAAGTGATACTGGCATCTAGAAGTGATACATAGTGTTAAAGATATCACCCCTTAATTGTCAGTTATATAAACCCAAATCTAGAAAAATGTTATAAACACTCACTCTAATGTATATTCATTTGCACAGAAATAAAAGCTTTTTCCACAGTGCCTGGCACATACTGAATATTTAGTGTAACAGAATGGAAAGGATTTTACAAGTTAGTGCCTTTAAAATGAGGAGATCACAATACATTTCTGACACGGTGTTCCAACTTGGACTCTTATTTTACAATTTAGTTAATTCTCAGTGCGGTCCCATGATAGAGAGATTTGAGAATCCTGCACCAAGTACTGCTCTTCTTGGTCATTTTGCCTAAGGCACTGAGCAAAAATTGTGTCTAGCTTTGACAGTAACAGCAATTACTTCTGTTTTAGCAAGAAACATGCACGAAGGACCTACTGCACAAGTCTTGTGAGGAGCAGCTGAGGAAACTGAAGTTGTTTAGCCTTAAGAAAAGGAGGCTTAGGAGAACTTTATCCCTCTCTACTTGAATGGAGGTTGCAAACTGGTGGGAGTCAGTCTCCTCTCCCAGGTTACAAGCAGTAAAACGAGGAAATGGCCTGAAGTTGTGCCAGGGAAAGTTTAGACTGGATATAAGGAAAATTTTCTTCAGCAAAAGGATGGTCACGCATTGGAACAGGCTGCCCAGGGAAGTGGTTGGGTCACCAGCCCTGTGATTATTTAAATGTCCTGTAGATGTGGTGCTTAGGCACATGATTCAGTGGTGGCCTTGACAGTGCTGAGTTAATGGTTGGACTAGATGATATCAGAGGTCTTTTACAACCTAAGTGATTCTGCCATACTGTGACATAAAATAAGAGTTGAAACTGCTTATCTGTTAGACTACTACAGTGGGAATTTTCCTAACATAAAACCGAGAACCACCCGAAAAAGTGTTACCTAGTGTTGGTTTTCCTTTTATGGTCCCAGCATGAGAGACAAAGAGATAATCATGGTACTTCACAGTCCTCTTTCTCTTTCACACCTGCCTGGCCTTAAGTGTAAGTGGGAAAGCCAAGATCCAAGAACTTTGCACCTTCTACTTTCTGATGCACATACTGTGTCATGTTCTTTTTTGTGCCTTTTTTTCCCAAGTAAAAAAAAGCAGAGAAGTTCCGTGTATTTTTCCACAAAGTCCTTAAAGGGTGATTGTGGGTTTTAGCTTTTTTGACAAATCACAAGTGTATTTTTATATTTTTTTTTCAAGTCAGTTGGTGAAAAGATCTTTCAGTTCTCAGAAGGGATAAAGCTCTAGAAAATGTTGATTTTTTTCATCGAAAATCATTTTAGCTCATAAGCTATTCTTTCCTTATCTTGATGGAAAAAAAAGATCAAATTTCTAGATCAATAATGTTGAAAACAGCAAAAGCAGGGATCATCCTAGATGCATGTTGTTTTCTGATGTGATTTCGTATCTCTGAGCATTTCCTCATGCTGTAAATGTCAGCCTGACTTGCACTCAGGCTTCAACCTCACATCCAGCAACAGCAGAAAAAATAGGGGCTCTTTAAATGCAAAAAGGCTTGGAAAAAACAATTTTTTAAAAGTGCCAGCATGTCTAAATATTGAAGGAAAATATTGAAGAGTACCAGTGTACTTCCAGTTTGTCTCTTGCTGAGTATTTTTGCTATTGAATAATCACATCTTCCATTGCCTAAAGCAGTGGTTCATTGTATGTAATGTGTGCTTCAAGGCATTAAAGAAAAAAAAAAGATTGAAATTATCTGGAGGAAACCAAATCACTTTATTTCAAAGACAAATTAGATTGATCTGTCTTACCATTCTCCATAGATTTCATAGGCATGTTACTTGTTGAAGTGGTATCAAGCATTTTATATATTATAGCAATTTGCATACGTTCATTAAGCTGTGCTTTATAAAGCTCTCTGACAGGGGCATTTGATGAATCCTTCTGTGGACTGCATAGCTGCTTCATGTAGAGCAATCTGTTAAATCATGCCTTTGTCCTTCAGTTTGTCAGAATCAGTAAGTGAAGCAGATGTTAATAACTGTGGGAGAGTTTGGGGTTTTTGGTGTTTGCAGAATATGGGATAACTGTGAAGGGCATAATGTATTTGTAAAAGTGACAGCTGGTGTTATTAAAGATAGAAAGTCTGCTATAAGTGAAAACTTTCTCTGGCATCTTTTAGCAACTCCAGGGGGTTTTTTGGAACAGTCAGGTGGGTGGTCAATTCTAAAATAAACACTGCTAATATTATGCACAGCAAATTGTGTGCTTGTGCTTAACAGACAATTGTTCTTATCTTTGGTTGCAAACGTTCTGTCACAGAGCTATCTCAGCCATGCAATAATTCATAACATTTCTCTGTAAATATGTCATAAGAAATTCTCAGGTCAACAATCCCCTGAAATGTGTCTTTGAGAAATGTAATTTCATGCATTATCGAATTAGTAGGGTTTTACACCTGGTCAGTTTGAAGGTTACCTTTATGACACTTTTTTGCGGGACCTGACAGTTCAGACCCTGGAACTTTTCCCTATTGTCAAGGCCACTTGGCTGAAGATGTTTCAGCCAGGGAACAGCATACATTTAGTTGGTGAAGGTGCTTCATCTGATGGGTGGTAATTCCTGTAAAGGTATGGTAAGATGGGTGCTTGATGTCAACTGCAGGGGCCTTGCAAGTGGAGTTAAAATGGGCAGTCATAGATTGGGTAAGAAACAAAGGTGATAAATAAGAGAGAGAACTTAGGGGGATAGCTTATGGGGTGCCTCAAGAGAGGCCACCAGAGTTGGAGGTGCTGGTCTCCTTTCTCTGGGGACCAGTGACAGGACACAAGGACATGAAATGAAGTGGCAGGGAAATGCAGATTGGGCATTATGAAAAGGTGCTTCACTGAGTGGGTGGTTAGTCACTGGAGCAGGCTCCTCAAGGAAATAATAGTCATGGCACTAAGCTTGTCAGAATCCAAAGAGTGTCTGGACAATGCACATAGTCATTTGGCCTAGCTTCAGGTAGTCCTGCAAGGAGCAGAGCGCTGGACTCAGTGATTCTTGGGTGCCTTCTATGCGTGCCTTCCAACTGGAGATTTTCTGTGATTCTATGTGAAAAAAGTTGTTACAAGGCTATCTGATGAAGAAGTAGAAAAAAGGAAGGACATTACTGTAGGAAAAAAGGAGGACATTACTGTAGAAAATAAAGGGTAAACTTCAGCTGCCTTCTGATCTTGCAGATTTTTATTGGTATTATCTAGTAAGTAGCTCCCACTCATTTTAGACATGGTATTTGGCTGAGATTCACTTTAACTTTAATGACATTCTCTTTGTGATTATGCATTATTGTGGAAATCTCTTTTGGGGAATTGAGTAGGAGGTGCAAAGGGTGGAGATGTAGTGATGTTACTCGTGCCTGTGTGATTGAATCTGAGCTTCTGAGCCTGGCTTGTCTGCAGCTGACATCAACAGCAGGAATGGTTACACAGTGCGTAGAATAAATAATCCTAGAAGTTGTCACGTTTGTAGTGATTGCCTGAAAATATGTAGAGAAGACCAGTGAGGGATTTCTGTTGTTCTTGCACATGAAAGTAGGCAGCAGCTACAAATCAATGAACTGTTGCTTTTGTAAGAAAAATTGACAAAATCTTTCATGCTGTTGCTGGATAAAAAATTCTACTGCTTCTGTTCCTCAGAGTGAGTCTTATCTTTCTGTCTGATTATCTTGCAAAAAATGAGCAGTGAAATAATTATCCACGCTGATATTTACATTTCATATCTCTGCTTGAAAATTTCCGGCTTACATAAGGGAACAGAGGGAGTCCAGGACTCCCTGAGTGAGCTGATCCTTTGGAGAAGCAAATGTCTGCTCTTCAGCTGGGACACATAGGTGCTCCCAGCCAGGTGACCACTGGTGCATAATGGGGATAGACAATTCTATAACTGATTCTCTTTGCCTTCGCTGGGAATCACGTGGGGGGTACCAGTAGCACAGCTGCTGTGGAAAGCTCAGGAAAACTCTGTGGAAAGGAAAGAGACAAGACTTTTTCTAATATAGGCTCTTAATTACCTTTAAGAGCTGTGGCTGTGTGGCAGTCCTGTGTGAAATGGTGTTTCTTGTTGCAGAGTGCCAAGTTGCCAATAGTGCCACAGAAATACTCAATAGGGCATGTACTAATGATGGTGATTGTCCAGAACAGAGATCAGACCAAGTGCATTTGGGCACATGAACTTTCTTCCCTTTTTCATTTTCCTTCTTTTTTTTTCTCTCTCCTTTGTGTCTTGCCTTAGTCTGCTGAGCCTGTTTCTACTGCTGCATCTTCTTCCTTTTTGCTTTGTTAAGCACACCAGATTTAACAAATGGATTATGCTCAGGGTCACTGTGTGAAAATCACCAGGAAAATTTACAGAGACTCTGGGACTACTTGTGATTAGGTGTTATATGTATCCTTACAAGAATGTACATCCAGAATTTCACACCTGTAACAGAACTGCCATATTCAGCATTTTAGGACATTAAAGAAAAAATGCACTTAAGAATACCCTTGATTTTTCATGTGGTTTCCCTATTCATGTCACTGGTTTTGCTTGTTATAAGACAGAATACTGCTTAAATGTACATAAGGATGCTTGTGGTTTCCTAAATCATTTATATTTTCTGATATGCCACTGGAAGTTTTTCATACTTAATATGTTGGTTTTGTTTTTCCATTGCAAATGATTGTAGCAAAATTGCTATTTGAAAATTTTGGTTGTTTTTTTTTTTTGAGTTTTCTACTAGTTTTGATCTCATGTGGAAGTTGCTTAAGAATCTATACAATATTATATACCTTAGATTTAATGTAATATAAATAACCATACCATCATTGTTATCACCCACAGCATTTCTCAGGTGATGCACAGCTTCAGAAGGACTGTCTCACAGACTCATTTCTAAGTAGTATTTTTCACAATATATATTTTTTTTCCTTTTATATGCTTAAGCCATATACTTTTAATGACTTTAAATATATATAATCTTTTTTTTTATCAGATCTTGGATTCTGAACTTGAAGCAGTTCTTCAAGATTATATGCTTCTTGAAACTTGGAAAGTATCTGCAATAAATAGGTATGTGTAATGGATGCATTCGTGTTTTGTGTTGGATGGTTTGGACCGTGCGAGTTTTGTTGACAGTTTAATGCTGAGTTTCTTACAGCTCTTGATAAATATCAGTTGCTGTGAAAGGGACAGGGTGATGGATCTTTGCAGGCTGAATTTTCAATAACACGTGGTTATTGTAGGACAGAAATTTGGAAGGGTATGACGTTCACAGTTGCTGAGAGATAAATGTTTAGCCAAATCCACAAACTTAACTTCAGAGTGGACAAAAAAGTGAGTCTCCACAAGCAAGCAAGAAGTTTTGAAGGTAAAATCAGTGAGAGGAAGTGGCTCCCTTGATCCCTCCATACCTGAGGCTGTGCTTCATCTGGCTTTACAACTAAATATGGGAAAGAAATTACCATAAAGGTTGAAAACTTGGGTACATTGAAGTTCCTGGAAATTTTCTTCTTAGGTGTTTCAGTGAAGCTCACATCTCACTTCAATCATTTACAGAAAATATTCAGGCAATTTCAGAAATACATTCTTGCATATAACAAAGCAATTTTCAGGTGATTTCTTTTTTAAAAGTCAGGTCACGCTTTATGGTTCCTGAAGCTCTGCTGAACTCCTAGCAATGGAGAAAGATAAATGAGAGAAGATTTAGAAGTTCTTATTCTTTCCAAAGAGTTCATAGACCTAGGCAATTTTTTTGAGATTCAGTTCAGTTTGAAGGAGTGAAAGGTTTCTTGAATACCTGGATGTAACAGTTGGACTTACCTTGATTTGTGTGAGAAACTTTGAAGAGATTTGAAAATGAGGAGAGATTAAATGCTTATGCAGGAAATTCACAAAAATGGATTTTTGCACTAAGTTGCTTATTCTGTAAAAATTTGAATGCAACATATCTTCATAATGTGCTTCACCTGTGGGTCCCAAGATATTTAGCAAAAGCTGGAGAAGAAACACTCTCTCCAATTTATGTATGGGGTCAGGTACCTGGATCACCTAATGTTCTACTACTAGAGCTCCTGGATGTTCAGACCTGTGTCCAGGCCTGTCGCAGGATCCCATGTCCAATCATCCTTTCAGAGTGTGTGCAAAAGATCAATGTTTCCAATGTTTGCATTTTCCTAATATTTCTTATATCTATTGATATGCCTTTCTCCCTTTTGTGATACATTTCTTCACTGTCATTTGTTCTGCTTTGTTTTCTGCTTTGGTTTCTTATTTTGCTTTCCCATGTTTTCTCCTCTTCTTAATTCGTTTGCGGTCTCTGGAGATTAGCTGTAGTGAGACCTTACACAGGGAGGAATATCACGAAAAAGAAATCATAGTGGAATGGGCTTCTCTTTTACTGCCTCTCTAGAGAGCCTGCTGTAAAGGGCAACTTGCTGTCATTCCCGTAAATTTTCTTTTGCAGTCAGCTCTACTGGGTGTCCCCTTTGTGCCCTCTGAACATCTGTGTTGCAGCTTGTGTCTGAACCCAACTGGTGAACAAATGTGTGAACCTGCTTCTTATTTTGAGCAGAAGGCTGCTGCTATTAGTAGGGCACGTGGCCTTGGTTCACCTGCGACTTCTTAATCCCCAGCTGGGAGCGAGCCAGCCGTCTGGATTCTCCCCTCCTGCCAGCCATGCCCTTGTCCCTGGGGTTGCAAGTTTACCTGCTTTCCTCCAAACACTGCCCAATGCCTGTTGTTTTTCAGCATTCATTTTTTCCCTGAATTTTCCCCAAGATGTCATGCAGAAAGGGATGCTGGAGCAGAAGAGAAAGCTTCATTTGCTAAGCTGTGCATAGGGGTTCCAGGAAAAGTTGACAATGTTTCTGTGCCAGTTTTGGACACAGCACAGGACAGCTCACAGCATAAATTAGGAACTTAATCTCAAACAGGCTTGCTTTAACCAACTTTTTACTTTAAAAGGAAAAAAAAAAAAAAAAAAAAAAGAGGTGAAGAACACGAAGCAGCAATGCTGCCCAGTTTGCAAAAGTGCCATCCCACTTGGGCATGCCCAGGAGTGCTTGAAGTGCATCGGTGGTGAACTGCAGTCTCTGTGGCATATGCGTGTCTCCAAGAGAAAAAGGAAATCTGTTGTGTCAAGTTGGCTTCAGCTTATGCTCAAAGGGCTGTTGTGACAAGCCTGGAAGGTGCAGAAACTTTTGTGAAAGATCAGGTGTGATAGCAGAGAGCGATTGCAACACTTGGGGGGAGGAAGCTGGAGTATTTGAGGTCAGCCTAAGTCGGCAGCCATCAGCAGGCAAGGGAACACAGCTGATTTACAGCATGCACCAATTCAACAGCTTCCCTCAGATATTTGGGTTGGAATGACTCAGAATTAGCAAACCTTCCTGGCTGACATTGCTGAAAAGGCTACTGGACAACTTTGTTTTCCTTTTCAGTAAATGAGCTCCCTTGTGATAGAAGGGTATATGAGTTTCAGAGCTTTTCAAGCCAGGTTAGAAAAAGTCCCCTTTCTTTCCAAAACTATCCATCAAGGCAGTCCCAATGCGCCTCACACACCTCTGGGTGTGTGAATCCTGGGCAGGCAATGGTCTCCCCAGTTCATTTTGTGAATGCACTTGTTACAAAGGGAAAGGGCTGGTCTGGCCGATTGTATGGCTGTAAATGCTGAACAGCAAAAATTTCTAAACAAAAAAATCTGGTCCTCTTTAAACTATGGTGGACAGATATCTGTCTTCCATCTGTGGCAGCCTGTGCCAAACAGCAGAACTGCAAAATTTGTGTTCTGAAACCTCAGAGGAATAACTGGCACGCTCCAACTTTTCTTTTTTTTTTAAACTTCACATAAATCTGAAACATTAAACACAGAAAGTAACATTGAATGTGACAAGCAGGCAGAAACTGGGAAGTTCAGCTGGAAGGGCTGTGCATGGAACAAAACCCTGGCACAGGGCATGGAGCCCCTCAGCACTGCTGCATGGGCATTGCTGTCGGTTGACAGCAGGCAGCCGTCACCCATTGTGGAAGCTGTCCCTCGGCTGGCTGTCCCCTCCTGGAGGGGCCAGGGGGGTAGCTGGTGGTCTTGAAGGTGTGTATGGCTCACAAGACCCCATCCAGAGGTGCAGAATGACTGACACCATGTTGGGATGTGACCTGGAAGGAGGACTGAATACATACTCTATGCCAACTAAGCAAATTAGTCTTTAAAGAAAAAGAAAGCATTCTGATCAAACAAAGAATTTTCAGATACTGTCAGGAAATAGTCTGAATTCTGCATTGAGCTTTCTTAAAAGCACCAATATTTCACCTGTTTGGAAAAACTTTCAAACTGACTTTTTTCTTAGTAGTGTTACCAGGAAAGAAGTAATGCATGGGCCTTCTATTCTGTAACCAGTAGGGAACTACGTCTCCCTTATCTGACCATGATTTGATAGAAAAGTTTCTCTGGACACATTGCTGGCTTATGTTCAGCTGGCTGTCAACCAGCACCCCCAGGTCCTTTTACACCAGGCAGCTTTCCAAACCATTTTTCCCAAAGCCTGTAGCATGGGGTTGTTGTGACACAAGAGCAGGACCCAGGACTTGGCCTTGTTGAACCTCATACAATTGTTCTTGGCCCATCAATCCAGCCTGTCCAGATTCCTTTACAGAGCCTTCCTGCCCTCCAACAGATCAGCATTCCCACCCAACTTAGTGTCCTCTGTAAGGAGATTGAGGGTGCACTTGATCCCCTTATCCAGACCATTGATAATGATATTAAGCAGAACTGTTTAATCAATTAGACTGAGATATTTTGTCTGTTCTTGTTCTTACTTGAGACTGCATCCAAAAAGGACTGTATTGTTTTCAGTGAGCTTGAATCAGACTCATGGAGCAGCTGGGAAATAAAGCAGGACTGTGCATCAGCCATTATCAACTGGGCAGTAGCAATTTGCTTTGGTTAGGGGAAATGTCAGCTTTTAGCAGTTTCCTGTTCATTTTTAATTTGCTTCCCCATCTAGGCGCACTGCATTTTTAGTAATATGCACCTCTGCTGTGTTATCCCTTTTATCAATCAAAGTTATTTTGCTTTTGTGACTTGGCGTGGTGTTGCAACTGTTTGTCTCCTTTGGCAGAGCTGGGAAAATGTGTGTTTACAATAGGTGATTACAAGGACACCACTTTGGTACCAAAGCAGCTTCTCCTAATTCACTGGAACAGTCGTGGCCGAGTCCTGCTGCGAAACATGCTGTATGCTACCCAGTAACACATGGTGTCAATAATTGAGGATGCCAATAAAGGGTGACACAACTGTCAGACTTAAAAAATAAAGCACTAATAAGGAGCTTTGAAATGGTCTCATTTAAGATTGGTTGCTGTTTGTGACATCATTAATTCTGAACAGGAGTTTAATTCCAAGTGCAAGAAAATGAAGGAAAATGAAGGCACTTTTTCTGCTTAAATGGATTAATGAGTTTGAGTATGGAAGAAAGGAGCAGTCTTCTATGTGTATGTGTTTTGTCCATGTTACATTGCTCACCTAGCTGGCTGTCACCTGCAGGGATCATTTCAGTAGACCTCCCAAACCTCCTCTGCAGAGTCACTGCCTGTCACTACACCCCGTGCATGCATGGACCAATGGTAAATGTCCAAGTCGAATTTTTAGCTTGAACACTCAAGAAACCAGTGCCAACAGTGAAGAAAATGGATACAATCTGCTGTTGGTTTGGTTATGCTTTTGCTTGAGGAAAATGTTCCCAAATTGGAGAGGCAGGTGCACACTTGTGTGGTGCTTTTTGTTTAAATACTAATGATGCCTCCAGTGCATCCCGATGTGTATCCCTATTCACTGTGCGAGGGTTGGATCTGGAATCCTGTCTTGTCACAGAAAGAGTGTGTGGTAGCCAAATGTAGCTACACATGAACAAAGTATCCTTATTTTGTCAAGATAAAATACCCAGCACAGAGTACCATAAATTGATCCCTGGAGAAGAGGCCTAGAATATAAACTGTAGTACTTTGAATATATGCGTGTTATAATCGTATTGAACACTGTGCAGCAATTTGTATTGTATTACAGCTGACAAAGTATTTTACCTCCTAATAACTAACTGGTGTAAATAGCGTTGCTATTTTCCCCATATTTATAATTACATTAATTGCTTTGTGTATTAATAACAGTTAAGTGTCAGAGCCCAAGCTGTAACTGCCAGTAATCCACAAGCAACTCGTTTGCATATTCAAAATACAAAACCGAAGAGCATTTGCCCTTTTTGCTTGTGCATATCACAGCTCAAATTTTACATAGGAAAGCCCACTTCTACCTAAACATTGTCATGTTCAATATTAAATCTAGTGCTAATAGAATGTCTTCCAGAAATGAAGAGAGACCCTCGAACAGATCGGAAGACATCCAATGAAAAGTAAATGAATAAGCTCACTTTAGCTATGAATTGTGACTTACTTCCAAATGAAGCTAAGTTTTGAAAAAAGATGTTTCCTGCTGTTGAAAGTAGCATTTTTCAGAGCCAAAACTGGAACGTCCAAATGCAGTGCAATGTTTTTGTTTTGTAATGTGAGATAATTGGGCTAACAGTGTCACAAAGAAGCATTTGAGGATTGACTAAATTTTTCAAACAGAAGCTATTTTTTTGGAAAGTTTCCAGAGAAATAATAGTTCTGCATTGCTATCTTGCGGACTTTAGCATTTTTATTCTTAGAGACAAAGCAAATTGAGATTTCAGCATAAATCCAGCTAAAGCTTCAATTGAAGAAAGTAACTTCTTCAGCTTCTAAGATTTGTTTCTTGTTTGTTTGCTTGTTTGTTTTTTAACTTCTGTTTTCTTTGTAGTTATGGTGCTTTATTTGTGTTGAATTCCTTGTTGGAGGCCAGCATTTAATACAGTTGATGGTTTTGAAATTTTGCAAACCACTAGCATTTGTGAGGGCAACAGAGTGAAGAGTCAGTTCCAACTTAATATTGCAGATGTACACTGAATTATCCAGGGAAGAGCAAAGGTTGATTAAATTCACAAAATAAGGTGATTCATAGTTTTCTAAATATGTCACTCAGCCTAAAATTAACTCAATTATTTATCAGTCACACACATGCTAATGAATCCTGACAATCTCAATTGACCTGCTGCGATGAACTTTGCTGTCACCTAATATTATTTCCTCTGTATTTTCACTGAAAAGAGTGATTGTAGCATTTATCACATGCAAAGCAAAAATGCTCATGGATTTTGGTTTTTTTTTTAATACT
Source organism: Illadopsis cleaveri (assembly GCA_013399915.1). NCBI lineage: Eukaryota > Metazoa > Chordata > Aves > Passeriformes > Timaliidae > Illadopsis > Illadopsis cleaveri. The sequence continues at coordinate 107,090 of VXBB01003610.1, read as the reverse complement.
TGCAATTCCAGGGCATTAGTAAATTAATTACATTTAATTAAAGGCACTTCTTTTTTGTGAAAATGTTTCCTAAAGTTTAATCTCCCAGAGATTTTACATGTGATAGTGATGAAAGTGGCTGCTTCTATGGCAGCATCAATGATGCAATTTGAGAAATAGGGTTGAGCTTATCTTTTCAAGCAAAAGTTTGCAAAATTATAGAACTTTAAAACTAGTATGGTAAATAAGATTTATTATTATTTCTAAAATAAGAATCGCCTTGGAAAGCCATTTTTGGTGTGTTACCAGTAGCTACAAGAAATTTGTAAGTTAGCCAAAATAATAAATGAGTTTATGTACTTTCCTACTGAAAACAGAAATATACAATTTAAATAAAAATGTGGTTATTCTGGATTTGTACGTGAATTATGGGTAAATCTCCAAAAGGCTGCCCTGGATTATGAAATGGTATCTCTCCTTCCCTTTCCAAGGTTTTTGCCTCAAAGCTTTACAGAATCCTGGATGAAAATCAACATTGATCCATAAAATAGACATCACTAGCATCCACATGGGTAGGGCACAGCAGCTGAAAAGATTTCTGGCCTGCTGTTATTTCTGTCAGGAAAATGGAGATAGATGAAGATATAGATATATAATATTTAAAGCTACTGGGCAATGGTAGGCTTTTTGCAGACAGCTGCATGTTCAGCCTCTTTTGCTAGAATGGTTAAGTGGCTAATTAAGTGGACAAGTCAGGTCTCAGCATACCCTCAGGGAGAAGACTGCTGTGTCTCAGCCTCCTGTGAAAGTTTTGGGAGAGATGGGTTTGAGGCTGCAGCAATCTCATTGTGTGATGTGGTGCTGGCTATGAGATGGGCCTGCTAGAACCCATTTTACAGGATTTTACTCAGTGGCTGCCACCCACAGAGAAACATAAAAAGTTAAAAAACCCCTGAAAATTTCTGAAAACTGAAACTAAAGCATCATATTTAATTGAATTTTTTTCTGGGTAGTTCCAAATTGTTACTGAATTTGTTTAAAAATCTGTTTGCTTGATGTTTTTGGGTTTTTTTAAACAATAATTTCCATGATTTTCATACTTGATTCATTCAGTGACATCAGCTATGGTGACCGAACACTTGTTTCCGTGGTGACAAATTGCAGTGTTACTAGCATGCTTGTATGAATCAGGTAAGAAAAACAGATCAACTATAAATGGAGAAAATTTGCTTGCAAAAATAAATGAGAAATATTTGGTGAAAGTTTGCTGGAGAATGGCTTGGAAATCTAAAAATGATTTTAACATAGGTGAATCTTCAGTTTATCCAAAAGTTCCAGCATGGCTGGTTTTATAGTGAAGCACAAAGTAACAGCAGCTACCTGAAGAATGCTTAAAATAGATAAGTAACTTCACAAGAAGTGTGAATTAATTTAACTGCAATAAAAAAAATATATAGCTTCTTGCTCATCCTCTAAAATATGACAGCCAGCATCACAGCTCATTGTGATTAAAGTCTATCTCTCTAATAAATTGCATCTTAAAAGGATCTTAAGTGCTTCTCTTTTGTCACAGATATGGTTCTGATTCCACTGGGTAAAAGCCAGGAGCTCGACCACTAAGATGATGGAGCTGCATCAGACTTCTGTAAATACAGGGAAATGTGACTTGTGGTCTCTATCTGTAGAAAGGAATCTATGTCCAAATGCAGGACACCCCAAATTATGTTTTATGGTATACTCTATTGTCATGGATTAAAATGTATTTTGAGGTACATGGTAGTAATGCCAAAAAGACCCTGGATATATCCAGTGACAATATGAATTAATTCCATTCCCGTCATGACAACTCTCAGTGGGAATATTGTGCCTTGGCTGGGCTCAGACGTTATTTCCAATAAGTATGGAAATAATGGCTCACAGTGCTGCAAAGTGCTAGGAGATCTCCAGGGAAATCTCATCAGATTATGTGATAGGTTTGAAATTAATTCATGTCCCAACTGTATTTACACAATATACAGTTGTCTCTCTGATGGCTTATAAGGAAAGGTAAATGCAACCAGCCTAAATCAGGGAGTGGACTTGCTGCAATATGCTCTCTTGGTAGAGTACAGGTATTTTTCTGAGTTGTACAGAAAGTACAGGCAATGAAAATGGTTATATAACTTTCTTACACTGCAGACTTATTGTTGTCTTGTTTGTAACCTTATTATGCCACATCATAATCTTTCTTGAATTTCTCTTTGCCTCCAGTTCAGTAGACATCAGTTTTTCACATTGTCCTTCCGAAAATCTGAAAGGGAGAAAACTGTTGAGAAATTCTTGCTTCTGGTGTGAGTATGACCCAGCTATAGATTCATCCATTGATATATACATACACCTTTCATTTCTAGATTGCTCTTTGGTGGAGGCTTCTTTATGGCACTGTTCTGGCCTCTTTATGGGCTAGTTTGGGATTGTGCCAGGCTTTCCCTGGTCAGGTGTGCAGAACTGTGTCATGTTAGGCCAAAAACTGTCCCTTCACTGTCTTTCCCAAAGGAGCAAGGGATTATCATCCATGGAAGAATGTGCATAGCTTCACCCTATTTGTAAGTAGTGAATATGTCGAGAAGCAGATGACAAATTTGCAAGTCCATCAGTTGAGTTTCTTGAATTGGGCCTCTTCTGGGAGCCATAAGCTAAAAGCTCAAATATGAATCCTTATAAGATTTGAAGCATGCAGAAAATATATTCTCTGGTTAAGAAGTCTTTAAAGGACTAGGAGAGGAATGGTCTTCTTCAGAGATCTGCTTCTACCCTCAAGTTTCAATACCAGGGCTGAGTGTTTTTGGAGGCCCAGGGCAAAAGGGAAGTTAGCACCATATGCGATGTGCAAGGGCTGCAAGCCTGGACTACATCTTTAGTTTTTTTTAAACTACGTGGCTTTTGACATTGCTTTTGAGAACATGGAAATAAAATGGACAAGATACTGTGTATACTACAGTTTTTCTCTCCTCTCACTGATTTAACTTTATTTGTATCTGGCTTCCTTCCCATTGTAAAAAGGTATTTTCTTCTCCAAAAGGTATTTTCTTTGTTCCTTTATAAATTCTTTGGTTTCCTCAAAGATTCAATGACACAGAGAAAAACCTTTAGGATCCTTTCTGTTGACTTTTCTTCTTCCCCACTAGACTGTCAACAGACAGTCTTGTAGTTCTTTTTTCCTGATTTATGTGCTTGCATTTACTCTTAAGAGAACTCAATTCTCCTTTTCTTTCCAATAACCATCAGCTGTGGCAGGCAAGAGGTGGATTGGGCAACCTACTTTCTGTCTCTTTGCATATTGGTTATGTTGATGGAAACATTTGGCACAATGGTTTTCTATAAACTCTAATTCTGCTTATAGCTTTCCTCCCCTCCATCTTAATAAGATCAGTGTATCAGCAGTCACATCTGGCACTAGAGTCTAAATGCAATAGATACCTGGCTGCCTTTCATTAATCACATAGAAGAGGAAACAGTAGAAAAACAAAATAATAATTTCTTTCCTCTAATACTAATTCTTCCAGATTTCAGTTGTCTTTATCACTTATATAACCCATCTGACTACATATTGGAATCTCCTCCACTTTACCTGACAGGTACAAATACAACCACCTTTATTTCTACTTCTTATTATTCATGGTGGCTATATTTTGTATGTAATTAGGAATTGTACTTTTCCCTCATAAGCATTTGGGGAGGAGAAAGGACTGTGTAGTTTTTTATTCTTCTTTGATTTGCTGAGCCAAAGTAGTTGGGACGGGGCATGCACCATCCGAAGAGCCATTCCCTAAATTCCAATCGGTCACTGAGATGACCAAAAGTGAAACAGATTGGTGATATGCCTGCTGCTGACAGCAGAAATACAAGATAGTGATGCTGCAGCAAGAGGGTCTGCAGAATTGTTATTACTGGTACTGATGTACGAGATGGAAAGAAATAAGGGTGTTCCAATGCTGGGTTTGTAAGTGGCAGTCTAGAGAAAAACAGTTGTTATTATCTATCAGCTAAACTGGTTTTCAATTGAATTGTTTGGGCTTTTTTTAACTTTATATGCCAAGAAATTAATAATTTGAGTCCCTTTCTTAGTGCTTTCTGAAGCATTGAAAATATGAACCTGAATAGTGTGTGGTGCTTTAAAATTGTGTTTAGCATAGAGGTATTTATCTATTTGTCATGCAAAAGGAAAATTAATAATCTTCTTTGTGCACCAAAACTTTTATACTGAATGTTTTCTGAAATTTCATTATTTAGAAGCCCTATGGAAGCTGTGCTGTCCAAAACATTTTTCTTTTCATGTACTATAATGTGTGTTTGTTCAAACAAAGAAATGCTTATCTGTTGAAAAGATAGCAGTGATAAATTACTTCAGCTTTCATGCTTACCTACTGTTTTACATTTGGCATTAAATTCCTAGTTGAATCCCAGAGGCAGATATATCTGAATTCAAAAAGTTACCTTGATGCCTTTTTTTTTTAGCCAGCTCCTTTGTCCTGATGATAAAAAAAGGAAATTTAGTCATCTAAACCATCCTTGTATAGTTTAAATCCCACCAGATATGAAAAGGGTTGCAAGTTTTAAAATTCTCTCTGAACTATATTAATTTTCAGAGGCTGTACAGGACCTCTACCTTTACTGTCACAACAACAGCACTTTAGATATCAACAGTTTAAATATCAGTTGAATCCAAATAGCGTGCAAATTGAGCTTCCTATACTTACCCTATCTCATTATGGATAATGCTGCATATGCTCTCTTAATCCTTTTGAAAAATTATTGACTCCTGCATAACTTTCTTTTACTACTATAAATCTTATCTTCATGGTATTTTTTTTCCTGTCATTGACTTTTAAGTTCAAGGGGCTGTTTTATTTTCATCAGAAAACAAATTTCTCTCTGTGCTTAACATGAAATATTCCAGGCTCATGTTTTCCATTTTAATGGAGGTTCATCACTCTCCCCTGCCTTCTCCTCACTGAACAAGTGATACTTATGCAATGCACAAGTGGAGCATACAAAAACAGAACAGTAACAAAACAGTTCAAGAAGCTAAAAGGCAACATGACGTAAGTTAGCTGTATTAGTGTATCTGATTGTGTAAGAGAAAGTAATTGTGAACTCTTGCCTCATTTGCCGATCTTTACCCTGCATCAGTTGATAGAATAATTATTATTTCCAAAATACCAACGTTGGCTTTTAAGTAGAAGATGCTGTCTGTCCTAGCTGACTCTTTAAATGTTCATCTACATTTTCGCTGATCCATACTGGTTGCCCTCTGAAGGAGTGTAGGCATCTGCTTGTGGAAGAGGTGAAGTTTCTCACACTGCTTTAGGAGGAGAATTTCCTGCCCTGGGATGAACAAGCGTGCACTTGACCAAACTCTTCCCATCAATGTGTGACAGTTTCTATCTGATGATACATGTACTAAAATAGAATAGTTTGGTGGGAAGACACCTACAACAGTCGAACTCCGTGACCTCTTCAGGGCTGAAATGTTGATACTGTGCTACAAAAACCAAGATATGGAACATCTCCTTTTGTAAGGTAAAATTCTGCTAGACTCAATAAACTACTCATTATTAGAATTATTATTAACATCACTACTATTGTTATTTTTGGATTCCAGCTGGGTCCTCCCATTCCCAAAGGGATTATTTTTAGTGTAAAATCCTACCAGGAAAAGTGCACTTTTAAATAATGAAAGTCAAGGACATTTAGTATCTTGCAGAGCTAGCTCTACAGCAAAAGCAGTATTACTGTTACTTTGGGGCCATCAAAATTCAAGCCCTTCACATGTGGAAGAGCTGTCTGAAAAAATGATTTTGAAAATGCTGCTTCACATTAAATGTAGCTGGAAAAAATTGTAACCAGGATGATATTATCTGTATGTAGCAAGTAGTTTAACAAGGAGCTCTTCCAGACATATTCCTGCTCTTTTGAAACAAAATCTGTTTTCTGGAGTACATTAGCCTGCAGAGAAGAAGAAACAGGGAAGCTATTAATATGTTTTCCCATTTAACCACAAATGCTCCTAACCCTCACTGAGAATATAGATAGTTCTCTTTTGGCAAGCAAGTGCCTGTTAAGGGCACTTTGCTGGATGCATTTGTGCTATTCTGTAATCTTGGTGGTCTGCACAAATGGGCAAAATCCCCAGAAAAATGACAGCAGGTGTACATTAATTAAATACAAGAACCACTCTGCCTTGTTGGTAGAAGGGGAGAGCCCACACCTCACCTCCTGCTAATGGCATGATTGACTTTCTTTGTAAATTATTCCAGCCCTGCAGTCCTTCGCTTTGGTGAGGGCAGGATTTTAGTGGTTGGAGTTATAGTTAGTGGAATTTGGCCAGGGAATGCCCTTTAAGTTAAAGGAGCTGGAGTGCTGCAATTAATTTTTCCCAAAGGAAATATATATGCATGTATATATGTATTTGATTTTTGTTGATAGTATTTAGACTGGGTAATTTGAAATATGAGCAAAGCAGGTAAGATGTATTTTGTGGAATCTGAGATCATCCTTCTTGTGGAAAATCTTTCTGAAATTATTGCATGGTGAGTAGAATTCAGTCCATGCTACAGATAAAAGAGGCTGCTGTTTAAAAATATTTTGATGAAGCACAGACATTGTGATATCTACATGGTATGGTGGATTTCTTTATACTCGGAAAGTAATCCAGGCCTGTTGAAGACAAGTAAATAACCTCAATTTTTCTCCCTTCCCCTCCCTCTCTCTCCTTTTCTTTCCTCTGTATTGCCTGTATTATAACAATGCAAAAGTCTTTGGTGACACTTCATGCATATAGCACTGCTCAATATGAAAGGTTTGTGATGATGAAATCATCAAGAGAAAGCAAGAAACCAATTTAGCTATATTGTTATTACCATATTTTAAAAAAGGTAACCTTTGGAGAGGAGAGTTTCAGTGGACTGAAAATGTATCACAGCAGTGAAGCAAGTGCTTTTCTGAGATGGTTATGGGGAAACAAAATATTGTGCCATCAGGCTCTTGCCCTCCTCCTCCCCCATCCCTAACAGCAGCACAATGTTTACTGTTTTTAGTGGCCACCTGCTTCCCTTCAAAATCCTCCTCATGCAAAACACAGTCATTTCAGAACAGTCATTACACGTTTGGAAACAGCAAAGCAACTCTCCAAACCCCACTGATTGTGTTATACAGCAACCCCACTGTATGCTATTTCTGCTGCTTGGAAGGCTGGTAGCTGCTTGGCAAGCTAAAGAAGAAGCTTCTTCCCAATAACAGTGTTTTTTCTTTTATCCCAGAGTGTGGTATTATTTTTCTAGTGGTATGATTAAGAAAGAAAATATATACAAAGCTTAAGAAATATTCCAATGTATTTATAATACAGTATTATGATGGGAATTAAATGAAGTTACTCAAGTGCTTGAGTTCATTCAAGTACTTTGGGGGCTTTTAAAAAGAAATAATTGTTGCATAGAAAGTCTTGCCTGAATAGCAATTATTTGATTAAAAGAATACTGGCCCAGGTCTTGTGCTTGGCTTTCTATGTGCTTAACCATGCAATCATTTTTTATTGCCATTGTTGAACCTAGATGGATTTAAATAGGGCTTCTCCCACATAGGTTCTTTAATGATACTTTTAAGGAAGAGAGGACAAGTAAATTGAAATGAAATCCCAAACCCACATCTCAAGGAAGAGGGTGGGACGGGGTGTGAAAGGAACCCTGGAGCTGTCGGAAACGGCAGGAGCAGCATTACACAGCACTACGCAGCACAGAGGCCAGAGAGCTGGAGTCTTTCTGAGGATGGAAAAACAACATTCTTTCTGCTGAGAGTCCTTTGCTTTGACTGGATGCAGATGACAGTCTCTCTGAACCTACTGCTGCCTACAACAATACTTCCAAATGCAACTGGCACCCGTTCCCGCTGCCTGCAAGCAGTTACAGAAAGCAAGCTGGGTTTCTACATTTTCTAAGACCCAGCCTACCTAACAAATACAATTTCTTAACTGTGCATAAGGAGAATAAAAACAACAGCAACAACAACAACAACAACAACAACAACAACAAAGTAATGCTAAAATCTTTGTAAGACTTGAAAAAACTTGTATTCTGTCAATTGAAATCTGAAGTGCTGAGAAGGAATGACATGTTGCATCATGGCAGATCTCAACAAGGATTGAGAAAGGGTGAGCCTGTAACACTCTGGGCAAAGCTTCATACTTCTGGAAACATTTTTATTTTGAAGTGAATAGCAGCTGATTGTTAAAACATGGTTGCTGCTGATGGCAGAAAAAATGGCTAAAACTCCAAAATGAAATATAGTAGAAAGTAAGTTTTAAGAAGAATTCTGTCTGCAAAAGCCTTGTGCTATAAAATTCCTCTTGCCAAGAATGGAACAAGGACTTGACAGATAAAGAAATACAACAAACAAGCACAGCTTTTCCAGAGGTGATGGAAATGTGCTCAGAGCAATGATGCAAGCCCTCAGCGATGATGGGTGTATTGCCTATATCTTTCCCTTCCAAAGAAGTCCAGAAATATACAGTGCATCCTTAATAGTCTGGAGAGACTTGGCAAGAATTGTCACTGAGTATTTATTTGAATTGTAGTTGTAGGAAAGTATGAAGCAGATACTCATTTAATCTCAAGACTACAGAAAGATGTGAAAAAAAATACCCCAAACAACTCAGAAGTGCAATTATTTACCTTAAGGCATCTGATTTTTACAGGTTCAAAGAAAACAGATCTGTTTCTTGTCTACTGCTGTTGGAAATTTTGCAGGGTTTAGATAGAAAGCATTCTGGTTTTCATTAAATAAATGTCTTTAAACAATTTATAACAGAATTCCGGAGGATTTCCACAGTAGGCTGTTCCTGTTGACATTAAATGATAGTGTCTGAGAAGCTGCCACCATATCTCTCTGTTGTTAGTGTTCTGTCACGTATTTGTATCAGGTCACTCCTGTACTTGGCATGTCCTGAAATGGTTGCAAGATTCTTGGTCTGAAAGGAAAATATGTGAAATTACTGGGGATTTTCCAGTAGTGGCTGGGGGGAAGAAATCATTGTTTCAAGTTCCTTTCTAGTGTTCAGGAAGAAATGGATTGAAAAGACAAAAAGAAACTCAGTTCTCCAGGAGCATGTCTGAAGATACCATAGAAGGGCATGTTGTTCTTTTAGTTTGATATCCAGTTTTCAAAACAGCTGGATAAATTCAGAAGGGATTTTTTTTTTTACAATAAACATATAGTTAAAAAACCCCAAACCCCTAGAGTTAAAATTTAATGGATTATGCCTGCCCATCATCAATAGATGGCTCCATGAACAGGAAAAGATATTAAAGAAAAAAGATACTATGGTACTACTATAACTTATATTGGGATTTCACCACCACAGGTGTGCATAAAATCAATACTTTTAAGCCATTCAGCTTCAGTTGTTAAGGATTTTAATGAGGCCATTCACTTTGTAGATAATCTGAGTTAGTATAAACTATTTCCTTTACATCCCTTTCACATGCCAAGAGAATCGACATCCCTGGAGAAGATTTTGAACGAAGACAGGGTTTCTAGCAGAGAATCCTCTGCCCATTTGCTTTGGACATCAGGCAATAAGGTCTTCATGGTTGCTATTAGATTACCTCTGTTCAGAGTATTAAACAAGGTTAAAACTTGAGTTATTTTTTTCATTTAGACACTGTTGACTCAGTGGGAAATGGGTATGGTTATTCTGGGATAGGATTTGACCTAAATTTGTTTCTTGGTTAGATTTGCATACTGACCTCTTATTTTTGAGATCTCTGAACTGTCTCTTCTGTGGTCTGAAAAAATTGCTGACTTGATTCGTGCTAGTAATTTAAATTTCAGTATCTGACATTTCTTTTCTGATCTGTTCTGTTTGTATATATATCTAAGTGTGTTCCCCAGTCAATATTAGTGTCTCAGTAATTTCAGACTTGTCTGGGAGAACTTTTTTGTCTAAAAGGAGAAGAACAAACATTTGGAGTGGCAGGAAGTGGCTGGAACTGGACTTCAGGCTTGTCAATAGAGTGAGGGAGGGAAAGAGTTTGAATGTCCTTCAGATGCAGCCGTTGTTTCATCTTCATCATCATTATGCTATGCATGAAAGGTAACAGAAGAGGAGGAGAAAGGGGTCACTCAAAGGGAGAAAGAAAGCAAGGGAAAAAGTAGAAAAGCATCGCATGGAGCGAAGTTGGGAGAATAGGTGGAACAAGTCTACCAAGAGAGAGATAAAAACACCAGAGGAAATGTGGTGAAGCTCCTTCCAAGCACTCTGAATCTCTGCTCAGCACTTCAAGGCAGCTTTCTCCAGGCTAGCAATTACATCTAGAGGGTTTGAGGAGCTCCAGGTAGCAATGAAGATGCAACGCCAAAAACTTTAGCTTGGTTGTTCAGGGATCCTAGGAAAATATTTTGGATGTTGTCATGCTGATATCTGTGTTACTTTGTTGTAACAACCCATACCAACCAGGAAAAACAGACTAAGGCAGTGCAGTAATGTCTCAGTGCAGCAAATGCACCTTTGTTCTCTCCTCCTTTCCACCGTTTGCTCCCCATTGCCCAAAGGCTTTTTATTCTCTGCTTCTTCTACCAGATAAAGGTCCCTGACGAAATATGTGGCAAGGCAGACTTGCTGAAGCAGATTCTTGATCTGACATCAATCCAGCTTCAAATTTGCATATGAAAATGTAATAGGGTAATTTATCACCTTTATTCAGGTAAAGAGATAAAATTGCAGGCAGCTAACAACCTTCATTTGTATGTTGAAAGTTAGAGGGAAGCTAGGCAGCTAGATAGCAGCATCTTTCCTTTTCTGATGTGGATTACCCAGAGGGAGTAATCATCATTCATAGTTTTCCACTGGCAACTTTACCTGATACTGGCAGGTAAATCACAGAGCAGAGCATGGTGCTGTCCTTTGATACTTTCAGTTGTGGCAGGTCTTCAGCAAACATCCAGTATAACCCATGCAGGACTTTCAGCATAGCTTTTAAAAATAACTAAGGAGTTTGAAAAGACTGTGCTCTATATGAGGGCAAACAATAAAGTGAGTCTGGAGGAGGCTTCATTAAGATTGTTTGACCTATGAGCAAAATAAAGAGGAGGACAAGACAGGCTTTCCTAGTGATTTACTTTCTATGCCTATGAATCATGGGTTTTTTTCCTCTGTTATTGTGATTGCATTTTTTTTCCTCAGCACTGCTCACCCTATCATTATGGGTAGAAAATGTAAAGGGATTGTGATATTTTCTCAGCAGTGATGAAGGGAACAGGACACTTCAAGGACATGCTATAAAAGTTGTTAGGACTTCAAGATGCTGTAGCTTCTTCATCTGAAGGCACTGTGTACGATCCGTATTGGATTAATGTGAGTCATACCGAGAGATGCCGGCTATACCGTAAACAATATTGATCTCGCAACAACCAATTACATTAATTTCCCTTTTTTTCCCCAGCATTTCTGGGTGAGTACACTTTCAAGGCTGTAAACCCCATGGGAAGGAGCCAGGCAGTTCATGTTGGCAAAGAATCTGGCAAAAAACATTGCTTAAATATTTGCCAGGAGCAACAGAGGTTTGTTTAGAAAATAACTATGTTTCAGCTATTGTCTTGGGGGACTTATTGAAAAAGAGCAAATAGAGGCACAAAATTTTGAAATTTTTATAAATCTTTCAAAATATTAAGGAGTATTTGCAAGATAGTACAAGCTAAATACATTTTAGTATGATTTGGTGTGGATTGGCTTTTTTTCCCTGTTTTTGGTTGAGAGGAAGGGAAGAGAAAGCAGGAGGGGCTGTGTGCTGTGCAGTCAGCGAGAAACCTTGGAATTGGAAAGTACAAAATGAAAAACAGCAGATGTGAAACAGTGGTTTCTGACTTCCTTCTTATGAGCACAAATGTATCAACTTAATAACATCATTTAAAACCCCTCTTTTGGAGCCGCAGAAGTAAAGAACATGGAAATAATTAGTAGTAGTCGAAACAAATCCACAACAAGTCATTTGTTCTTGGTGAAATGTTTCTCCACATTGCTTTATGGTTTCTATCTGTCCAGAGAAAGTATTCCCCAGAGATAAGGGAACATGTCTGACATCGTGTAAGATTTCTATGCAAGACTATTATGTGGACATGGCTTTGTCACAAACGGCAAATGTTTCTTGTAATGTGCAGCAAAGGTCTTTGCTGAATGAAGGGAAAGATGGAAGCCCCAGTGATACCCCACACTGCAGGCATAGTTCCCTTCAAACATAATAATTTCAATCAAATTATACCATCAGGTCAGAGAATTGGTGGGCTTTCATACTGGTGGTATTGTGTGAAATATTAGTTGAGCTATGCAGCTGAATAACTAGAGAGGATTTATTTATGACAGTTACTGGTGTTTTTCAGAACATCAAAGACCTACCCAGCAGATTATGCAGCAGTTGTATTTCATGAAGTAGAATTGATCATGATTTCCTGGGTATTTGGGGGTTTTGTAAAAAGAGAGAGCATAATTATTGGAAAACTTCTACTACAGTTATCACAGCATTTTTGGTTTGTTTTGTTCCTCCCTCCCATACTAGTTACCTTGATCTGGTAGAACATGATTTTTCCCTTAATAGAAGCTGTGGAGAAGAATCATCAGCTCCTAATTAGCTCAGCACACTTAACATTGTGCTACCAAATATGTTGTCTGTCTAAAGGTAGATTGGTTTATCTCAAGGTTCGTGTTTTTGAGCTTGTGCAGCCTGAGTAGTGTTTTTCTTCAAGAGGAGCTTAGGCAGTAGGAGTGGTACAAATCTTCTCAAGCTGTGCAAGAGTGGCAGGAAACATGAGCTGTTATCAACAGAGCAAATGCAGGTCACTCGCAGGTGGGTTGAAGGATATTCTTTTCCATTTTGTTAAAATATCTGCAGGCAGCCAGAAGCATTCTAATTTTTGCAGTGCTGTTTTGTTAGCTGAAAGAACCTAATGAAATTTTTACATATGAGCTGCAGCATGAGCTCTCAGCTCTTTTGAAGACAGCAGCTACAGCAGATGAAGTTTGTGAGGGGTTGAGGTAGAAATTGTAGCACACTTAACCCATTGTTGTTGCTTTTCTATGGCAATGTTATAAGCACCAACCACCTCCAAAGTGGATAAGCTTCTTCGCTGAAGTGTGAGGCTGGACATGACAGGTGAAGAAAATAAAGGCAGGAAGTAAATGCAGTTATATGCACATGCCAGCACCACTGACATCAATAGAATTACTTCCCTTTTTACCAGCTGCAGTGTTAGTTTTGTGGCATCTGAGGACTTCAGGAGACTTGTGGCAGATTTCTGAGAGTCTCCAACTGCGAGTAGTTTTATTTAGGTTTTCCATGAAAAATCCACTAAACCAAAAGGCACCATTTGGGAGAAAAAATTTGTGATGTTCAGAGTGGTGGGCTCCCCACTGATAGCACTGAGTGTGGTAACAGATACTGCTCTGTTATCTGACACATTTAGTTCAGTTTAAAGCATTACACAAGTGGGAAAACACCTCTTTTTACTGAATTTCTTCTGGGAAGAGCACTGAGCTGGTAGGTCATTTTTGAGCTCCTTTTAGCCTAACAGGCCTCTCCCAACTCTGGAAAGCTTATGATAATCAAGGGAAAAGTTGAACAGCCTTTGCTGGGATGCTGCAATAATTTCATGAGAAATGGAAGTGGGTCATTCTGGATGTAAAATTCAATTGAATCATGTTTGGTCAGCATTGAGACATTTGAAGATCCATCTGCAGAGGGTGTGTCCACTTCTTCTGCCATGACATCTGTTTGGAAGGAAGTGTAAAATTTCCTTTGTGATTCACACCAGAGCTACAGAGTTGGGAAATTCCCTCTCCTCTCATTATGCTCGGTGTCTCACCCTTGAGTGGAAAGGACTATGGCTTGCTAAATGTCCAAGTGAAAATGAACTTTTAAAAAACACGTGAGGAATCAAATGCTAATTTCTCTCACTATAGATGCTGGGAAATTCAGTTCTTATTGTGACACTATTAAGATGTCTGAAAATTGTTTACTTATTAAAACACCATAGAAAGGATTGTTGTGAGGCATTCTTTCCAAAGTGGGATAATGAGTAAGAAAAAGGAAGGCAAAATGCAGGAATTTGTTTCAGAATCATGGATATTATATGTTAAATATTACTGTTTATAATGGAAAAACCTGTTATTTTAAACTACTCTTCAAAATCTTATGGTTTGGACTAGTTAATTTTGTTTCCTGCTTGGGTTTGAACATTTCATGTCCCTTGGAAATTAGATGTTGTAACTAGTGTTCCCAGTAGTAGTGCATTAAGCTGCAAAGTGCTGGATTTCAAGCATATTAAGCAGTAAGTACTGTTGAGTTTTTATTGTTACCACATACCTTGTGATAGCCAGTTCCATAATCATATAATATGATGCCTCAAACTGATATGTTTATTGTTCTAAAAAGATTAATAGGCAGATGTTGACCCTGGCAGCCAGATAGAAGGGAAGATTTCCAAAGCATTAAATGTGATATTGAATTTGCTGCATTAAATGATCTATCTTTATTTTGGCTAGGTTGCTTATCTGTTAATTGTGATCTGTAAGTCTAGCTACAAATATTTTTTTAAAATACTGTCAGCAAGTCAAATCCTGTGTTTGCAGACCTAGTGGGCAGAGGATAAGGTCAATCTCTTTTCCGATTGTGATATCCTGAACACTTCAAAATGCTTCTACATCTATGCATTTTGAAGTGAATACTGCTGTAAAATCCAGGTACTTTAGTTGCTTTAAAACACAGTCTCAGAGGATTTTTAGTAGTGTTGAGTACTGAATCCACCTGTGGGGCTCCCAGCATAAGAAGGAACTGGACCTGTTGGAGTGGTTCCAGAAGAGGGCCACAGAGATGATCAGAGCACCTCTCTGATGAGGGCAGGCAGAGAGATTTGGGATTCTTCAGCCTGGAGAAGAGAAGGCTCTGGAGAGACCTTATAGCGCCCTCCAGCAACTAAAGGGGTCCTACAAGAGAGCTGGAGAGGGAACTTTCAGAAGGGCATGTGAACAGGACAAGGAGCAATGACCTTAAACTGAAAGAGGGCAGGTTTAGATTAAATACTAGGATGAAATTCTT
This sequence comes from Illadopsis cleaveri, assembly GCA_013399915.1. Lineage (NCBI taxonomy): Eukaryota > Metazoa > Chordata > Aves > Passeriformes > Timaliidae > Illadopsis > Illadopsis cleaveri. Next base: position 91,989 of record VXBB01003610.1, on the reverse strand, counting down.
TACTGTGAGGGTGACAAGACAAAGGAACAGGTTCCCCAGGGAAGTTGTGGAAGCCCCCTCCCTGGAAATGTTCCAGGCCAGGTTGGATGGGGCTTTAAGCAACCTGGTCAAGTGGAAGATATCTCTGCTTATGTCGGGGAGGCTGGAACTAGATGATCTGTAAGGTCCCTTCACACCCAAAATGTTCTTTGAAATTTGCCCACTGAATTAGAAAAATTGGTTCCCTCAAGGCAGAGTTTCTTAGCATGGGCACAGTCTTACAGAAAAGCACCAGACCAGTCTTTTTTATCAAGTGGAGCAGCCTCTGTCTCATACTTTGCAGCTCAGATAATGGGTGGGTGAAGTGCAGGACAACTGCTGAGCACATAAACATATCTTTAAAGGGATCTATTTTGGGGAATTACAGAAAATAGAGTCTGTTTGGAATAATTGAACCAAACTAGCAAATACTCAATTTTATTTTCCGTTGTCTGTGAAAGCAAGGAGATTAGTGTTTGCCCACAGAAGAATCACATTGGATCTGCCTTTTAAGTTGTTACAGGATATACAGTTGGGTAGGCATATCTGTAGGGCTGAAATGAGAGAACTATCTCTCGTTTGTTTTCTCCAGTCAAGCAGAAATCTCTAATTTTAAGGGCATTCTACCCTTGGCTTAGATTTGTTTATTTTAGTTTTATGGTCTCCATTTAAAATCCATTTTAATGAGCTGTTTATGCAATGATAGTGTTTTTAATATATGTTTAGGTTTTGTGCAACTCTAAGTCGGGCAATGATGTGTGAAGAGGGCATGAATTAATAATATGGCAAAGGCAACTGGAATACTTCTAACGTACCAGCCAAACAAGATTTTGAAGTGGATGCCTGTCTGCCCACTTGCTTGCCTCTGCCTCAGACCTGAGTTCAAGCTGCTGTTTCTCTCCTCAGGGGTGACTTTTCTTTACTGGCCTTGTTGCATCCTGAAGCTAGTTAGGACACCCAGCCTGGTACATGAGTGATATCAATGATGGTGTGGGTTTGAGTGCGGGATGAAGGTCAGGGAATTGAGGAATGCCAGGAAACCAGCATTTCTTCCCATATGCCATCATTCTGCACTTAACTCACTTGGTATGGGTGAAGTACAATGGTACTAAGACTCAAGTCAGCACCTCAAATCAGCTGTGTAGTAATCTTTACCCAAGGCCATAGATGGCCAGCTTGGGAACCTCTGCTAGTGCTCGAAAAGTGTTGCAAGCAAACCCAAATCCCAGAAGCATCTCCAGTAGGGAACATGGTGCATTAATGTTAGCTGGGCAAAGACTTTTCAAATGCTGTATTTGCCTGTAGCTTTTCTAACCATGGCAGATCTGCATGGGACAGTTTGGTGACCCGAGCCTTGCCAGAGTGCAAGGTATGGCAGGGCCTTTTGATGCTCGTTATGTGTGCCTACTTCCTGACCACTCATAAGAAGCTTCATAATTTGTCTCCAGACATACCTTGAATATAATAACAAGAATAATTAAAACTCAAATAGCAATTTGGTGCTCTGACCATCTGGGATCCAGCCTGAGAGATGAGATGTAGTACAGACCCTAAAGCTGTTAGTAAGGTAAGCTTTCACACTCTTCTATTTTTTTTTTTTTTTGTAATTAATTTAAATGGCTCTTAAATGATTTTTAAATGAGTTCATACTCACAACAGCTTTGAAAATTTGTGTCTTGCCGGTGGGATCTGACTGCTGCTTCTACTGCTGTGCCTCAGTCTGATTCCCAGCTGGAAAAACCAAACCTCTGTATCAGCTGGGTGCAGCCTCATCACAGTGATAAAGGAAAGCGAATAAATAGTTGGAAGCTTTTCTAAACATCATTTAGAGAATCCCTTTTTTAATATATGAACCCCAGGGAGAAAGGAAAACAGAGAGGAGGAGGATATTACATTTGCTTTATTAGCATGAGTGTGTGATGGCTCTGTTGCTTGAAAAAAGGATGCTGAGAAGTATTGAGTGCACGAAGTTAAAGCTGGTGGAAGTGTTTCATGGAATATCACTTTCTAGCAAGGTTTTCTGTTCCCCTTATAGAGGTTTTCTGTTATCCTTTTCAGCCTGGAAAGGCTGGATTGGGTTTTATTCTACTAAGGAAACCAACTACACATTGAGTGTTAAGGGAGGAAGGATGGCAGAACCAGAGCAGTTAATTCTGGCCTCACCTTGGGGCTTCTGCATTCCAAGGGCAGCAGCAAAGTAAAGAGGAGTCACAACTGCACTGATTATTTTCCAGTGTGAGATAGTGTCTCTGTGGCAGGGTGTGACACTCCAGTGCTGCCATTTCTGGCCTCATTAAGCTTGTTATTAAGAGACAGATCTAATGCTATCAGGTGCAGTGGTACACTGATGCAAATAGGCAACTTTCAGGGCCCAAATTAAGCCGGTATGACACTGCACCCTGTCACCGTGACAGCTCATCTGGAGTTAGGAGGGCTTATACTTAGACTGTGTTACAAACACTGAGGTGGTTGATGTACCTCCTGCCTTCTTGGCTGGGGCAAGCTTCCTGTGGGTATGGTGGAGTTACACTTCCAAAAGCCTGTACAGGAGAACCAATGGGAATGAATTCCAGCTAGCATCAAAGGGGAGAGGGAATCCTTTCAGATGCCACATGCTGGGTTTGGCCGAGGAAAAGGAAAAGGGGTGGTTGTTTCCTTGAAGAACTTTTTTTAAGTTACAGATGAAGCTGAGACAAAAGAGAAACTTTCTCTTATCTAAATGTGCACGTAGGTTTTTGGCCTGATGAGTAATCTAATACTGACAACACTATTTTTTTCTTTGTTAAAAAAATCTGTCTTTAATGCAGGAGAAGTGGCAGAAAAACACAATGAGATTTTTCAGTTTGCAGCTGACACCACAAAGCAAAAAAGTCAGGTTTTGGTGACCCAGGTCTTAGCAAGATTGTCCCATGCTTTGGTGTAGCAGTGACTGCAGAAGCAGTAGTTTTCAGAGATAATGCTGCCACATGTGGCCTGCTGAGCCCTTATATTGGCTTCAGTGCTGTCATTTTCAGGACTGTTGGTCAGACAGCTTATACCTTCTGGTCTCAATATGCTTACATCACCAGCAAGGTTTTGGGGCTAAAGAGACCAAAAGGCACCTTTTCAGTGCTAATCAGAAGGTGCATTTTCTCGCAGGGGTTTCCTTTTTTTTTTTCTTTTTTCTTTTTTTTTTTTTTTCTTTTTTCTTTT